>VWZW01001499.1:1893730-1968145 GCA_013397115.1 Edolisoma coerulescens
AAAATTTATATATATATATATATATATATATATATATGTCCTGAGCACACAGGTGTATGGGAAGTTATGGACACAGACACGAGGTTTCGCCCGAGCTGCGCCGCCCGGGGCAGCGCGCCCCAAGCGAGGGGCGCACGGGAGCGCACGCTTCGAACTGCGGGCGGGAAGAACGTCTGGGGAATTCACAGAATCGCCGAATCGGATAGGTTGGAAAAGACCTCCGAGATCATCCAGTTCAGCCTGTGACCGAACACCGCCATGTCAACTAGACCAGGACACTGGTGCCACGTCCAGTTGTTTCTTAAACACCACCGGGGACGGTGACCCCACCACCTCCCTGGCAACCCATTCCAATATCTAATCATCCTTTCTGCGAAGAAATTCTTCCTAATATCCAACCTAAACCTTCCCTTTTGCAGCTCAACACTACTCCCTCTCGTCCTGTCGCTAATTTAATTTTCCCGCTGAGTTCTGAAAGGCCGGCAACCGTAGCCAAAGCAGAGGTTACTTTAAAGAAAAAACGCGAACAGCCCAAAGTAAAACACCCACCAGCCCCTGTAATTGGCCCGGTAGCGCCGCGGACCCGCCCGCTGGCCCCTCTGCCGGGGCCCTGCGCCGCCGCTTCGGGTTGCCTGGAGACGGCACGGCGGCGGCGGAGCGGGCCCAGGTACCCGGCGCTGAGGGGAGGCCGCGGCCGCTCCGGGCCCAGGTACCCGGCGCTGAGGGGAGGCCGCGGCCGCTCTGGGCACAGCCACCCCCGGCTTGCCCGCGAGTGCCGTGGGCTGTCCCCGGTAGCCCCGCTCCTCACACCCCCGCAGCTGCTGCGCCCCCCGGGGCCCCTCTGTGCCCGCACCCTCCCCTTGGCCCCGCTGAGGCTCCCTCCTCTGGCCGCCCTGCGGAGCGCCAGGCGTCCCCTGCCTGCCCTCTGCTATGCCCGCTAAACAGGAATGAGTGTCCTTCAGCAGGGATGGACCATCCCTGAAATGGGATGTACTTCCTCTGAAATGTGGGACTTGTTGGGTTTTCTTCACCGTGTGTGAGGCAGTTGATCTCATTGCCTGTTGCATTTGTGGCACTGCTCTCATACTCATTTTAATGATTTTTCTTTACGCTCTAAGTTAATAAGTAACTGGTGATGTCACCTGCTCTTGTTTCTGCTTTGTGAAAACCCGGTAACCTTTATTCACAGGGCAGGCTTTAAGAGACTTGAAACTTTTGCTTGCACGTGGCAGAGCTAGGATATGTGGATCATATAGAGGGCTACTTTAGGTGGAAAATAGAAAAACTGGAAAATAGATTTATTTCTCCTAATTAAATAGGAAAATACTCCACATGTGTGCAACATAGTGATAATGAGGAAAACAATAGCAGGGCTCAGGTCCATGTCTTTTCTCTCTCTGATGAGGGAGAAGAGAGACAATGGGGCTGTGATAAAGATGATGTGTCTAGATCCTGCTTTGTAGCTTTATCCTTTTTGTCTGCATCTCTGACTAGTAAATAATTTATATACTTAACTGCTGTGAGAATTGATATCCTCTATTATTCTCCTTGCTCTCAAGTCTTCTAGCTGTTGTAAGAGCAGCCATATTCTCTAGTACATTTTTATTTTTTCCTTGGGATCTTGGGTTGATTGCCTAATCTGACTTTTATCACTAATTTTCTAGTAATACTGGTTGATAATGGTATACAGATAGCACTGGTTTCTGTGCCTGATTTACACTTGGATATTTTTCTTTCTGTAAATAAGCACTAAAAGACTTTAATTATTTTTTTTTAATGAAAGTAAGTTTTGCAAGACTTTCCTGTTTGTACATTTTGCACTCAGCAGCAGCCCTGTAAATTGCTGATGTACTCTGATGTGGTCTGAAAGCTAAAAGGAGTGCTGAGAGAGTTGGTCGATGGTCTGTTGTTTTTCAAAAAGAAATGAAAGATTCACAAAGAAGTGCTGAGGAGACCGTATTTGCAAGTGAGTTAAAGAAACAGAAGTTGGCAGATGGGAAGAAACCTGACACATCCAAAGCAGAACTAGAGTTGAAGATGCCTTACCGTGGAAGAGATGATCAGTGTGGAGTTCCTCGTGGCAGACACCCCTCACAATACCCAAATGCTGCAGCTGTGTTTTAGACCAGTGCTACCCCCAGGTCAGAAAGAGCAGAGAGTGTAGCCTGGAAGGCTCATGGTGCAATGCCAAGAGGAGTCAGGACTGGGAGTCTTGGGAAAAACTTGAGTTCCTTCATGTGGAATGAAAACAACTAAAGGAATAACATACAATCTCTCCTGAAGGAAAGACCAAGTGTCCTTTTTTTTTTTTTTTTTTTTTCCAAAGCCCACCAGTGGGTAAAGCTTTTCTACAAAAAAGTTAACACGTTTTGGAATGAACCAAGAAATAAAGTCCTGCAGAAGTAGCACAATGTAGAGATAATTTTTTAATCCCTTGCTTGTTGCTGGTACTAATAGCACTGCAGTTTTATTCTGCAGTAATAGTTCCCTATTTCTACATAAACTGAATTAGTGGACAGAACTGGGGATGTAAAAGCTGATAGGTGATGTCATTTAAGCACACCTAAACAGTTAATGGTGGGGCAGAGACAGCTTAAAATAACTGTTAGGTGTGATCTGTTTTCTAAAGTAAAACTGTAGGCTGCATTTTGATCATCATTTAATTTCATGTATTTTATGCAGTTGAAGTGTCAGTCACAGGGTTTATGAAGGCAAGAACTGCATTTATGAGGCTTACACATTTAAACATCTTTTTTTCTGGAAAGAAGAAAAGTGTAGGATGACAAAATAGAAAGAAAATGGTGTCATCTCACTGAATTTGTTTATGTGTTAGCAAATAAACACCCATTTGATTTAATTATGCTGTATTGTGAATAAATGAGACAATTGTCTGACATGAGAAATCACTTGATGTCCAAATTTGCTGAGAATTTTTGAGAGGCTTTCATATATAAAGATTGTGTGTGGCAGCAAAATTGATAAAAAACATTTTAGTTTTGAAATAACTGAAGGCATATGCCTGAATGAACACAATTCAAAAGAAAATGGAACTTTGCTGAAATTCACAGCTTGTAGCACTGTCCACTGAAACAAGGATAACCTGAATTCAGTCCTGTCTGAGTTCTTGGAAATGATGACACTGATGTGGATCTGGTAGAGTGTTTCAAGTGAGTGTCTTGATTTTACTAGGACTATGGGGAAAACAGAATGCCCTGGTCAGGCATTGGCAGAAAAATTATGATTGCTAACTTGTTTTTTTTTCCTGCTAGACTTGTCACACCAGTTCTACTTGTCACCATCTCAGTTTTTAGTATCAAAAGGCTTAAATATTTCTGATTTAGGAAATCTGTCTCAAAAAACCTGCCAAAACCTCTCAGGAAAATAAAACCAACATTCAGAGAGATGCATGCCTTTGTCATGGTGAGCCAACACATGGGTTTTTTGGATCAGCCAACTCATGAATCCCAGAGTCTGCAGCCAAAGTAGACACGTTACCCCCCTGAGCCTCTTCTGAGTCCTTAAATTCAAAATTTTCTTTGGGACAGTGCTTGAATGCCATCACAAAAATGTGCACAGTGGACACTGCAGTATCTTTCTTTAACTTGAGCCCAGATATCAACGCAAGCAGAAATGTTCATATCCTCTTTCAGCCTAAAGCATTTTCCAGATAGGAATTAATTTATAATGAAAACTATGATAGTCTTAATTTTTAGAAGATAAATGATTGCTAATTAGTTACAATAATTTGAAATTTTATAGCTCTTTTCTCTGTGGATATCAAAACACTTTGCTAAGATGAGTAAGTATTATTATCTAATTTTTCACAGGAGATAACTGAGACAGCCAGAGGTGAAATGGCTGATACAAATTGTACACGTCATTACTGGGTTTGGAATTAGAATTCAGGTCTCTGAACACTCCACTATCTATTTATGCAAATAGTCTATAACTATTTCTTCAACTTCAGTGATATCAGTGGTGTTACCCCATTAAAAACTCATGAATTTCATTTAAATATATTGAGATATATTGCAATTGTTTTCTTTTAATTTGTTTTCTAAATGTAAAACTTTCTGCTTGTCTATTTTCAAGTTTTCCTCAGCACTCCTAAGGGATAAAGGCTCATTTGTAATTCTTATGTGAAATTATGCAGGAAAGTCAGATTCTGGCAGATGAACCTTTGGATGAAGCTTGGCTATATAACAAGAATGACATGTCTAAAATATTTCTCTGTCCTCCTTGTCCTTCTCGTGGGTGCTGTTATGTTAGGACACTTTGCCTTTCCTGAAATATTGGAAAAGCCTGAAATTCCTCAAAATATTTTTTCCAAATGGATTCTGACCCAAAGGAATCAGGAAATGCATTTTTTGGGACTTTTTAGTGCTATCAAAGTCATGATTACAAATGAAGAGCGATTTGCTTGCATCCTGCCCATATTTCTTATTCTGAGTAGTCATGTTTCTTTACATTCAACTTCTGAATTTTCTGATTTCTGATAGTTTTTTTATTCTGTAATATTGATACAAAGTTGCTCCAATGTACATTTTAAGGTGTTTCATTTGGAAATGGAGAACACATTTGAAATCAAAAGGCAGAAAAAATTTAAAGTAAGAGCAATGCTTATGCTTTTTTGCTTCTTTTTGGGACTTTTGTGAAAATGGTCAATGTGTTTGGTTTTTATATGACAAATTTGGACCTTTTCCACTCCAGAGGACAATAGTAACTAGTGAAAATTGTAGCACTCTGGAAAAGGTAGTCTGAAAGATGAAAATTACGTGAGGGAGGGGTGTTATTAAGCTGTTCAATTTTTTAAAAATTGTGTTAACTTTTAAAATTTGTTTTCTATTATTATGAAATGTTTTGAAGAAAGTCCTTTTTTCTTAAAGATCCCTCTTTCTTGCTTTTCCATTCAAGATATTAGATGATCTCAGAATGTCTATCTCCTGACGTTTTTGTGAAGTCCATCAGAAAGGTGAAGGAATAGCCTTGTTGTCTCAAAAGCACATCTCCTCCGAGTATATTAAAGAGTAACTCAAAACATTTAAATCAGTTGTCAGTTCCCCGTGTTACACTGTATTTAGATGAAAGTCTTGCTGTAGCAATTTATTCAGAGCTTGGAGTCCTAAAACCTGAGCCAATTAATTCACTCTACAAAGCAGAACATATCTTTGGGTTATCTGTATTTGTGTACAGGCAGAAGACAAATACCATCTTTGGGAATCTCAAAGCATTTGAGAGGAAATGAAAATGGTCTAAGTGGCAAATGAAGGCAACAATACTGAAGGTTCCTCTTTACCACCACCAGGGAGAGAGGACATCCATCTTTTCCAATGGAACAGGAGGGAGACAATGAGGAACCAGCAGAAGAGGCACAGGCAGGTCCCAGTGGTGAGTATTTCTCACTTATATCGTGATTTCAATACTGAACCGACAGTAACTTCTGGCTTCTTCCACCACTCACCCCTTTCTTACTAGTAAGTGTTCATCTCCAGTTCCTGCTCTTGGTGTTGCCAAATTTTATTTTTACTCTGTTCACAGTGAAGTTCTGGACTAAGCACTGTGCCTGCTGTTCCTGCTGTGCCTCAGCTCATAAAGTCTCTCCCCTGAAAATTTTTGCTGCTTAGACCTCTCTCTGTCGCTAATACTGAAATCAGGTTTTTAACTCCACCAGATTCTTTCAGTCAGAGGCCTGTGGGGTTTTTTTTAAACATACTTTTCATCTTGAAATGCCTGTCCAGTGTCTATTTCAGGTTTCCTGCATGTCATCTAACACACTAGATCCAGGTAGCATGGATAACAAATCCACTTTAGAAGGATTTTTTTATGCATTGCTGCATTACTTTTGGCATTTGTTTGATCTTCCTATTCCACCTTTTTCCTGTTATAGGATGTGTTTCTTTCCATCCCCTAAGTTTTAAATTACTGGTTTTTGGAAGCAAGCTTCTCCTTACACTTAATGGTAAACAGCAGGAAGTCTCTTGTTGGACAGAGGAGATACTTTTACTACTACGGAACTATATTTTTATTTAATATGGCATGTATGAGCAACTTAGTCAAAGGAATTCATACCTAAGAGGGTGATCCCAATTATACTTTGCAAAAGAAAACAAAACTAGTGTTTCAAAGGAATCACCAATGCAGAGAAGAGGAGGAAGAAGGGGACCAAGTAGAATCAGATGCTGAGAGTATTGCTGGGGGGATGTTGGCACAAACTTAAAACCCCCAGAACTTTCTAGTTTTCATTGTTTTTCACTGTTATTATTAGGAACAGCACCTCAGACTGTAATCAGTTACAGTGATTGAGTATTTCTGCTCCCCTTCAGTTGGCTTAACTTTGCTCTTTGCCTGGCTGGTCTCTGACCCCTTTGCTTGTTTTTTGTGGCACACCTAGGAGAGAAAACAGTCAGGACAGCATGAAATGCTTACAAAATAGATTTAACCTGATGTATCCAACTGGAAACTACTTTTAACAAGCACTTACGACTAGTTGGAAGTCAAGTTGACAGTATTGTGCATTGCAATCCAGTGAAGAACTACTCTGGGTCACACATTAGCAGTTTGCTTTCTTGAGGACAATGGTGTCTTCTGGTGGTCCATTATATGTGGTTTTACTAATTGTTTTGTGTAACAATGTGCATTCAAAAGCTACTGAAAAGAGACACTTTAAAATTTGTTTGGTTTCTAAAGTGGAGACCTAAACATCAAGCAAACCTCAACTGAACTGCTTTGGTAAGTCTTTAAGTTTTAAAATCAGTATTTTTCAAAGGGTCTCAAAATTTTTCTTGTTTAAACACCTCAGTTCTGAATATTTACAGTAAAGTTTTTAAAAGCCTGAGGGAGCGTTTGTTACAGACTGTCCCAGGACAAGTAGTTACTAAGAGATGGGACCCCTGTTTTGAGCTATGAAGTATTTATTGCTCTGTCAAAGGAGGCAAAGAATTGTGACCCCTTCCCTTTTGTGGTTAGGTGCAAATATCAGCAACTAACCAAAATGTATGGTGAATATAAATTTCTGTTATGTTCCCACTTCTGAGGTGCAGAAGGCAATTTGGAAGAACAAGACACTAGTCAAGTATCCTCAGAATCACAAAAAAGGCCTGAGGAGGTGAAAAAGGAAATCCCGGAACACTTCTTTTATTCGTATGAAGATGTATATTCAGGACCATATGCCACTGATGACACTGAGATACCCACTGACCTTCTTACCTTTAAGTATCCTTTCTGTTGAGCTTGTGCAAATTCAAAGCTAATGATATTTATTATATGTTCTTAAAACTGGATTTGTCAAATTTGGAGTAGCCTATGTGGCATTAGTGGGATACCTTTGGTTGAGACACAGGGAAAAATCCTGACCAGTAATGGTTCTGGGTGAATTTAATCTTAAATATTGTCTTGACCTCATAAATGTTTCTTACTGGGCGTAGTGCTTACTATCCTAAGTACTCCTGTAGAGCTAGAGCATAGAGAAGCTGATGTGATCAGGCAGAAGACTAGCATAAGAATATACCCTGCAAAGCTCTCCCTTTCTCTGTAGCCACACCGGTGTTCCCCAAGAAGCTGAGGGGAGGGCAGAAGGGCTGCTGTGTACCTCATAAGGGAGAAGTGGGAAAGGAACCAGGTAGATTTGTATTCTGGTGCTCAGAAGATCTAAACTGGTAGAACAAAGGAAGTGATGCCCATCAGTTCAGAGCTACAGTAAACTCTTTGGTAGGCATGGTCAAGTAGGGTAGGGTAGGATATGATATGTGACTTTCATTTACGCTGGTGGTTTTCTCTGCAGACACAGGTCAGTTGCTACTGAAGGCTGGATTTTCCCTTTTCTACATCTCCCTGTAAACAATTAAGAAGTGAGCTTGAAAACTTGCTTGGCTTGATCTCTTGTCTGTAGAACAGTTCCTGGTAATCTGATGCACATCTTTTACATTTTGTGTGAAAAGAGAACACAGATAAAATATAAATTCCTTGCAGCTCCAAACGATCCAGTAGAAGCAAGAGGTATACCTGTAGTGGAGATGAAAAGATGGAATATGAACTTTAGAAGGCCTTTACTTGAGCCTTCCTCTCAGTTACAGAGTCATGATATATTTTACTTTCACTGCATACTGAAGAAAACTATCTCCTACCTTCAGGCTTAGTCACTAGTTTCAGTATTCCCATTTCAGTTTCAGTTTAAGCATTTCTATCCACTTAGTAAACTTTCTAGAAAGCCAGTGTCTAATCTTTTCCTTATTGGACTGTTCCCAGACATTCTTTTGGATATGACTGTACCAGACCTGTAAACCTGATGATAATGGATAGCCATACTGTGGTGTATATAGCAGGCAACCAGGTGGTGCTCCAGAACCTGAGAATTAAACATCAGAGATATGTCCGGAGCAGCCGTGGCGGTGGAATTGGGTTTATCACAGTATGGCTCTTGTTTCTTGTTTAAGAACTTTAGTCACTTTCTAGGAAAAAAAATGTTTGCTTGGTTGTTCTTGCCAGATATGGGAGATTTCTCCAGCTGCACCTGCATATACATAAGAAAGTATGGTATTGATTAAAGGAATGTGTGGCCCATGCAGCATGGGCTTCTCATCCCATCAATATACTTGGCAGAGAACAAGTATTTGCACACCTTAGTCCCAGGCTCAGGTACCTAAAAGGACTGACAAGTCCAGCTGGGATTAATTTTTAGCACTATTAAATTCTTATTTAAATCTTTTGGCTCATAGCAACTATTTTATTTTTTTTCAACACTTCAGCTGTCCTGATCACAACTGATACTAATATAGAACCTTGCAATTAAAATTTAGAAAATCAAGCTCTTACACAAATGAAGAGAAAAAGTATCTGGTTTCACTCTATTAAACTTATCAAGAGCTTGGAGTCTCAAGTGCTGTCTCTGAATTTGAAGCACCTTACCCTGTGAAAGCCCTGCCATCTCTCAGTTTTACTGCACATGAGCCAGGCTTTCAGACTACTAGCCTCAGACTGTCCTGCTTAGTCATAAGCAGAATTCTGGGGAATCAGTGTAAATTTTTACACGTTCAGAATACTGACATTCAGGATGGCTTTTCTGTAGCTGTCTGCTCAAGTAGATAGCTGCTGACACAAATCCTGCTATGGAAAGATTAGCTAGTGGGTTGAGTGAGGCAGGAATAGTAAAAGGATGCATCACAAAGCAGGTTATTTCACTGTTTGTTGTGATTCTGCAGTGTATGTGTGATATAACATTTTGTGTGCACAGTGGTTTCATTCTGATACTGAGCAGTGGGTTGGCAGTTGTTCAGAATAAACACACAGAAAAATGCAATCTAGTATTTATGGCAGTATGTTTTGACTAAATGAGTGAGTGAATACAATAACTCAAAAACTAGCAGGATAAAGACAAAGGTGTCATTACAGCATGCAACAGGACTTCTGCTTTTTCAAGGCACACCCTACTAAGGAGTACTTTGCAGTAGGAGAAAAAGGAGGGAAGCCAAACATTGTCATCTACACATATCCTGCAGTGAGACCCTACAGAATACTAAAAGGTAGTGTAAAAAGTTATATTTTTGTTTTATACAGATGGACTAGTATTTAAAGATCCCAGCAGATGGAGTATTGGATCATTTTTAGTTTAGAAGGCAAGAGAATCTTTTGGTCCTTCACAGCAAAAATAGAAAACACTTGTTTCAAGCTTTTTCATTATGGCATGGGAAGAAACTTTTATTTGATAGAGATAACCAATCTAGAGACATTGCCTATTGAAAAACATAATTTCAGTGAAAGTTAAGCTCCTTCTGAGTAGATTTTTGTATTGTTTCTACCTTTCCTGTGCATGTGTATTGGGGCTTGTACATTTCTTCAGGTGGAACAGAGACAGCCTATGTTTTTGGTGATTTCAACCGTGCTGGCACTTTACTGGCCAGTGTTGGGAGCAGCCCTGACTACATGTTGACTATCTGGGACTGGAAACAAGAAGAAACTCTGTTGAGGTCAAAAGCTTTTGCACAGGACGTTTACAAGGTCATGTTTTCTGCTGAGAATGAAGAGCATCTAACTACAGGTGGATCAGGACACATCAGGTAGGTTTACTGATTGGGATTAATACATAACACCTCTGCAGTCATAATACACAGGAGATGACTAACAAGAATGTATAATTAGCAAACATGTACTAATGAGGAATGCTATTTTACTTGGCCGTTACAATTACAAAAAGGAGGAATTTCAAGTTCTTCAGCCAGTCACACAAATCTTTCAACACCTTTGCTGTCCAAAAAGGATGATGCTTGATGTTAAATGTCAGTACCACTGGCTCCATTCTTGAAATTTCAACAAGCACTGGTAAGAAGTAATGAAAAAAATACTTACATGTACATGTCCTCTAGCTGGTAACATAGGATATGTGCCTTCTGGGCTTTCTACCTTTGATTTCTTGAGCTCATCTGCTCTTTGGACAGCTATTAGAGATGTTTGCCAAGTCATGGATCAGAAACCCTCTAATCCCACCAAAAGCCTACAAAAGATACATTTCCATATACTCCCTTCTCTGCTAAGCTCATGGGTCCTTTTGTAAAAAAGGACCAAACACCCAACGACTTTAAACTTTCATTTTGTGTCTGGGTTTATCCAGTACTCAAATGTTAGCACAACAGAGACTTAAGATTTGACTGGGATTCTATCGTAATAAAAATGATACCTTTAAAATTCTAATGCATCAAAAGTTTCTTTGAATTTTAACAGGGGAATCAGATCACAATCTGAAATTTGCTTTATAGTTTGGTTGCAAGGTAGGTCTGAAATAGCAAATGACTTATTTAGACACAGAACAAATGTGGTTTAGAATGCATTATTTATGGAAATCTGACATAACAAACTTTCTTATAAGCTTTCTTTTGAGCTAAAATACTACAAATAAACTCTGTCGTAGCTTTTATAACGTGATAAATGTAACCTTTCACCCAAATTTTGACTCACATTACAATTTCCAACAGCTCTCTTAAATGTAATGTCTCCTGCACGCAGAGTGAACCATCCCTGATTGCAGTAGATGTTAATTTTTCTGCCATGCAGCAATTTCCAGTTATGTTGTACTAATGATCAAATAGAAAGAACTATTAATATTTAGGATAAAACCTTTGGCTAAGTGAGATTTTATAGTACAGTTCAATTCTGCAAGAGGACTTGGATGGCATCCAGTGAAGACCTCAGTCCCTTGGATTTACAAAGCTGAGCATCATACACTGGAGACAGCAAGAATAAAATAGGTATTCCTGACTATGTGTATGGGTTGTAGCTGGAAAAATGTAGCTGTGGATTTCACACTTCTTAATTTTAAATAGTAGTTTAATCTTCATTCTACCTATTCCAAATCCTTGTTCTAGTTTTTTCATAGGAGTAGCATAGGGAAATGTTTGTGTAGTTATAAAGCTTTATCTCATTTTCAAAAGAAAGAAAACCCCAGTTCTCCTGTGAAAAAGAGTAATAAATGAGCAGCCCTGCCTGGTAATAGTACTGCAATGTCTAAGAGGGACTGAAGAGTGTTTAAGAAACCTTGTATCAGACAGGTATATTTTTTCTGTACTCAGGTTCTGGAAGATGGCTCTCACATTAACTGGCCTCAAGTTACAAGGAGCTTTAGGCAGGTTTGGAAAAACAGCAGTGTCTGACATTATAGGTTTTGTGGAGCTGCCTGATGGGAAGGTAAGTAAGAAAAATGACAAAAAGAAAAAGAAAAAATATTATGTACCCCTTTAGGCTTTGATATTAAGTGTGCTTCATAGATTGGAGAGTTACTATTTGCTTCAAACTGTTTTGAATCAGGCCCATGATGCACTGTTCTGAGAAGAGAATATTGCCATCAATTTGCCCAAAACCTGGCTTGCTTTGTAATAATTGGAAATAGGTAGTGTTGTAATTCACAGAGGAAAGATCTCTGTTGGCTTGCAGCTGAGTGTCTTCTAATGGGGTAGTGAAAACATGAGTGTACAGAAATACAAGGAGACTGTTGGTCCTAATCTTCAACCATTTTAGGTGCATGCAAATTATGTCACATTGGTAAAAAGCTGAGCCTCCTCACCATTTACATCTTCTCTTGCAAATGTCTGTACTTTGCTATCGATTTAATGCTTTTATTAAAGGAAGCCAAAAAAGTTAGAGGGGTTCTTGCCTGTGTTTCTGCACGATTGCATGCAGGTGCTTATATACTTATCCTCATTTGCATTGAAGGTTGTCTCAGGAACTGAGTGGGGCAATTTTCTGCTTTGGGAAGGTGGCCTCATTAAAGTAGAGCTCTGTCAAGTTGGACACAAGCCCTGTCACGAGGGCCCTATCACCCAGTTAGTTCTTGATGAAGGAGATCTTTTCTCTGTTGGAAAAGATGGTGTCATTCGGGTGAGTTTTTCTTTTGCTCTGCCTTTAGGTGTGCAAATGTATGGTCAGCAGGTAAATGTTATGTATTTCTTTTACCACGTTTTTGGAGAAAATTTTGGAGTGCAGTTTCTTTCTGAAAATTAATTTTTAGAACAAAGAAAATAAGAGCACATCTCCACAGTGTAGGTGTTTCAATTGGATATCATGGCATGCAGTGTTCCTTGTTTAATAGTAATAAATAAATCAGCTTTTACTTTAGTAAATCGAAATGATCTTCAGTGGTTTTCTAACAGCCTTGTTCTTGTCTGCATTCTAACATTTTTTTCATGTTTATTTTTTGTTCATCTTTATAATTTTCAGGCCTATTAACACGTGGTGTTATTTCAAAGATAAGTAATAAACTACAGAAATATTTGAAATTAATTTTCTGAGTATTTAAAAGCTCAGATTATTAATGTTAAAATGACACAGAAATTAACTAGTATCTCAGAGATACATATCCTGAAATAGGGGAACAATTAAAAGAAAAAGCATCCTGAAGTTAACATATAATTTTATAAATTAAGGTCAAAACGTCTTCCTTATGCATAACACCAGTTTCTGATCACAACTGTCAATGATCAAGAATTTTGCTATCTTATTTCCCTGCTCTTTAAGGGAGGACATGATGCGTCTTCTGTTGATGTGTGAAATGATCCAGATAATCAATGGGAATCTGAGCTATAGACAGTGGAGGGATTCAAACACTGTTGTTGTTGTTGTTATTGTCATTGTGTTTTATAGGTTGGTGCTATCCCCTCAGGAAAATTCACTTGATTATAAGCATGCTAAGTGATATCATGTCCTTATCCCACAGAGCAGAACATGGAAGGGTTACACTTCTCATTAGTTTGTGCTGCCTCAGTATGAGCCATGCTGAGAGCCCACAGATACCATTTGGTCTGCATAGATCTGAAGCTGCCATGTATAGCTCTGCTAATGCCAGGGCTGAACTGAAGCTCCTGTCACTGTTCTAGGTTATCTTCAAAGTAGTGATTTTGCTTTCTTAAAATTTTGAGTTTTCGTATTTATTGTGTATGAAAACAATCCAGCCTTATAAAAAAAAAAAGCTGCTTTTTAATTTTTTTTTTTAAATTTTTTTATTCTTCCAATGCCATGAAGGTGTGGAACTTCGAGACAATAGATACTGCTGATCCTGTGGATGACACAGGGTTAGTGGAGGTGGAGCCTATGAGTGAACTTTGGATTGGCAAGAATGTCAGCCTGAATTTCATGACAAAAATTCATGACCATGGACAGCCCTTTTGGTATGCTCAGGTAAGACACACTCAGGTATATACATCCCTCTGGAGAAGCACAAGATGAGGGAAGTGATGGGAAATAACAGTAGGCATCCGTTACAAACCAGTGTGTTTCTTTTCAGTAGAATTCAATCTTCCTCTGGATATATAGAAAATCATCTTATCTATCTATCTATCTATCTATCTATCTACCTATCTACCTATCTACCTATCCATCTACCTATCTACCTATGTACAGATATTATTGTTGTTGTTATTATTATTATTATTGTTATTATTATTATTGTTGTTATTGTTATTATTATTAATTCAGACACTGAAACCGGCTTCCTAGAGAGGTGGTTTAAGTTCCAAGCCTGTCAATGTTTAAGAGGCATTTAATAGAGACCCTTAATAATACATGTTAACTTTTGGTCAGGCCTGAAGTGATCAGGCAGTTGGACCATATGATCCCTGCAGGTTCCTTGCAACTGAATTATGCTATGTTAGGCTGTGCTGTGTTTTTAGTGTACAGTAATGTGTGAGACTGGCATAAGGATAGGAGAATGCCAAAAGGTATTGTCCAAGTTCTATTACCTTGAATTGATGGATGGGATTCATAAGACCAACATCATTGCATTTAGTCATTTCTGTTTCACAATGATAATCGTTAAGGAGTTTTTAAGAAGTCACCATGTGCAGTTTTATTTCCAAATTGAGTCTAAAAATACTCAATTAATGTTTTTTCTTCTTCAGGATACAAGTGGAGCAATATGGAAGCTGGATTTGACTTTTTCAAATATGGTAATTTTGTTTTTTCTTTCTTCTGATTTCTTCAGCTCATTTGCAATAGGAACCGTATCCTATTACATTCTGTAACTATACTGGTTGCATCTGCAATGAATTTTGTGTTTTATGAAGTTGCACAGTAGAAAACTTTACCATTGAAACAGATAAAAATTTTCAAATGTAATTGATTATAATGATTGTGCAGGATGATAAAGAGGAATTTGATTTTTGATTCCTGAAATTTCAGCTGCCAAACTCAAGTTACTTTAAAGGAGTTTGATTCTGATAAACTGGTAATGAAAGTTACATGGATGCAGGAAATGAGTTCAAGGAGTGTTGATATATCCTCTATAGCTAGGTGTTTGAACCAATCCTTACTGTAGTCTTTAAATGACAGAAAGAGCTGGAAAAAAAGGAGAAGATGAAACACACTTGTCGTGTTTTATCTTACTAGTAACTATTGTTGCTGCTGGAGATGTTTTTGATGGAGAAATAGAGGAGAGAGGTAAAAAGGGGGTATTTAATTTTTGCTCTGGAACGTATTAAAGTAAATAGGAACAATCCCTTGCAGGGAATAAAATTCCAATGTGAAAAGTAAAATATGGTCCAAGAATTTTACGGTAAATAAAGGACACATACTATACAAACTAATGTAAAGAAAGGATAGCAAAGCCTGTAATTCCTTGGATGATGAAATGATTTCTCAGGCAAATGATTTCTCCAAACTGGAGAGCACAAGTGTACAATGCAGCAGAGTTTGTCTTCTGTTTTGCACCGCAGACCCACGACCCAGAGCGCGTGTGTACCTTCCACTCTGGGAGGATTGAGGCCATTGGTGTCTCTCCCTTTACATACCTGATGGCCAGCACGGCTCTTGACCGTAAGTACAGTGTTCCTTTCCTCTCATGCCACTGCCATTATTGGTTCTGAAGGGCAATGATGCTTGATTTGGAGCTACTGTGTTTTGTATTTGTGCATTTGCTCTTGCAAAGTAACTTTACACACAACTGTTGTTCCTGGGATCAGTTCTTGAATAGTTAAGGCAAATCATTACTGTTTTGAAACAATGCTTTAAGACTGCTTCATCCTAAAAATCTGGGATTTTAGCAACAGAAGTTTTTAACGGGAAACTTTGTAAATTGTTTGTTCTGAAAGAATGGCTGAAAACATGAGACATCTGGTTTGAGTAACAGCACTTGTATTCAGGGCTGGGGATTAACAAGTGTTGGGATTTTTGTCTTGTAAGGTGTTACATACACCTCCAGCATTGTGTAAGCCATTGCAATATTAATGTTTGTGCCTTTCTTAGAAAATGCAATAGCTAATATGCTCTCAACAACAGATAACATGTAATTACAGACATATTCATTTAACTTGTATAAATATTGCTGTTTAGGCCTCTCACTGTTAGCTTTATTGTGCTTTGAAAGAAGAACTACTGGCCAGAACATTAACAATGTCATTTCCCGTGTGCAGAAAACACTACAAGGTCTTTTAAATCAATTCTTGTCAGTACTGTCTTGCAATTTGTCTGTGTTATACAATGCACATATTCTTCTAGCCTGAAGACAAACTCCTACCAGTTGAGCAAATGACATTTCAGATATATGCCAGTTGGAATGGAATTTCATGCAATCAGTATGTGTGCCTACGAATCTGTTAATTTTCCCTCTGGTGAAATTGGATCTTTTGTGGACAGTCTCCTATATTTTCCTCCCTTTAAATGTTTTCCTCCCTAGGCAGTCCCAAGCAGTAGCCTATCATCTTTTCCTATGATGTCAGTACACATTTTCCTTACAGTATGCCACAATTCCGTGCTCACTTGAAAATTACATGTGGATTGTCAGCATGGGACCTCTTATTACAACCCTCAGCCTTGACAACTCTTGGTTCTGTATAAGTTGAAGAGTGAAGAAATCATATATTTTGTTGATGAGTACCATGCTAACTGTGGTACTCTGTAACCATCAGTCATCTTTCATTTTGCTGCTCAAGAGAGAAAACATACATTTTATCCAGATTTTAATTCAAATAAATAGACATTTCTCCATAAATCCTAACCTGTGAGTGCTATTGCAAGAAATAAATCCTTACTGTCTCATTTCCACACAGGGTCAGTGCGCATCTATGATTTTGGCAGCAACAGCCAACTGAGTGTAATCAAGTTTAAACAGGGAGGAACAGCGCTGACATGGGCACCGGCTGTTGTGAGTTTTTCCTAGCATGTTAGCAAAAATTCATCAAGGAGCCTATGAGCCTGCCAGCAACCAGAAAGCTGCTCACCAAACAAGACATTAGAGGTCACTTGTTAGGCCATGGTGGAATTTACAGTAGTAGGATGTATATATAAGTTCGTGGAGTAGTATGTTTGTATACGGTATGGGTACAGTTCAACTTTACTATGGGTTATCAGGTATCCTTCTTTGTGCCTTCCTAAGATTTTAAAATCAGATCTCAGTGTGCAGTATGGGAAGTAGTCTGAGTTTGTAGACTAACAGCTTCTATTTAACCCACGCAGAGCAATTGTCAATTAACAGGAGTTAGTTAACACATTTTGAAATGACAGCCCAGACAAATCACAAACATTTGGAGATAAATCATAAAAAACTGTTGCCAGAACTGATCATTTGTGGAGTGTGGAGTCTATCACTTTTAGACATATTTGCTAATTTTAATTAAAATAGTATCTAGTTATGTTCTTGAGAAAACATAGCAAGCCTGGTGGGTTAATTATAAGCAAATTTAGGAGGAAAATAACTACTTGAATGTTCAAGGTGAGGGTTCCACTGGGAGAGTGCCTTTATGTTATAAAAATAAATATTTTATAAAAATATAATTCTGGTCATGCAGGCTTTCAGACATGCTGTTAAGTGGTGACCTGTAAATTCATGAGGTAAGCTGTCTGCCACAATAAATTGTACAGCATCACAAAACTGACCCAGTTCAGTTTTACGAAAGTTATTACTAAACCCAATCTGAAAAACAAAGGGTACTTAGTCTTTCTAGCTGCATTTAAAATTGCATTAGATACTTAGTCACAGTTTAAAGTGTGCAAATGTATTTGAAAATCTGTGCTGTTAATCTAAGAAAATTTAGATTAGTCCAACATACTTTGAAGCATCTGTATGCCATAATCTCCTCATAGGCAAGCTAGCAGTATACTTGTTAGATAAGTGAACATTGACAAGTCAGCTTGTAATTGAGTTCAAGACACTTTTATGTATGGCAAATATCAGCTAAACCCACGAGTCCAGCTATATCCAGCTAAAGCACAGGCTTGTTTCTGCTAACATTTATCACAGTTCAAGTCTGTCTTAATTGTTAGCTATTGGCTTACCTACAGGACTGATGGTAAAGACTCCTCCTTTCCATCTCAAGTACCTGTCCCTCTTGACTCCTATACTTTACATGGAGTCAGCCAGACTCAAGCCTGTGCCCTGACCTCTTCAAAAATCATCCTTAAGTTTGGTGCCCCATATTATATTCAGGGTAATATAATTCCATTTTTGAGTTCCAGCTCTTCTCCTTAAGAAGCTACTGATATATCTTTATGTCAGTATGAATTATCTCTTCCTCAGACATTACAACCACATCCTCATTAGCATTTTCAGTCTCAATGGCATGTTATCACTAAAAAAACCAAAACACAATCCAACCCAAAAAATAGGCCCTAGTTCTCTCTCTTCCTTCATGGTAGCATATTAGAGAGAATAAACAACATTTCCCATGAATGAAATATGCTTTGTGCTTTAGCAATGCTTCCATGAAAGGTGAGTTACAGGTAAACACCAGAGCAGGTGCCCATGTGGATTATTCTTCTAAGCTCTCAGATGTACACTGTGATTTTTTTTCTTCATTGCACTTAAAGGTAAATCCTGAAGGAGGTCTGATTGCTGTGGGGTTTGAAGATGGTGTTGTCCGCATAATTGAGGTTTATGATCCCAGACTGCTGCCTGGTCATGCCAAACAGACCAATGAGACTGTAGAGATAAATCTGAAACAAGTTTTCAAACCTCATGCTGCTGCAGTTACAGCCTTGGCATATGAACGAAATGGATGTGTGTTTGCCACAGGGGTATGTAACATTTAGTTTGGTTATTTTTATTAAGCCACAAATGTAGAGCCTATTTAAAGAGATAAGGTAAAGTTTGTTTACTGACAACACAGTTTTACTTCTGTTGCTGCTGTTGATTGCTTGTCGTAGTTCTCTGTGCTGGGAGAAGGATCTGTTTGCACTCACACCTGTTTTTCTGAAGGAAAGCAACCATGCAGTTCACACAATTCATTTTGTGAATTACTGGACTGTTTAGTGTGAATTCTGTAATCCCCTTTGAAGATGGATTTGGTTCATTTTGGAATTAGTTTAGTAGGATCTTGGAATCAGTAAAAGCAAGTCTGTTGATACACCACATTGGCAGCAATCCAGCTGCTACCCAGCACCGCTTGGCCTAACCACAGGGTCAGTCAGTCAGTTTGTCATTATGCCTGGTAGTCTTTGAGATGATTTCCAGTTAATGTGGTGCCTCTTTTTAAAAGCTAGTCCTTAGCCATGCTTAGTGCATTTGCAGTTACATGTTCTTTGAGCTGAATTGCATTTCACTTAATGTAGGATTTAAGCTACAATGAATCATGTTGTGTACCAGTTCTGGATTTTCTTGTTATCTGGGGAAATCAGCTTGTGCTGTCTTATCTGAAAAATCAGGCCTGAGCCTGAGATTTAAAGGAGCTCATGGAGCAATGGGCAGAAAGGACGTGGCTGGGGATGCCAGAGGAGGCCCATGAGAGCAATTAAGAGCTATGGGTGCAATATGTTTCTTGGAGCATGGGCAGGATTTTTATTTCCTCTCAGTAATCATCGTGGAAATCCAGTCCTAAGTTCCCCTGTTTAACCACAAAAAAAAAAAAAGAAAGTATGTGCTTATATCATAAAGTGCTTAGAGTTTTTTGGATTTTTGGTCAGTTTTGATTCCATCATCATCTTTGTTTGTTTGTTTGTTTGTTTTTCCTCAGAGTAAAGACAAAACAGTTTTCTTTTTTGCTATTGAGGATGAATACAAGCCAATTGGATTCATCTGTGTCCCTGGGCCTGTACAGGCATTACAGTGGTCTCCACCTTCTCATGTGAGTAAAGCATATTTGTTTTCTTTCCTTCCCTGCAGTGTTAAAAAATCATTTTGAAAAGAGCTTCCAATGAAAATAGATGAAGATCCATGACTTTAGCCCTGTTCTCTATAGACAATACAAACAATCTTTTGCTACTTTGTTCTTCATGCTGCTTCATCAGGACAGATTCTAACAGGTTTTGTGTAGCTGCATCCTGGTTCAGTCACTATGGGCATATTTTGGGTTTTGGATAATGAAAACCACAACATTTTGGTTTGCTTTTTGAGCCCTTGACTTGAAGAAACAATCTTATTCCTTAGCTTTTGGAAGGCCTTATTCTCTTTGACAAAAAAGTTATTTGGGCATTATTGCTTGTGACTCTTGCCCGTATTAAAACAGGCCTTTGCAAAGCATTTTGATCACATTAACCAAGATTTTGGGTGCTTCTTGAAATCCACATTCTATGTTTGAAATGTGTCAGGACATATCGAAATAGATTCTTGCTAATATTTAAAAGTGTTGTAGAGTTAGGGTAACATCTGACATTTTGTTTGGTCCAGTGTCCTTATTTAGAGGAGAGACTATTCATTATATTTAGATGCTGACAAAATGCATTTTACAGGTGCATAGTGGCAAAGTGTTGGTATTTTCACTTGTTAATTGGAACTGCTAAAAACCATGCTGGCAAAAGAAGTCTTGCTGGTATGAATTCTGTCTTACTGCAGAAACAACTGATCTTGATCTGACAGTTGCATTTTGAGTCCTTTCCTTGAAGACAAGGTACTCCCCCTTACTAGAAAAGCACCCACTGTGTCTTGGATATGTTAGATTCTGCCTGAGTAACTTTGTCTACCAGTATCTGTCCTCCATTGCTAGATGGGAACACTTGCTTAACACGGTGACAGCATCTGAGTGTCACACTACTTCTTTTATTTCTTGTTTTAAAGAAGCACTTTGGTGATTAAATACATTACATACAATGACTGCATTTTTAAACTGAGATCCTATAGACACAGGAACCATATAATTTCTAGTTAGGGTTTCCATAGCAACTCTAATATGCCCTCTTTGCACATTTTTAGTGATGGGTCATATAAAAACAAGACTCTTTCTTTTCTGCAGATAGCTTATGAAAACTGAAACTAAATACAGACTTGTCCTTTAAAATCTCAAAACACTGAATAATTATTACTCTCACCTGATCTATTCTTCCTAACTTTGCATTTTAAAGGACTTGTCAGGTACCAGCAAAAAACAAACAAACTGAAAGCTAAGTAGCATTTGGCAAGACTCTGAGCCAAGTCTTGATGATATAAAGGACTTATTAGTATGGAAATATATGAAATTATCAAGACCAAATCTCCTAACTCTTGGGTCAAATCGGTCTTATAATTTAACCAAATTTCAAAAATATCATCATGCTGCTTTCAAGCTAAGCAGTGTCAGAATTATAGCTGGTTTGGACACAGCAAGGATTTCTTCAAATCCTTAGCTTTGCCTAGCATAAAAGAAGCTCACCAATTTCTGATGTCCATTTAAAAGTGTCCATTGAAATAAGAGCACAGGTAAGTGTGGCTGGAGTTTGGCTGTGTGCCTGTGCATCTGCTGACTAACTTTTCCTCCCATTTGTCTCAATTCCATTTATACATCTGCCCTATATTTGTATTCTTTGTGTTTTTATACAGGACAAGAGCACGCTGCTCATCCTTTGTGAGAATGGCTTTGCTGTCCAGGTTCCTGCCCCTCTCCCTGGGAAGCAGGATACAGTGACCACCTATCACATAAAAAACCTGCCAACACAGTACTTCCATTTTCATAGTATTAAATCCCAAATCAAGGTAAAAAACTCTCCTGTGGCAGAATTTCATCATGTTCATTGTGCCAGGTGACAAAACTACCCAAAAGAGTTTCTAGTCCCTATATTTCATCAGAGGGTTTTTGCTAAGCTCCTTGAAAGGGAATGCCAGGTAGAAGCTTTTGGTTTATTCAAATAGAACCTACATGACACTGAAAGCATGATGTGAATTTTGATTGTAATTCAAAGACAGCATTAGAGAAAGGGAAAGGTAGTAGTAGTGCATTAGTTCTCAAAATATTTTAATTTTGGTAATTTTCACAAAAAGAATATTTCTTGTGGCTGATGTTGGCCCTATAGGAAATTCCTTTGGACAGTTATAAAACCCGCATGTAGTCACCTTGAGGCAAACATGAAACATCTCCTTTTTTTTAGCAGTATTTCTGATTTTTTAAAAATGTTTTAAATTTAAAGGTGTGTGTTTCATTTCTGAATGATGTAGTATTTAAAAAGAATATGTATGGCCAAAGGAAAAGAGTTATGCCAACTCACAGCTATGGTTAATTTTGTGAAACTAAAAAGCAAGCTGATGTTAGGCTCAGGAGCAGAACTCCAGTGAGCAGGCTCTCAGTTCCATATTCAATCCACCACAATCCAACAATCTCTCTGGTTCTGTTGTTAACTTGTGATTTCTCTGCCTTCTCGGTTAACTGCTCCTGTATTACTGAATGTCAGGCAAAGCTTCATTGAATGTTATAACTTGGAGGAAGTCAGCATTCAGGAGAAAGATCTCTAGGTGTTTTTTCACAGCAATATCCATAAGAATGATCACAAAGCATGCCTATGAAAGGAAAGATTAAAAGAATGTGTGTGGAGTTTTATTGGTTTTCTTGTTTGTTTTTGTTTGTTGGTTGGTTTTGGTTTGGTTTGTTTTTTTTTTTAGTCAAATGAGAAGAATAATTTTGAGAAACACTCTAAATCGCTAAAAATAAAAAAATGTTTCTACAGAGAGAAAGAATATTAATTGCTCTCTTTTTCCTCTGGAAATAGATCAATAATCAATAAGTTACAACAAGGATGTTTTAATGCAAGGAAAGATTTCTCACAGTTAGGGTGGTGAAGCACTAAAATAGTTTTTATAGTCTGTAGAGTCCCCAGAACAGGAGATTTTTAAAAGGTAAATCAGAGAAAGATCCGCTGATAATATTTAAGGGTGTGCTGATTCAGCTATCTAATATTTTCTTAGGTATTTTAGAGAATATTTGATATCTGTTTATGCTACAGTAGGCTTGAATAGAAGGGAGTTTTAAAGGTTTGATAAATCTTTCCTTCATTGTTCAGAAGAAGTAAAGTCCATTACAGCTTCTCTCTTTTGCTCTATACCAATGATGCACAAGAACTTGTTTGAGTTCAGCTTCCCAGTGCTTTTCTTTCTCCAGGGCAGGCAGGGGACAGGACTTAGGATTTCTGCAGGAGTAAGCATAATGGTGAAGATTTGGAATAATCTCTCCGAGGAAATGTTGAAGTCTTCTTGTCATTTGGAATTATTTCTGTGTCAAAGGACCAAGAGTAAATATTTCAGAGGAGGGAAATGGGGGCAATTCACTGGAGAGTCCCATGAAATCTGGTTGATTTCGGCTTAGTTGACAGGAAACAGATTTCTGTAGATATTCTGTATGTATGATGCCAGGACCACCTTGGATTTCATTTATGAGACTCCTTCAGTCAGTGATGTGTGGAGTGCCTTGGTTTCATGTCTTAGTGTTTCTCTGCTTGTTGTAATAGCTGGCAGAGGAGATTGCACGGAGAGAGAAAGAAAAGGAGGAGAAGGAGAAAGCAAGGCTTGAATGGATAAAGCAGCAAAAGGAGATGGGACTTGAGATAGAAGAAACTAAAGAGGAAGAACCCGAAGAAGAACCATTGCCACCTCTCTACATACCAGAGGAGCCCAGTCCCATCCTCTGTGGCTTTTATTCAGCACCAGGAAAATTTTGGCTTTCCTTGGTAAATCAGTTTTTACTTCATGTTGATGGGATTGCATGATGTGACAACCTTTCCTTTTGAAACCTGCCATCCCTAGGACATCAAATTCCTTTCATCCTGGACAATTTCAGTGGTTTTTGTGAAGTAAACCAGTAGTGTCACTCCAATTCAGATTGTTTGGTAGATTTCCGATAGATACCCCTCTTGGTGGTGACTGAGTGGGCACAAAGACTGAGCTGTTCCCTCACAAGCAGAAGGTAGAATTTTAACAAAGTGGTAGAATGGCTTGTAATGCCAGTGATCATGACAGACTTCTGTCTGTGGATAAATAGGATCTCTAGGTGTTTGGAAGTAACATTTTCTAACCTATCATAGCTCTTTAAGAAAGGAAGAATTATTCTGAAATTTGCATTTACCTGGTCAGCTGCTTCAGTTTTCTTCTGTCACCATTTCTTTATGGTCCTTCTCTTCTTCAGGGTGGGTACGACTCAGGGTTTCTCTATCACTGCGAATTCTCACATGATGATGAAGAAGACCCTGAGAAGAGGAAAGATGAACCCTTTGAAGTGATTCCTATGGAGGACACCAACAACAATCCCATTCACCAAATCTCCTTCTGGTAAAACACTGTAATGTAATAAATAGGGATAAAGCTTGATGAAATTGAACTTGGAAGGGAGGAGTGTATGCTCCTTTGTCCCTTTTCAGTTGTGGCTCAACTCTAATATACAGGAACTCTCTCTGGTTTTCCTGGCACTGAGTTTCACTTAAAATTTCTCATGGACATAGCTGGGGCACATGTCTGACAGAATAATTTAAAAAGACCTTCAAAGATGAAAAAGTCTAAGTACTAACTGGGACTCAACCACCCCAAATTATAGAACTACAGGAGAACCCTTAGAAGTCCCTGCATATAGTGATCACCAGAACAGCAGTTCTTTATCATGGTTAACAAAGAGAATTAGACCAACATGGAGAGGTCAGTCCATCCCTCTTGTGCTGAGAATATAGGCTTCGTGGGATGTTCTGTGATCTGTATGAATGAAAAGGGTGGATTCTTTTCAGACTCCCAGTACTGGATTCCCTGTAAGAGTAGACATGTTCTGCATCAAAAGGAGGCAGGTTTAATTCAGGCTTTAATCTACTGCTGATTGCATTCACCACCATCTGTTCTAAATGGGGAGCAGGGAGAAAAAACTGCTTGTCTAGCTTTTAACTTGGTGGCTGCCACACTGCTCAACTCAGGGCTGAGATAGTTCTATGATACCTCACAAGTGCTGGAATGTTCCTCACCAGCCAGTTAGCTGAAAAACATTTTGTAGTAGAATCACACATACTTTAAATGGCCCAAATATTTTGCTCCCAGCTTCTAAACTTGGGAAAGTGACTTCTATTAAGCTAGATTAGTTCTTTTCATATTTTGAGCTTGCTCGTTAGAAGTTGCTGCTATTACTGTTTCTTGTTGTTTATTTAACAGTACCAGCAACCCCCTGATGTTCTGTGGGATGCAGGATGGCTCACTGCGTGCTTATCCTCTCAATGATAAAGATGTCTCAGTGGGTGCCTTGAAGGACTACTGGTACCTGAATGTACATGACAATGATTATGGGCAGATCCGAGGGATCTGTTGTAGTCATGATGATCGGTGTCTGATTACCTGTGGTGGAGATGGAAACATTTTTACATTTGACATCTCATTAGAGGACGAGCTTCTGGAAGAGCCTTCCGAAGAGCTTCCCAAAGAGCTAAAAGTCATAATCCCCCCTCCTAGGGTAAGTTGGTACCCTCTTTCACTGAATTAGGCCTATTTGGTATGAAACTATCCAGGTGGGCAAGCATAGTTCAATTATTTTTCTTAAAGATCTTTCATAGCAAAAGCTGAAGTTTCCCAAACAATTGAGAAGAACAGCTCTTGCAAAATGTTTCCTAATGAATGGGCTCTGTGACTGCACTGTTCCTTCTCAGTGTTTTGTGGTTTTCTCCAAATAAATATACTATGTGTTGTTTAGATGTGATATTCTACCAGTGTTTTCCCACTCAAAGGTGTAGTCATGCATATTCCTAGAATGAAAGAATTACAAGGATTTCTCATACTTCATACCTTTCTTGGGTTTAATTCCAGTAAAGTATGATTCTGCTCTGGATGGGGATTCTAGAAATACTATTGGAGAATACCGAATGTGTAGTTTCTCCATAGATCTAGTACCATTCACCAAAAATTCACAATGGATTTTTTACATTTGCAAAATAGCACAACCCGATGCTGATCCTGTTGCTCTTTCACTCTTGGGCAGCATTAGTTGTACTGAATTTACAGGTGCCTGTACTTGCTGTAGAGCTGATCACCTCTAGCACGTTTGAACAGATGACACTGGAACTCAGAAACAGTTCTACTGACAATGCACAAGAAGAGGGATGTCAGCTCCTCCACTGAAAATGTTCAGACCTCACTGAATTTTTGAAAAGTCTTAAGAGTGTCTGAATTAAATAAATATAACTTGAAAGAAGCAGCGAGAGCTGTTGAGTAAAGAAGTGCCATCGTGAAGAATAAATATTACAGTAGACATACATTCAGCAGAGTTTAAAAATTTTGAAAGTGTCAACATAAAACAAATTAAACGTTTAAATATATTTTAATACTGGTTGGTAACTACATTTTGAAGGATTCTTGACAACAGAGACAGAGGAAATTGTGATTTTGGTCATTCAATTAGTTGGAATTCTTTACCAGTATGACAAAAATATGTAGCACTGAGAATAGAGTCAGAGTTATTTTCTGTAAGTGAATGATTAGAACCTTTGATATCAGAGCCTTGCTAGCTCCAGCATTACAAGAAGTCATAATATACGATTATAAAGCATATATACAGATTTATAGTTTTGAATATGTAAGTAGGTCTATATAAAGACCTTTATGGTCAGTTCTATTGTTCAGGCTAACAACATTGCTTAATGACCATCCTAATAGAGTTTTTCCCTTTTCAAAGTATATCTTCATTAAGTATCTATTCTAGTTTTAAGTCATGTGGAAGATTTTAAAAATTCTATCTTCATTAAACTTAATGAGATTCTTAGAGAATCAAATACAAATCATCTGAAACTAATTGAGTTAAATTACAGATCAATTAAGTACAACTAAATTGTTGGGTGATAGTCCCCCCTCTTTTTTCAGCCCATGATTGCCCAGGGAAATGAGGCTTGTGCTACTGCAGTGTCCATCCATCTGTCATTCTTCACAGCTAATAATTGTGAATCCATCATGCAGTCAGCAGAAGCCAACCAGATTAATTACACATGTAACTTGGAATTAGACCAGGACACACTGACTCTTGTCAGTGTGGCAGTGAGGGGAGACAAGAGAATTGGGTCTGGGGGGTAGAGAACCAAAGATGTTATGGTACAGAGTGAAGTTAGGACAAGCAATGATGTAATCATTTATTTCAATGGGGAGGTTATAGGATTTGTGTTCTCTCTCCCTAAGAACTGTGTTTCATTAGTTCTTTTACATATAAACCAGCTTCATTGCTTTTTCTGCTTGAAACATTGCAACCTGATATTTAAGACCCAGATAATAATATTGAAAATGAAGCTTTCTTTTGGCTTTGTAAGAGGTAGTGGGAGCTCTATCTTAATGTTTATGAAAGCTTTATTGTCTGTTGAAACTATAACTGCTTGTTTAAAGGCAATATTTTTATTTCAGAGTGGTCTTGAGAAGGAGAAGGCTACTGAAGACATTAAGGATCCTGATGCCTACACGTAAGAAATGCTTAGATAATGATGAAACAGATTTTCAACTGTTGGTAGCTCTTCCCTCAGCCCATGTGCTTCTTTTTGCCTACAAAGAGGAGGGAGAAGTTGATCACCCTGAATTTGGGTCATCTCTTTGTTAAACACACAGTTTTTTCAGGCTTTCCCTCCATTTCATCTACTTTTCTCTGGCAGTAATTCAAGTGCTGTACTGTGAGACACTTAACTTCAGACTACAGAGACAACAAAAGGTCAAAGTCCCTTGATATTAGGAATGTACAAATATACAGGAAGAGGATTCCTTTCTAAGTTACCTTGAGAACCATTGAGTTCACTGGGAATTTAAGACTGTCAAGGAAATCTGAAAGGTCATATAAACTGTAATCTTTCCTCTCTTGCATTGAGAGAATACCATTACCTTTTTATGCATTTTCAGTATTGAGGAATACAAGCAGAAAAAAGAGTTTGAACGGAAAATGGAGGAAGCTGAAGCAAAGAAAAATAAGAAAAGAGAGGAGTTAAGTGCACTGAGACATGACTTTGTTTTTCTCCTTCAAAAGAATCAGGAGTTGCCCAAGCACATGCAGTTGCACAGAGAGGTACACCTGGTTTTTATGAGGGTCATTTACCTTTAGAGGCACCTTCTTCTAAAATGTTGCTACATATCATGTTGGGGCCAAAGATGTCCAAAACTTTGGATTAAGGTAGTTTTAGGAATATATAAATTGCTGGGGCTTCTGAATCACAGCTGAACCACAGTTGATGATTTGTGCCAATTAAGAAGCACAGGAGAAAAATGTGGTTCTCTGTGGAGATAGCTTATGAAATAAAGGATAGCGTTGACGTGCATGGAACTATGACACTTAGGTAAAAATATTTATTATCAAGACCTAGCAGCCAAAATAATATGATGCTGGGTTTTCCATCTTCCTGCAGGAGTTTGAGATGGACCATAGGATCTTTGAGGAGCTGGATAGGCAGAGAATACAGAGAATCCAATTAGTGCAGAAGGAGCTGGCTTGGGAGCACGAGAAACAATTGATTGGACTGCAGAAACTACAAACACAGTAATTACCACTTTTCTTCTACTTCTCTCCCTGACCTTCCACGGGGCTTATTGTCTATGAAGTTGTACTTCCCACAAGGAAAAAGAATGTGATATTTTCTCTCTCTCTCTCTCTCTCTCTCATATAATCAATATTTCATCTGTTCTGTTATCATTCAGTTCTTATTTTACTTGGAACATACACAAGAGTATATGCTCATGGGTAATTACTTCTATTGAATCTTTGGTAAAAATGCAGATAGTCAAATGAAGGAAATTACTTAATTCTGATTCACTTCTATATGAAGAAAGCTGGTTGAGACTGTTTGCCTGGGTTTTGCCTGTATGTTCAGTAAAAACCAAGAACTCTTACTAAACGTTGAAAAACAACCTGTGAGATGGACACCTGTTTTTAAGACATGTTGTATGTTTGTCAGATATTTTAGTGTCAATGTTAACACAATGTTCTCTATACAATTTGAAGTTATGAAACAAACTTTCTCAAGAACACAAGTTTAAGCATGAGGTGCATTTTGCGTTGGTTTTCATAGATCTATGAGAGCAAAAAGATGCAAAAGAGCATTGCAAAAGAGCACAAAAGAGCAAAAGATGAATTAATAAAATAAATACACAATAACAAAAACACCTTAGGCACACAGAGCACGTGACTGGGAAAAAGGCTTGAATGAGCATGTTTTTAATTAGTCCCTAATGGAAGAGGAAGGTTATTCTCATGAAAAACCTAGTGTAAGTTTCAATATTGGTGAAGGTCTTAATGTGTTTATTCTTGAGCATCTCCATTCCTAGATTGGATAAAAGCCGATAGATAGTGTCAGATGTCATCACACTATGCAATTACTTACTGACTTACGGATTTACATGTAATGATTGCATGTGCAATAAGTAAACTACACTATTCATGCCCTTTTGGTCAAGGCAAAATGGTATGTTGTGCCCACTGCCATCAGACAGTTTTGTGTAATTTGGTATTCCAGGTTTCAGGACTCTCTGGAATTTACTCTTACTGTTCATGCTATTCAAAGCAATCATCAGATTTCCACCTACAGCCTTCTAACATTGTCGAAGAAATACGCCCCAGATAAGAAACACGGGGACAGCAAGTGGGCAGTACTTAAAGAGAAGTGGACAGCACTTAAACAGGCAGAAAGAGCAGAAGAAATGAAGATGCTCAGAGAGAAAAGCTCTGTGCATAGAGGTAATGATAACCATTTAAATCGTTCAGTAATAGGGTTTCTGTCTTTCATCTCAGTTTTTTTTCCTGAGTCCAAGATAAAGAAATACACTTGTAAATGCAGGTAAAGAAATACAGCTGTGATGTGTACTTACATACAAAGTAACACTCATACATAGTTTTCCATGTTTAGGTCAATGCCAGTAATTGTCGGTCAGCCCCATGGGTAGAATGTGACTAAAAGTCAAGAACCTGAATATTTTCAGAACATCCACTACAATTGAACTATCCTGATTTACATCAGCTCTACAGGAGCTGTCTGAGGGAGTTTCCAGTAGCTGGGACTGCACTGTGCTGCATGATATTTACATCTTCACATGGTTATTTTTTGTTTCAGAAAATCTAGTTTTTGAGAATGAGGCTGAAAAGCTGGAGACACCGGAGGACCGAAAGCCAGCCATGCGTTATATAGAAAGCAAACGTGAGAAAATCAGGAGAATTGTTGAGAAATATGATGCGCTGAAAGCCAAGATCATGAAGAGGAGGGCAGAGTGGCATGAATTGTGAGTCTTGAACTGGACCCTGTTCCCTTTTAGTTCTGCGTCTTGTCTGAGGTCAAGTGATGCTATTTAGCTGTCCTATGGCACTACAATCTCTCTGCTTAGGTTTTTATATTCCTAAGGATTGTAATTAAAACAGATGAATTTTCATGTATCTCTAAGTCTCAAGAGAGTATTAGAATATATTTAGTTTCTATGGTTCATCTAAAATATTATCAAATGTTAATTTAGCTAGGTAGCTACATTTTCAGAGAGGGAGTAAAATGTATCTAAATCAATCATGACTGACAGACATCAATACCATTACAGTCAACTCTTAGTGAATCCTGCCAGCACCACACGGAGCAGACACTGTAACAGCTGGGTTAGGTCAGCAGTGTTAGCATCCCAGCCATTATGTGAGTGTCTGTGATATGCCTTCCTGCTCCATGCTGGTCTTTATCTTGAGAGGCAAGAAAGGGGGACGGGACATCTTCCACAGAATCATGGAATATCCTGAGTTGGAAGGGACCCACAAGGATCATCGAAGTCCAGCTCCTGTCCCTGCACATAGCAGCCTCAAGAGTCACACTCTGTGCCTGAGAGCATTGTCCAAATGCTTCTTGAGCTCTGTCAGGTTTGGTGCTGCGACCACTTTCCTGGGGAGCTGTTCCAGTGCCCAACCACCCTCTGGGTGGAGAACCTTTTCCAAATATCTAACCTAAGTCATATCTTTGAATAACCTCTTTTTCAAGGCAGGGTTAGATGGGGCTTTGAGTGACCTGGTCTAGTGGAAGGTGCCCCTGTCCACGGTAGGGGCATTGGAACGAGATGATCTTTAAGGTCCCTTCTAACCCAAACCACTCTGTGCTCATAGAAGTATGGAACTTCTTCCTTAGGAGATGAATGACAGGGAATGGGACCAATGTAGAGTCAGAATACAAAGCTTTTAAGGTTATTGAGTGTTCAGCAATGTAGAGTAGGTATTGTGTGCTACAGGCTGGTAGATTGTTGATGTGTGGCTCCCTGAAATTGATAGCAGCATGTACTCACTTAACCCAGAACTCAGTCCGAGTGTGAAGGTTTAAACTTTCCCATGGCAGAGCTGTGTTTTAAGAGTTCTTAGCAGAAAAAAATCTGGGATTTTCATTTAAATGCGCAAGGATATTCTTTCCAAAGTAGCCATTCTTTTCTGAAAGAGATGTATTACTCTTTCACCTCCCAAACTTTGCTGCACAAGTCAGAGAGTATGAAATGACTGTTTGTTCATTTGTATGCTTTCTGTCTTAAAGTTCAGCTTTATTTTGTACCTACCAGATACAAGAGCAAACCTAGAGATAACTATGAGAATTTTGAAGATGCTGAGGAGATCAAAGAAGAACGGGCAAATATAGGATGTTACAGGTTGAAGACTGCCACTAACTACACACTCACTGAACAAGAGCGAATGAGCACTGAGAAGAAGATGATGCAGCTTGAATCCCTGGAAGAGCTGGTATGTAAAACTGTGTATATTGCCCCATTTTTGGGGGGAATTGAGGATAGTGTATTAATCACTGAAGATATTTTTTGAAAGGAATTCTAAGTGAGTGTGGGAATAGGCCTTGAAGGACAGACTGCTGTTTTGAATAAGCTTTTTTACAAATGAGCCCTTCTCTTGTGAACTGTCTTGTGCTTCACCAAACCCAAACCTGCATCAATCCAGGGTGACTCTTTATAAATGAGAAAGAGAATTTACCTTTACTAGTACTTCAGCAGGAACACCTGTCTTTTTGAATTATAAGAAAGTCTTATAATCTAGTAAAACACTGAGCTAAATAACCCCTGCCATGAAATACCTTTACAAAAACAGGGATGTGAGCGAGGACAAGTGTTCTAGTGTGGCCTCTCCGTATTTGCACTTTGGCAATCACTGCTTCTGGAGTTGGAATCTTGCTGAGAAACCAGATCATTTGAAGCTACCTTGCTGTGGTAGGACTCCCACAGCTACAACATATCTTTTAACCACAAAGACATAATAAGTTCAAATATTGTGCAGTATCTTTGTTGCTTTCCTTGTGACTTCTTTCGCCCCATCCTTCTCATAGGAATGGTTTTTCATTGTATTTGGCTGGAGTGCAAAAGAGTGACACTGGATAACTTTGACAGCGATGTTTAAGCATTACAGAAGCAATGCTACAGTCTCAGGGGATTTGTTGAATCATTTTGGTCTCATGCTTGAGCTTCAGCACTTCACTGTAGTGCTGATGCTACCAGATATCCAGTGATTAACCTAACTCATTAGGACAAACAAAGGGAATAGTTTTTGTCATAAATTCTGGGTTTATACAGATGAGGAATTCCAGTTGCTTCAGGTGGGTGATGTGTTATTTTCTTTTATAAAGATCAGAGAAGTTTCTGCCAAGTATATTAATGATAGATCACCTTCAATTATTACTTCATGTAAAAAGAGTCAACTAATACAGTGTCCCCTTATCACAGAATGATTAATAATCCTAATGTTAGCCTTCTTGTGTTGGGGAAGACTACTTCCTCTGTTGGAGAATCCTACTAAAATTGTTTTTTCTTTGCAGATCCACAAGATGAAAATGAATATGAACAAAGAGATTGTGTCTTTGCGGGATCTCAAGGTTTCTATTATTGATGAAATCAAGGGCTTTGTGAAGGAATTGAAATCGATACAGGCAAGCTTAGATTTATCAGAACACCTCCCAATTCCCCCGATCCCTCAGTTACACCCAGATGAGGTTCCTGAAAAAGTAATTGAGTTCAACAGTGACGTCCTCCTAAAGTTCAAAGAGGAGCAGGAGGCCAAGGCAAAGCTCAAGGAGCCACTGGAAGGATGTCCATCATCTCGTGCATTTAGGCATGTGTTTTTTCAAACTCCTCCAGTGGAAGAGGGTGACCCCATGGCACAGGCTGGAGATGCATCAGCTGTGGTCACAGAGGAGAAGAAGGCTTTTGAGATGGAGAAAGCAGAGCCAACAGAAATGGAACTGGAAATTTTAAAGAGGGAGAAGATAAAAAATTTATACTTGCAGGAGACCTTGATTAAAAAGGTAGGAAATTGAAAGTTATTTTTGTCAGATTAAAAAAATCCCACTGGATCATAAATGAATCCAAAACCCCTTCTGTCTCAGGATTGCAGCTACTCTTGCCTTTCTGCAGTTCAGGAAAATGCTAACTGTTGCAAATTTACAGTGTAAATCAGTTTAAGTCCATAACTATGACCTGTGTTCTGACTATTATCACTTGAAAAACAGATCTTAGATTTCTTATTGATTGTTCCATGAAACTGTGATCTTAGTGGCCAGCCAAAAAAAAAAAAACAACCAAAGAACTAGACATAACTTGAAAAATTACAGAGTTAAAAAAGGAGCATTACTACAACTTTGTAGATTCATGATGATCTCAGCTATTAAAAAACTGTAGTCCCAACTTTTTGGTCTCAAAAATTACTTTGTAGGATTAGAAAAGGTACAAAAGAGAGCAACCAAAATGCTTAGTCATGGAAAGGATTCTTTAAAAGGTGCAGCTAAGTGGATAAAGTCTCTTTGGCCTGCAAAAAAGGGAACTGAAATGGTTGTAGAGATGTGATAAAATTCTGAATAGCATAGAAAAGGAGAGTGGGAATAATCTCTTAAGGAGAGATATCAAATGAAATGGTCACATAGAAAGCTTGAAGCATGCAAATGAAAATAGTTTTCCTATCCAACAACAGCTAAGCTTTGGAACTCAGTGCTAGGATGTGGGGGAAGCTGTAATTTGATACAATCTGGAAGAAAAATCCACTCAAAGCTGTTGAACACAAACATACTGCTTCAAGCTCAGGATGCCCCTAAGTCAGCGTTTAGGAGGGTACAGAGAGCAGTATACCAGAGGTGTGCCACTGTTCACTTGTTTGCTCTATTTCTTAGCACCTTTTCTTTATTTTCTGCTACTGGCCATTGAGTCTTTGGTCTGCCTCAACACAGACACCCTTGTGTTTGTGTGTATGAAGGTTTTGAGGGAATACCCACATTCTGCTGCGAACATCACATGACTGTAAATTAATGTTAGCAGCTGCTAGTACTGATTTAGCTGTAAATGTCTACGGGAAGAGCTGGCAGCTATTTCAAAAGAAGTCTGTCAAGGCAGAAGAGTTATTTATTGCTGCATCTGGGATTGTTACATAAACTACTGTAAACTACAGACTACTCTAAAACATTCTAGGAAGAGTAAAATACTTCAGGGATGGAGGGGATGCAGTGAAAGATTCCTGTGAAGCCCTGGTGATTCTTTTACTATTGTGCTGAGAACAGAGACATATTTGGGATTAACTTTGTCTTTCTAAGTGCTTCAGTACTCTCTAGGAAATAGCATGTCTGAGTTGTTGATTTGGCAGAGAGAATTTTCCCCTTCTGCTCCTTTCTCTAGCTTTGCATGTTTAACTGCACTGGTAATACTTTTCCTGTTCCTGATTTGACTCTCCTGTGCTCCAGATCAACACACTGGTGATCAACTTTGATGCTGAACTTCGCCTTTTGCAGCACAAGAAACTGAAGATGGATAGGCAGATGAAAAGTGCTGATCTACGCTGCATCACGTGCTGTGATGAGCTGATTATCCTGAAGAAACTTGAGGTACATGAGAACCTTCTTGAGGAGCAAATTTGTGCCCTCATCAATGAACAGGAGAACATACAAGTAAGTAGGCCACGTGTACCATTAATTTAACTTTAACAGTACCATTAATGCATGGCTTGAAACAAAAGCAAACCATAAAGTAAATGGTAGCATCCCTTGGTTTTGTTTTAGCACTGATCCGGTGACTAGTGCTAAATTTTGAAAAACAGGAAACTCTTGATGATCAACGTACTAGGATGTCACTTCTAACTTCCAATACTTAATTTTTTAATTATCTTAACATTTGTATTTTAATAGGTCCTTCATGATATGGCATAAGTGACTAATCACATGCTTTAAGAACATACTCCTAGGTGATGCTTGATTGAACCATGGGTTTAAAGAGAGAAAGACAAGTTTTGCATTTCCACATCTTCACAGATGCATCCTATATACATACACATGGGTTGTACCTCTTAACTGAAGTAGTTTTTTGTTTGCTTAGTCAAAATTGAAGAGCTACCTTGCACAAATGGAGGATAGAAAGTGTGAGATTGTAATGCTTCAGGAACGTGAGAAAGCACTTTATGCCAGCTTTGAAGCATCCCTTGGAGAAGACAATGAATTTGCTGATTTTCTGACTGATATTTTAAAGAAGGACGTTGAGTTTGTGGAAAAAAAAGAAGTAGGAAGAGAAGCAGGTTGGAGATTTTGTTCTTTTTGCTTTCTGGATTTGTTATACATATTTCCATGTGGTCAAGTACATGTCTCTCAGTCTAGCTGGAGCCCTGAGTACACACAGCACTCCAGTCGGTTCAAAACCCCATAGCTCAGCCCTACCCAGATTTGTTTATAGACTGACAATGTGTTCTGTGGCAGTCATCTTGAATGATAACAATGATATAATCCAGTTTCTAACATGACTGCAGTTGGTCTGATAACAGTTCCCGCAATTTACATCCTGTAAATCAATACTGAGGACTGATAATTGGTAAGAGGAAGAGGCACGACTTTAAATAGATGCTTCCTATGCTGCACCAATGGGAGCTATGGATAAGTGATTAGTCTGCCACATTCGTGACATTCTGCTCTAAGCTGTCCATTGACTAATGAGAGATCATAAACTTAATCTGCAATCATCTATTAGTCACAGGACTAAACATATTATGAAAGGATTTAATTTGTCTTAGTGACTCTGTTTTAAGCTGTTAAAGCTAGGCAGTCTTAGTGAGCTAAAATACTTGTGCTCTCTCTGACTTGGCTTTTATTTTCAAGTGGGACATGATTAGCAAAAAGTGCAGACAATGGTGATGCTTTTATGCCAGATTTGTGCTTCCATATTCTGCTTGGTTGATTCATCTCTGTAGTAGAATGCTAAACCCACACTGTTTAAATTCCTAAAACATATAAAGAGAGCAAATATTACTGAAGTAAGTCCCAAAAACATGGGCTGCACCTATGCCTTCTCTACTACTAGGTGATCTCTCTCTCTCTTTTTTTCCCCTCTTTTTTCTTTTTTCCTTTCTGTGAAAACATCACTTCAGCTCAATGCAATAGGCACAAGGTCCCTGGATTCAAATATTACCAGAATGATCTTTCTTGGGTTACTGGGCTTGTGTTCACCAGCACATTGGCATAATGCATGGCTGGTGGGTAGCTGGTGGGTCTGGAGTGTTTTGCAAGCCAGCCTGTCTGTTTCTTTCAGATGAAAAAAATGAGAACAAAGAGGTGGATGGTGAAAAGCCTGGCTTAAAGACTGATGAAGAAAATTGTGGATCTGAAGATGTAGCCTTTGATGGCTGTCTTTGCCCAGAAGGTACCTAAGCTGTTATTTCCTTGTGTTAACTAGTTGTTCAGCTTTAGGGGCAATACTATGTGTTTGAAAAGAAAACACAGAATCTTTAATTATTCACTGCATGTTAAAGCCAAGAAGGGCTGGAATGTGTGTACCCCTCCTGAGTGCAGCATTTTTCCCCAGGAAACTTTGGTCAAGATATAAAACCTCTGGTAGTGTAGACTACCCTAATTAAAAAAGTTGGGAAAAATAAAACTTAGCTAACCACTAAGAATTAATTATTTTGTGTAAAGAAGCATTCACCATTTCATGGCTGTTTTCTGGAGAGAAAAGGCTCCTCTCTGGAGTGGAGCAGTGGCAAGGCTGTAGCTGTTCTCTGGAAACCAGCTGCTTGGTCTGGCTGGATCCTTCCCTGCTCAGGGGAAGTTCTGAGGGCGATCCTCATGCTGTTAATTGAAGCTCTTTGTTACCACCTCGTGGATTTATGCAGCAATTGTCTGTTGCTAGGCTGCTCTGAAAAGTTAGGAGCTTTGCAAAATCCTCTTCATTTGTGCATTCAAAAAAGGCAGGCAACTTCTCTCCCTCTGTTTCTTTTGTACAAGTTTAGCTAATTTAGGATGTTGTTTTTTAAAAAAAAATCTTTGAGTGATGTGTCAATGACCATGTAACAGCACTGCTTCATTTTCAAATTTGAACTTACCAACAATTCACCTTCCTTTTTTTTTTAAAATTGGATTTTAATATCATTTCTGCAAATGGAATTTTTTATTAACTCCTCGTTCATCTCATTTTTCAATGGAGTGTTGGGAAGAAATAAAGATTTTTACTTCTTATTCAAAAAGTCCAAATTGCTAATTTAATAGGGAAATCACATGTTGCATTAGCCTCTTAATATTTTAATCTTTATGTGTAATTTTCTGTGCCTTTATTGAACTCTCTTTTTTCTTACTATGCCTGCTGATTTGGGCATAATTATGCACTTGTTTAGCACTACTGAAATCACAGTATTAGACAGAAATTCACAGATCTTCCTTATTATGACACAGGTTCTACAAAATACAGCTTTGTTTACAAATAGAGCTATAAATAATCCCTACAGCAAGTTCATAATTGATAGTGAAGGGTGCTCTGGAGAAACAACTATGTGCTCACATAATTGAAGATTTTACTGCAACATGGATTAATTACTGGGACTGCATTGCTTACAAAAGCTAATTTTTGAGCACTTTGCTTTAATGCTGGCTTTGGTGCATTTAATCTGACTTCTGGAAACAAACTGTCTTGACTGAATGTAAAGAAAAAAAAGATCCATCCAAGACATTCACCCGGTCATGGAGGCACGTGGCCCATGGGTTTGTGTTTAAGGAAGCTCTAGGGAACCAAACCCACGGTGTTATTATGGGAAATGCTGGGATTGTGCTCAGTAGGGGAAGGTACCAGCTCTACCCAGTAACTCCAGTGCAGTCACAGTGAAAGTAAGCTATTCTTTGACCCTTTTCCTCTCAGGCTGCAGTGAGGATCTCTTCCTGAACACCATCCAGCTCCAGCGGCAGCGGATAGGCATTGAGAAGGCTTTAGAAGAGGAGAAGAAAGTTGCTGCTGACCTCAAAAAGGAATATAATGCCTTGGCCAAAAAGGTACTGTAGTGTTTTCTCAGCAAGCATGTTAAATGTAGTGGTAGTGATTAGTGCTAGTCTGAGATTTACAAACAAAGTCCTCACCCTTTGAGAGGCCTCCGTTTGGGAAGAGATGTCTGTGGTAGCACAGAGCAGGAGGCAGCTTAACATGGGTCACCTCCTGAAAAGGGTAAATCAAGTTGGTCCAGCCTTAGCTTTCATGGGGCTGGATGCAGGCTTTAGGTCCAGTTCCTTCCCAGCTATCCAGCCTCGTGCAGCAGCAGGAACTGGATTCTCTGGTTCAGATGACACACATGGTGTGGCCTGGCCTATCCTCTGTATGTGTATGGGAACAGAGAGATTGAAGAATACTTACCCTAACACAAATCCAGGTTAAAATAAATGCTTTTTATTAAAGGCATTTAAAAATTCTATTCTTTCATCTATTCCTTTTGCTTTTAGTTATTTTCCTTCGCTCTTTGTCACAGGTAATCACTGAATACATTCTTTTGGTACAAATTTTCTGTTTAGCTTTTTTGAACTCCTGCATTCCTTAAGAAATTTGATTTGTATTAATTCAAAAATATCTTGATTTGAAGAGTTATCTGGAAGAGAGAGAGTGCTACCAAAATAACACTATACAAGTCTTGCGCTTTTTTTGTCTCAAAAATGTTCCATCAACGTGCCTCACTTGCAACATTTTTTAGTTTTTAAAGGCTTTCCTAAGTGCCAGCTGCCACATATTCACCCTGGGGCATGGCATTTGAGTCTGAATTGTTTCTTTCTCATGCAGAATCAATAAGCATTTCCAGGCATAACACAATAAAAATTATCTTGCAGGCTCTGTAGATCTACAAGTGTTTTAGATGCTAAAAAAACCAGCTCTCTCTTGATACATACAGGACTTCTTTAAGGAGACATTTATGAGTGTACATGTGTGCAGAGGTATTCAGGTTGGAATCTTGCTTGAATATATGTAGATGAGCATTGGGTTTGCCAAAGAAACTCACCTATCATATGTAATTTTAAAAAAGCACATTTTTAATATACTTCTTTCCCTTTGGATCAGGAACTCTAACAGAAACTTGCTGCCTTATATATTTTAAGTACTACAGGAATTTGTTTGTCCACAATTTGTCTTTCTGCAGGAAAAAGAAATAGAAACCAGTCTGGACACGACAAACAGGGAACTGGAGGCCTTTCAGTGGGAAAAGCTGCAGAGGCTGAATGAGCTGTATGTAGCTGTGCCTTTGAGACTCCATCAGGTAATTCAAGCTGTTGTGCATCTGCCCGTGCAGAATGGCCTGAGTACATCTAAACAATGGTGTCACTGTTCTTTGGGGCCCTTAGCTCCTGATCCACTCTGGTCTCCTGGGAGGGAAGTGCCGTTAATTGAACTTCATGCTGCTATTTCCTCTAGAATTCCGTTTTTTAGTTTTCCTTCTCCTGTACTGACAGAAATGAGGTAAGGACAGGCAGGCTGGCCCATTGCTGAAATGTGCATAGTCTTCAAGTGCTTTATAGGTTTGGCATGGTATTTTCCTTCAGGTTCATACCTACTGATATTCTCCTGGGAAAAAAAACCAAAACACCCCCCCAAAAAACCCAAAAAAAGACCAAAAACTATTGAAACTAATGGGAGTTCTGCCCAATTCAATAATGCCACATTGGATACTATGCATTCATTTACACAATTCCCTGGCCCAAAAAAAGAGCCGTGCTCATGCTTACTATTACCTCACTCACTAGTTCTCTATTGCTCACACATTTGATATACAGACTTCTCCAGCACCCTTAATAAGAAAAGCCAGCCTTGCTTATTTCTGGCTGCTTTTGCAGGTGCAGTGCTTGGTTGATGGGGAGATGCCCCGAGACTTCTCCCAGACTTTGGTGTTTACCAACCAGTCTTTGCAGTACCTGCAGAAGAGAATTGTGGACCTACGTAATGAAAAGATAATGCAAAGAGAGATCCATAAGAAGGCCTGGGAGCAACATAAGCAGCTTCTCCAGGACAAAAAGGAGATGGAGGCGGAGATTCAACGTGAGTAACAGAGACTGAACAACACAGCATTGCTAATGCTCCCTCTGTCCCCCTCACTGGGTGTGGGTAACTCACCACGTCTTGTCTCTATACTTGCACAGATGTCTCAGAGGGTTACTGCAGAAAATAGAACAGATCAAGTGGACTGTTCTGATGGAGTTGCTGTAGTTCTCCAGCACTGCAGAGTCATCGGGCTGTGCAAAATAATTTGGGAACTTAGTATAAGTAGAGCTGACTGAGATGAGACACTGGAAGTCCGGACACGTGTTTGCTATTTCTGGTTGTAAACCAGAACTCCTAGGAAAAAAGTAGTTTCCCCAAAGATATATAAGCTTTTTCTGGCAATTTCCCCTTCTTTGCAACATCTGAAGAATTAAACAAGTCTTATTCAAAACACTTTCCTGAGAGCCAAGGCCAAAGCTGTGTCTAGCACCACCAGACCTGCAGGAGCCCTATACAGCCTGTGGTGTGGGAGTGGCTTACTAGGACTGGCTTAGAGTCTGGCTTAGGGACTACACAGGTGTGACCATGGGCAAGGAAAAATGGCATTACTCAGGTGTGAGCTCTGTGTAGTTTTGTGTGAATTATTTTTTACAGAGCAAATACCAAAGAGCTCATGCAAAAAGCTGGGGTAAGGCAGAAATTCTTATTAACCAATGAATGACAGTGCTGCCATTTGTGCTGTGTTAGGACTGGAGGAGAGGTGCAATCATCTGATGATGGAGAAGTTTGGTCGGCTGGTTGATTTTGAAGCAGTTCAAGCCCACTCTGTTAACATACCCATGGAGAAGATGAAAGTGAGAATAATGGAGAAAGAATATGAGCATTTCGTGGAGCTCAGAGAGTGGGAGGTGAGCAGCAGGACGAGGAGGAAGATGTGTGTTGTGATGATCTGTTAAGGTGTCATTTCCCTGGGGACTGAATAGTTACACTACAATCTTTTGTGAACATGCTCAATTTTTTTCACTTGTCATTAATAGACCATAATGTTCAACTCCAATTTCCCATCATTATTCCTACCTCTGCTCTAGTTGCTGATGCACATCCTATTGTTCATGGAGGTAAGTTGATCTCTTTGTTTCACTTTCCAAAACCACATGGTCCTACTTCATTCCCTACATGAAGCTCTTGCAGAGTGCTTTTCTCTGGTTCTCGGGTGGCATTCGGCACCTACTGCCCTCTCCCAGTGCCTTTGGCGACAAACTGAGTAGGGGGCAGGCTCTGGCTCATGCCTGGAGTGCCAATCTGTGCAGTCTGAAAGTTCATGTCTCCATTTGAGGGGGCCTAAGGCTCAGCTACTGTGGTGCAAGCAGGCACCACGCTTATGCTGCCCTTACAGAAGAGCACGGGAGGGTACAGAAGTACTATGTACCTAATGGCTTTCTTTTTCCCCCACTTTGCCTAACTGCTTGAATTACTTAGGCATTTGCAATATATATTTATCTTAAAAAGATGACATTGCACTAAAGGTACTGTGGGATCAGGTGCTGTGTGCAGGATCAGTCTGTTGTTTACCTGTCTTCTGTGACATTTACGTTGTGCCTAGCACTTCTTCCCCACTCCACACTCTTTATCCTCTCTCATCCCAGATCAACTTTTTACATCTTTCTAGAAAAGAATTGTGGTCCTGCAGCATCAGCTAACGAAGCTGACAAAGGAAAACACCAGCAAGCTGCACCAGCTGAACAGGTTTTGCCATGAAAAGCATCAGCTCGAAACTGAGCTGGAATCACTGACAACTGATCTGGTGAGGCTTTTAGCCACTGCAGTGCTTGCAGGTTTGGGATAGTTCAGAAGTGGATAAGGGATCGCCTGGCCCTCACCAGCTCCCTGGTCTCACATCCTGCTCTGCAGTCTGCAGTTTGGGCTAAGAGTGGGACAGGCTGAGTGGCTGCTCCATAACTTAGCATCTCTGCAATTTCTTACTTAGCTGCTTTCTAAGACTGAAACAAACTCATCTTACTTCTAATTAAAATATGCCTTGCAGGAATTAAAAAAATATTCCTTTGTTCCATGGAAACAGTCATTTAGCAAAGCATTACAATGGGAAGTGGATTTATTGCTCTGTACTAGGGAGTAAGTCTAAGTTAGTGAACCTTCACTCTGGCTTTCATGTAGTTCTGACTAAGGAGTGGAGAAGTCATGGAGATGTTCTGCTCCTTGCAAAGCTTGACTTTCCTTGCTTGAAATGAATTTCCACTGTTCATTCTCCATGTTTTATAGGAGCCATTTTTTTCCTCTCCATACAGGGCAGAGATTTTCAGGACTCCCAAACTGCTGACAGCAAAGCGAGGGCCAGGCTGGAGTCACGGCTCATACACATGACTCGCAACATGGTCTTTCTGAGAGAGGAAATCAACGGGGTCAGCATAAAGTTGAAGTAAAACAACTCTCTTTCCTCAGCAGAAAAGGTGGGTGCCTCTTTCTACAACCTTTACCACAGGACTCTGAGACTCCAACTCCCTGCTCAGAAATGCTAACTAACGATCCAAGTCACCCTTAACATTAACTGTGGCAGCAGTCATGCCTAGAAGTGCAAAATTAATTGTTTTGGCCATACAGGGGTTGAGTTGTAAAGGGTTATATTTGTTCTTTCTATCAAAATATGACTGTAGCAACAGATATGGAATAAAAAATTGCAAATAAAACTAGTACACTAAATACTGTTATCAGTCTATTGCAGAGGCTTGCACTGGATAAGGTGCCCTGTGTGTGTATATGTGTGTGCATTATGTCTATGTCTACTCTTCAAACAAGTGGCTGTGGAAAGCTGGTTTGAAGTTTCACAGGGGCAAATATCGCTTGGTACCTTGTTCTCAAAAATGAGGTCTGCCTCAAGCATTTGTTACTGCTGAGCAGCAATGGCCCTGCTCTGCTAACTGAGCTGGAGTCCAAGGACGTGCTACTTGCCTGGAGAAAGCAAAGGGGCCTTTCTCCTCAGGGCAGGACGTGGCAATTTACCTGGCAGGAGGAGGGTGTAGCAATGCAAAGTCAGCCTCTAATCCACTGGCTTGCAGGTGCCTGATCAGTGAGAGAGGGCCAAGCTCTGTGTTTTCAGGTGTTACTCTTTTTTGCCTCTCTCATTTGGTGTGGTGGCAGCATGTGATCATTTACAGCACTTACCCTGTCTGACCCTGAAACCTTCCTTCATCCCCAGGGTGGAGGGGTTGTGTTCTTCCAGTGCAAGGCTTCTGAGCTGCTAGTTTTTAATTTAATAAATTAAACAACCTGCAGCTGCTCTTGCTGTTCCTCCCCACTGCCCACCTTTTACCACTGGTCTTTGTGTCTCTGGTGTATGCCATATCCCAGCCAGGCACAAGCACTTCCTGCTGGTCCCAGCACGAGCGTGTGAATGGTGCTTGTGCAGCCTGCCTTTACAGGGGGTCCCTGCTGAGGAACACACCCAGTGCAGGGAGCTCTTGTGCAGCTGCAGGTTGTGCCCTGGGAGGTGGGAAATGGCTGGAGCCCCGGGCCAGGGGCTGGGAACTGGCAGCAGCCCCTTGCCTAACAAAGGGCACAGACATACAGTGTCAGCTGGGTAAGCAGAGACTCAGCTGGAGACAGGGAACAAGAAGAGCCCAGACTATCACCAGTGACTATTTGGAAAACTCTAACTGCAGGATAATGTCACCTTTCCCCAGGTGTCCTGCTTGCTGTATGTCTTCAAGTAAAAAAGAAAGAGATGGATCATTCTGTGTGAGGAATTAGCATAGAGCCAGGCACAGCAAAGACTAAAGCCTTTATTTTAGATGTTAAAGCGTGGATTTGTCTTTACAGATAGGCGGCTGCAGATGGCGTGTATGTGAAAGGTTGTTTAAGTTGATCAGGCAGAGTGCATAACTCCAGTCCATTCACAGGAGTGTTCCTGGAACAAAACTTCCTGTGGGGGAGAGGAAAAGACCTTTGTGACAGCATTATCCGTTGTGAAGCCCTCACTGCAAGAGGGTGCTGGATCGTGGTGGTGGCAGCTCTCTTTGGGCCCATGTCCCGCAGTGTCTCTTGTCCAGCTGTTTCCATCGTGTGCTCTGATGGACAGCAGGTGCCACCAAGAGCTGCTGCCTTGTTTCCTGGGTCCTCCTGTGACCTTGCTGAGGATGCCTTCTGTCTCCATAGCATTATAAAAGGCACATATACATCTATATACAAGTGCATAAATATATAAATAGGGGTGTTATACAAAAATAAATACCCTTTCTCTTTTTCTCTTTAGAATAAGTCTTTTGCAAAAGGCAGCTTGGTCCCTAGCTGGTGGGAGGATGAGTCTCTAAGGGTCTCAGTGGTGAAGGGCTGCTGTTCAGATGTCTTGGTAGGTCCTGACCCAAAGATGTGATCACCGGATTCTGGGCATGGAGATCTCCTCTGGGCTGGCAGCAATCTAGTCTTTCTACCTCTTCAACAGGCACTAGGCCTAAGCAGCAAGGGCTTCCTGAGAGGGAAAGGAGCAAGAAATGATTACAATGCACACTGGAATGAGAGATGCTGTGGGAGGTTTCTAGCCAACAGTTCACTTTATGAGGACGGGTACTCTGATCAAAGAGGAAGATCTGCATTCTGAAAGTCGGTGTGGGAATTTGATGCCATGATTATGCAAAACAAGTTTAATCTGCACTACAGGGGTGGATCAGGGCCTAGGGAGATGGATTCACAGCATTTGAACATGAGCCATCAGAAAGGCTCTGCAGTGAGATTTCCCTTCAAGATCAGCCTACAGTGATGAGATGAAGGAGGCATGGAGTTTTCCAAACCACTGACCTTGGTGGAAGAGGGTATCCCGTCGAGCATCCAGGCTAGGGCCTCCCACTTTGCTTCCCATCACTGGATGATGGAGGCCAACAAAGTGCTCTTGAAGGTGAGGACAGTCATCTTGTGGCTGAAGAAGCTGGTGAGTGGAGTCATCTGGGAGACTGTAGAGGAAAGAGCTGTCTTCTGTTGTGGAGCTGGGCAATCTGGGGAAGCAGGCAAAGATGTTAGCATTGTTAACAGATCTTTCCTCCTTGAAAGACATAACCCATGTCATGTCTCAGCCAGCTCATCAATGCTATGACACAGAACATTCCTAAATGAGGGGAAGAGCAGAAATTAGGATGTACTTGTGGGATGGGAATGAGGGGTATCCACGATCCAACAGCTGGTGAGTGCCACAGGAGCTGGGAGGAGTAGTGGTAATGAAGCATGTCTGAACAGTGAGACACAAAGCACTTGCACCTGGACACGGGGCAGATTCTGGGGCAACTGTTTATCACCATCAATCACAGATGTTTGCTTCTCTCATCCTCCTTTTAAGTCTCCCACTTAGAAGGAAAAGGGGACAGAGTGGAGTAGGTCTTGGCCATCTCTACAATTAAATTCCTTCCTGAACTCCTAAGAGGAATGAGTTGTGTGAAGATAATTTAGACCAAGACAGCTTAGTGTTGGAGCATCGATTTGTCTCCCAAGAGAGCTGGGACAGATGGGAGTGCATTGAGGGCAGGCTTGTGTGAGCATGTAGTCTTGTGGGTCCCAGTGGATTGTTGCACCCTCCCTTTCCACATGCCAGTTCTAACCTGGAGGGCTGGTAGTCTTGCTGGGCACTCCCATTCTGCAGCACTCTTGCCTGCAGCAAGGCATTGGTCTCCTCGTGTGACTGGAAGGAGAGAGAAGGATTCTTAGCAGAGCAATGGCACATGGCAGCATTAAGAGGCAGGTGCTGATCTGTGAGTCAGAGCCTGGGGCAGACTGCTGAGGCTGCAGAAGGCAGAAAAAGTGAAACTGTTTCTTTGGCTACTGAGGGCAGTGGAACTCAGCACTGAAAAACTCACTTCACACTTACTGCTGAATCAGTGGGGGATAAGCAATTTATAGCCTCAGCTCTGGCACTGCCTGTTACCCTTTACAGTCAAGAGTGCTCAGCACTGTCAGTGCCTCTGAGCTTTGCTCAGGGGCAACAGGAAGATTTCCCATAAGAGCAGCCTTTTCTCACTGCCTCCTCCATACTTCAGAGCCACTGGCCCAAGAAACCACCCCTTCACCAGTGTTTTGGAGACCTTCCTGTTCCCCCCATGTCTCAGACTCACTACAAAGGGGAAATCTCTTTTGATAAGCCAGTCTTGCCACTTCTACATGCTGCAAAGTGTGCCAGCCACGTCTGGAGAAGCCCTCTCACTGCAAGTGTGGCCTTCAGGTCATGACAAACCAGCTCTTGATCCCAGGTGTGGACTCACCTGTGGCACTTCATCGGGGCTGTAGTCTCGGGGCTTGGTGCTTGCGTACCCTACTCCTGCAGAGGGGCAGATGCCATTCAGATGTGCCCTGCTGGCATAGGGCTGCCCATTAACAAAGGGATGTCCATTGGCACGAGGAGCAGAGATGCCTCTCAGAGGCACCATGGTGTACTGGCAGGATGACACCAGCAGCCCAGCTCCTGGGAAGCTCATGTCAATGGTTTGCTCTGCAGAGGCAATGAAAAGAAAGTCTGAGGCAAAAATGAGAGGTAAAGTGAAGCTTGTTGAAGCTCAGCATGATAGGGTTAGGCTGTCCTATCAGGCAGCTATTTTTGGCACCCAAAGTACTCTCGGCGACAAATGGTGGAAAGGGGCCCTACACAACTGCAAATGTAGCGCCCCTTTGCCGCCTTGCCCCCAGAGGTTCCTTTGCAACGACGCAAGCAGGACAAGGGGCAAACAGTGGCCTTTGTCTTTATGGGTTTCCACAGGACATCTGAGATTTGCCCTCTGCCCATCCCCTCCCTGCTTCCCAGAATTCCCTCACATTTTGAGTGTTTGATGCAACTATACCCAGGGTCAGATTTAATCCACAGGCAAACCACATCCTGTAAATCAGCCCTCAAGAAACAACCCTTACTCTGTTTGGACCAAGCTCTCCAAAGGCAAAAGGGGATGAAAGCCACGATGAGGAGTACGATGGAGCCCAGCACAACGCCTACAATCAAGTATGGCAAGTCGCTGGAACGGGCCACCATGGCTCCTGTCCCCAGGCCACTGTGCCCACCACTGAGTGGGGGACGCTGCTGAGGGGGCACTGTGGGGGGTGGAAGACGACCTGGCAGACCAAGAGACTTCCGAGCTGTGGAAGGAAGAGAGAGAGAACATTAGACAGAGACACAGCAGCTGGCACAGCAGCCCAATCCAGGGATGTTTATGCTGCTGTGGAGTGGCCAGACTTCTATGGCGGCTTTAAAGAAGCACTCCTGGATGACAGGATTCCTAGGCTGATGCACATGGCCTCTGTGCTTGGCTCACAGCTCTGCCAGATCTGCTCTTGGACTGCTCAAGCAAAAGCAAAACCAAAAGAGCTTCTCCAAAGCACACACTTGGACTTAATGCTGTTCCTGTCATGGCAGTGCAGCTGCTTGGAAGACAGCACGGGGCCTGCTTACAACACAGCAAGGGAAAGTTATCCCCTCTGCTTCCAGTCACCACCCGTGTGATGGTTAGGAAAACAAAAGGTAACTGTTACTCTGAGGGACAGCAATGGACTCTGCACAAGAGATCTGTGAGTACACGGACAGGTCACATACTGATCAACAGCATGGAGAGACCCCGTGTCTCTTCTCCCCAGTGCTGCCTCCACCACTTCGCTGGAGCTCGGGTGACGCACTGTCAGGCAGGGATGGCTCCTGCCCTGCTGTGCTCTGACAGCTGCAGGCAGGGAAGGCAGCAGGCTGTGCTCCCAGAGCTGCCCAGGGAAGCTGCTTACCTTTGGTTTCACAGATCATCACGTTGCTGAACTCGCTTTCGCCTCCCTCGTTGAAGCACTGCATCTTAATGTCATATGAGGTCTCTGGCTGCAGGTGGCTGATGGAGTGCCAGTACCGATCTCCTGAGGAGGGAACACATGGAGCTCTTAACTTCCTCAGGGAACAGGCAGCTGGCCCAGCTCTGCAGCGGCGCCAGGTAAAGTAGCCTGGACAGCTGCTGCCTTTTGTGCACAGGGCTCCTTTTGGCTGTACTATCCTTCCAGCAGGAACCAGCAGCTGGGACCAGTCTCTCAATTTCTCCTACCTTCCACCACGTCCTTCTTGTAGTCACTGTCATTGTCACTGTCGGTGGGGCGGTAGTAGATGTAAAATCCATGGATGGGAGTGTTGTTGTTGCTGGCTGGGATGTACTGCAGAGAATGGGAGGGAGAGCAGAAATTAGCAGAGATGTCCATGCTCTGAATTGTACTAGGTGAGGAGCAGTTGGCATAAATGGGATGGGACAGGAAGAAAACCTAGCAGAGGGATCTTCCTCATGTTGCCACTGGTTTGCACAATAAGGGCTTCCCTACAAAAGCTCAGTGCTACTTTCTACTCTCAAGCTTTGCTCTTCTCAGGTAACAGACAAGCTGTGAATCTGGGCCTGTCACTCCAGGCATCCACTGCTCTGCTCCCTCTCAGCAGCCACGGCCAATGATTCAGAGAAAAAAATTCCTCAACAACAGTGACTCAGCTAGGCATGGGCAAGCACACCATCATCTTGACTCCAGTAGGCTCATGGCTTCCAGACCAACTAGGTCTTGCCATGAACTGGTCACTGCAGGAGCCTTGTTTCTGAAGACAGCTCTCTTCCTCCCCCACACCCAGAGCAGGACTGTCCCAGCTCTGTGTGTTCTTGCTGTCTTTCACCCAGTATTTTATGAGCTACTGTTTGAGTTTAAATGAACAGCAGGTGCGTAGCAATTTCTGGCTAGAAGCAACTAGGAAAGGAGAGCAAGGCATCCTTCTGAATAAGCTCTAAGCTGTTGAAAACACTTGGGTCTGGGCTTGTGATCCAGAAGATCCTACCCACTCCTAAAACTCCTTTGGAGTGGACTGCTGCAAATGATTATCAGCATTTAGGATTACTACCTATTGTTAGCACCACCCCATGCATCGTTGAACAGTTCATTTGTTGAACAAAATGGTCAAGACCCCAAGGTTACCCACTGAAATCTTCCTGTATGCAATGTTGGATTCAGATGGAAAGGGCTTCCTAGGCTCTCTGACTTCCCGCCCTTCTGTGTGTCCCAAGCCCAGTCCTCCTTTGGCGGAGGCAGCTATTGGATCCCAGCTCCATTTGTGCTGGTGACAGGCTCCAGTGTGGTAACCTGGAGGAGGTGTAAGTGGGCAAGGAGCGCCCACACACCTGGTTCCTGCCCCTGCAGCGCTCCCCACCCCTACAAACCCTACCATCCACTTGAGCATGATGGTGGTCTCGTTGATGGCGTCCGTGAAGGTGATGTAGGGCCCGGCCACGGGGCGCTCGTAGACGCGGTTGCTGTAGCCAGACACCACGTACGGCCGGGACGCCGCGCTGGGTTCGCTCTCTCCCAGGATGTTCAGCGCCCGCACACGGAACTTATAGGATGTGCCTATGGGGAAAATGGGAAATAAAGGCCTTGCAGGGATTGGAGTCTTCCAAGATTTCTACTGTCAGCACGGCCCCAGCTGTGAAGAGGAGCTACATCTCCAGAAGGCAGAGAGCCTACAGGGAGTTTGTCATGGAAGTACAAACACTGAATGGCCACATTTCAGCCACGTCCTTGGTGGAGCCTGCTTTTATTTACCTTCCCCAATTCCTGTCTGGATGGTCCAAAGGTCAGACAGCAGTTTTGGAGGGTGTGTAGGGGTTAAGAAATGCCTGAAAGGATATCCTGACCAGAAAGCAGGTATGGAAAGGCATTCATCCTCTACTCCATGGGAATTAAGTAGATAAATATCAGTTCAAAGCTTAAGTTGTTTTTAACCAAACTTCATTTTATTGGCCTTTAGTTTGGGGTAGTTATGTGCCCCTTTTAAGCTGTCCAGCTCAGTGATGGAATCTTTTCTCATGTGAAGTGCAGTAGGATTTGTGTGCCCATCTGTCTTGCCTGTGGCTAAGGAAAGTTCTGTCCTGTCAAGTAAATGGCAAAACCAAATGCCTTTAGTAACTGTATCCTGTAATACAGAAAAGCATGCCTAAGCCTCCCCGAGGGAGGTCAAACCTATGCTGGTCTTTGCAGCTGGAGAAATCGGAGAAGCATCTACAGCTTTTTCCCCACGCACCTAAGGTGGGAGTCAGGGAAGCTTTGTTTTGCTCACACATGCCAGGGCTGAGCAGGATGTGACAGATGGTTAACCATCCTACAGGGACTGTGCAGCTTTCCTACAGACCTCCAGGAAGCACGGAGGAGAGCACCTGCCTACCTTTCTCCAGGCCTGGGATTTCCACAGAGAGGCGAGAGGGAGGAATGTCACTGGTGGCCAGGACCCAGTCTCCCAACTTCTTCAATTTCTTATACTCCACACGGAAAGATTGGATGGGGAATCCCCCGTTCCCACGGGGGATCCAGGTCACGTACACAGATGTCTCTGATGCCATGGAGATGGTTGGACGGTCCGGTGCCTCTGGAGCTGCAAGGGACCCAGAAGGACATCAGGACATGAAACATATTCTTCTCACCCTGTCTGGAGGATCCTGTAGCTCAGAGGTATGTGGGTGAAGGACTACCTGCATTGCACCCACCCACAAGCTCTGTAAATCCTAAATGCTCTCTTCCCTCTGTCTCTTCATTAGAGCTGGCACCCCCAAATCCTCAGTCCTTTCAGTGTGGGCTTACAAGCACCTTTTACTCCTGCTTGCATCTTGCTCCTTTTCCACTCCCAGCTCAAGTAGGACGAGACAAGGTTTGAGGTGTGATCACCCATCGTGGGAGGGAGAGCAGTGAGAGGGGTGGATGCAGGGCTGGAGATAGAGCAAAAAGCCTAGGTGATGTGCAAGCCATGAGCAGGGGGAGACTGATGCTGGAGACAACCAAGTATAGGAGATGGAAACAGGAGAGATTGAGAAGAAACAGCTGAGAAGGAAATAAGGAAAAGTTCTCAACTGTGGAAATGCAATTTGACAGGAAAACAGTCAAAAGATGGGAGGGAAAGAGATGAACAGAGCTATGGATATGAAAGTAAAGGCAACAAATGAATGAGTATGGGGGAGACTGAAGGATGGGACTTCACAGGAGGATTAGGATTGAAGGAGAGAATTTCACGGACATGATCATGGCAATAGTTATGATAGAGACAAGGTGGGAAACAACGAATTGGATTGACCAGTAAGGATCTGATGTTTATCCAGTGCAGCAAGATACCCAAATGGAGCACTCTGCACTTAGAATGAGAACTAATTGCCCCTTGCCAGGGCTTGGCTGAGAGGAAGATACCAGGACATGCAGGGACTTGGTCCCCATTCCTCTCTCACATTCCATCAGCATCCCTGGTGCAGCAGAGTTTGTTGTTCCTGTGCCCACACATAGGCTCCAAGACAAGGCTTTCTGAACCCTCCATGTGGAACTCAGCAAGAGACAGAGAGTTGCTGAAAAGTCCTTGCACTAAAGGTGGGGCCAGGCAGTGGGATTTGCCTGCTCCCCAGGACTGACTGTCTGCCAAGGGCAGTAGCAGGGGTGTCCAAGGACCTCTCCTTGTCAGGAGCTAGAAACCACCCATCCAGCATTGCAGCCTTGATTTACCCAGCGGAGACTTCAACCCCAGCACGGCCTGGCCACTGCCACCCACAAGAGACCCAGCACCCCTCACCCTCCCCGTTGCCAGTTCAGGGAGGGCCTTACGGGACAGACGGCTGTTGTCGGCCTGGTTACTGCTCTGAGTGCTCGTGCCTGGGTCATCCCTCTGGATCTGCTGCTCTTTGCTGGCAACAATCTCTGGTTTTGGGCGCCGGCCTGTGCAGAAGGGAGAGGTGGCATCAGTAACAGAGAGCAGAGATGCACTCTCTGAATTAACTTTTGCTGTGATAAGGAAAGCAAATATTCCCAGACAGGATGCAGAGGGAAGTACTTCCTGGACTCTAACAGCCCTAGGGGCTCAAAGCACTCAGCCTGTTGGCAGAAACTAAAGCTAAAGGGGCAGATTTGTTCATAGATCCCCTTCATATTTGATTTTTCTACAACTTTTAATTGGTTTTCTTGAAACGTTGCTAGATTTCTGCCTGAGAAGGTAGTAATTAGCACAAGATGGGAGCGTGGGGAGAGATGAGAGCAAGCTCATCACCATGGGGAAGGTTTCTATGATGGGAATGCCATTCCCCACACTTTCTGGAGACACGAAAAACAGCCACAGGACAGGGGCACTTAGCGTGGTCATTTGGAACATCTTTTTGTTGGCAAAGACAGCTCAGCAGACTGCATGAGAAGGCTTGGCGTTTCCTTCAGTGCAGGAGAAGCTTTTAAAGACACCTTCACATGGTGATCCTGTCTCCAGGAAGAGGATGGATTAAACAACCTCTTGATGCCTCTGCTAGACCCATTTTCCATGGTTCTGCAAGTGTTCAACTGCGGCACCATGGGAAGAAGGGACTTACTCCAACCCACAGAGAGGATGGGTTGGAATTTTCCCCATCCTACCCTCCACCTTCCCTTCTGACAGTTGCTCTAAGCTGAGGGCAGATGGGTTTCCAGAGCAGAAACACTCCCATTGTCCTTAGGCTGGTGCCATGTGCCTCAGGGCTGGGACAGGATGTTTCAGAGGGGCCCTCCCCTGACTCAGAGCAGAGGGGAACCCAGGGGAAGGTTTGCCCTTTACCGGTGCGGAAGGTGACCATGGCCGTCTGTCCCTCGCCGGCACAGTTGTGAGCAGCCATCTCCACCTCGTAGAGGCTCCCAGGGTCCAGCCTGGTGAGGGTCAGGCGGTGCTGCGAGGCTGGGACATCCCTCACTGCCCAGCTGTCCGAGGTGTTGGTGACCTGCTGAAAGACCAATGCAGGCATTGCAGAGCTGGGGGCAGGCTGGGCTTCTTGTGGGCACTGAGCTTAGAAACTTTATTAGTAAGTCGTGGACTAACCACATCTCCCTTCCCTTCCCTTCCCTTCCCTCTCTGCAAAGGAGGGAGATGTTTCCAGCCTGCTTTTGCACAGCAATTCAGGTATAAGCAGGGCAACTCACCCAAGCCCCAGAGTGTTTTCTTGACCCCAGGGTTCAGTCAGCCCTGTTCTGTCCTCTGGTTCCCTCTGATACCACCACCCCTCAATGTGTGTAAGTCTGGAGCGGGCGTGCCCCACAAGATGCAGCATTAGCCACAGGAATGAGCTGCTTTAGGAGCCAAATCTCTCCTGCAGCCCAGCTGCTAAGCTGCTCATTTAGATGCTGGCCATTTCCATGGGACGAGGTACCAAAGAGAACTTTGTTTTACCAAGTTTTATCCAGCCTCACCCCTGGCACTTTGGGGCTGAAATGAAGAACCATAATGCTGGAGCACAGGTTTCTGCAGGGAAGAGACCGTGTATGGCGGTAGCCCTCAGAAAGCCTTGGAAACACAGGGTTTTTTTTCATGCTACCCTGATGCCCCATGCAGAGGGGGGGGGAAGGTGGGACCTTCCTCCTTCTCCCCAGCTGCAAAGATAATATTTTTGCAGGCAAATAGGCAGGACACTGAAGTGACCCGGTGCCGAAAGGAGCATTAGTAATGCAGGCAATGCAACAGAACGGAAATGCCAAGACTCTGCTGTATCATTCATCTTCTCCAAGCGTTTGACACTGACTGATTAATGCCTGCCTCGTTTTATTTTTATTCCTGAGCCTGCAAAGTCGTGAGGCCAGGGAGGGGAGCCCTAAAGGCTGCTAACATCCAGGAAAGAAAAAGAGAAATTCTTAAGAAACAAAAATAAGTGCTGCATGGCATCTGATTGCTTGCAGGCTGCTGAGAGTTTAGGGGCAGTGTAAGAACAGGGTAAAAAGAGACATTCACAGATATTTTCTAGAGAAGAAGCAGAACCTTGCCCAGTACAAATGTAGGTCTCCTGTCAGTAGGTCTAACTTTCCTTACAGCCATCTTCTACACAAAGAGCCTTTTCTTTTGCCGCTGAATTGATTCCTTCCCTCTCCACACACATGCTTTTCCAGTCAGAAATGTCAAAACCAGATCATTATATAACTTGATCCTAAGGATCTTGGTTAGAAAGAGACTCTTTCTAAACAAGTTTAAAGGTTATTGGGACTAATTCCTTCCCACACAATCCTTAAGCATCCCAAGAAAGAGTCTCCAGCTGAGAATTTGGACTACACTGAAAACATATTACTGCAAACTGCAGTGACCCACGGTGACCTTCACTGCCCCACAGCCCCTTCCAGGTGAAGCGCTGAAAAACAAATCAAATATGGACAAACTCCAAGGCAGTGAGTTAAGATTGCAAGCAGAATTGGTAGTGACATGATACACCACTGGGGAATAAATCTCTTCTTGGCAGACAACCAGAGCCAAGAGTCTGGGGATGCTTTTGGCATCTTTGTTTTTTACTTAAGCTTGCCCTATTGTGTTCCTGTGCTGGCATCTTCTGCCTTTGTTTTAAAGGGCTCTTTACAGAGATGGTTAGCTGAAATCCTCATCTTAAGTATTGTTTAGAAAGAAATCAAGGATTGTAACAGTCTTCTGTTACACTATATTTTCACAAAATCACACAATTCCAGGAAAATAGATACATATATTCACATGTACTTGAAAATGGTGCCTTGCAGTGGCTGGGGATCCCAAATATGTGATCTGGCAAGTTTTTGGAATAGATTCAAACCCTCTGGGGTTTGAGGCAAAACCTGCCTCTCTACTGCAACTGCCTGCCTACCCAAAGGAAAGAAAAGCAGCAGACAACGAAATTCAAGCCCCTTTTTTCCACTTATCCCCAGCAAAATGGAAAGAGATACTTTGGACCTCAAAAGCAGAATTTTTCCCACAACAGTGCTTTGCCATTTAAAGAAACTGCTGGGCTACAGCTGTGCCTGCACTATGCCCGTGGTGCTGTGAAGCACCCCAGAGGGAGGAGCCCTTGGGCCCCAGCAGGACTCAGCCATGCACCATGTGCTCACACTGTGCCACCTGCAAGAGATGTCCTCAACAGTGCACTGCCTTCCAGCTTCCAGAACGAAACTGGTGGATAAGGACCTTCCCAGAGGATTTAGCATGGCTATGGCAGCTCTCTTCTGGCTCCTCACACTCACTGAGCATGGGCACTTCGGTGCTGCTGAGCAGGGCAGGCACATGCAGCGGAGAGGCTGCTGCTCCATGTCCTGCAGCCCAAGCCGTTCAAGGCAGAGGTGTCCCCATGGCTTGTGCCAAGACAAAAGCATTCCAGAGGAAGTCACCATGTAACCTGCCCTCAGGACTTCCTACTTGTGCAAGGACACAACTGGGAATTGGAAGTGGAAGCTACCAGAAAAATGTGTGCACATGCCTTCTGCATACTTAGGCAGACAGGCACTGCCATTGGGCTCTTCTTGGACAGCTCAGCAAACCTCTCGCAGCCTGTACTCATTACACCTCAACAGGCTGAGGCTGCAGCTCAGGAGGTCCCACTAACCAGTGCCACCAACGAGTGATGGGTGCCCCTGCCCCAACACACCTGCTCACAAAGTGTGAAATGTGTGGGGAGGCCACCAGCCTGCCTGGGAACGGCACAGAGGGAAGATGGGAGCAGGGCAAAGCAGTGATACCTTGCGATGCTTCACCACGTAATAGAGGATGGGGGCTCTGCTGTCAGGCCGGGGTCTCCACACCAGGTCATAGCTGTCCGTCTTGGATGTCCGAGGAGAACTGAGGATGATGGGGGCTTCGGCTGGAGTCACCAGCTCCTTGTTGGCTGCACACTGTGGAGATGCTGCTAGCGGGGTTGTTCCAGGCTTTGGCAGCCCAGCTTTATCCAAGGGCAGCTGTAAGGCACTGCCCCTGGAAGGTGGTGTTGGAGGCTGAGCCGAGTCCAGCTGGGCACCTCGCCCGGGGTTGAGTGGAGCTCCTGGAAGACAAGGTGTCACGGCAGGGTAAACGCCCATCCCAGGCTGCAGTGAAGGCAGAGCTGTGAGCCCCTTGTGCGGTGCTGCCTGTTGTGCCACTCAAAAAGGTGTTGGCAACAATCCCTCCTTTCCCTGCTATAAACCATAGGGCTCCCTGTCTCCCTGAAGTCCCTCTTACCCTGTGTAAGTTCAACAGGGTCCAAAGAATCAGGTGGTACCTCTCTTACCCCAGGTGAATTCAGTTTTTAGGCTCTTGCTCAATGCAAGCTCAGAGGCAGAGCTAAGCCATGGGGTGAGGCACTACACCCAGATGTCCCATGTCTCTTGTGCAGAGATTGCCCAAATGTGCACACATGGCCCTGCCCTCGGAAGCAAAACTGCTGTCATGTGTTCCCACAGGGAGATATGGAGACCCCAGGCAAAACAGCACTTGCAGCGCGGGTTAAACAGGAGGCAGGAGCAACACACCAACTTTCTTCCCCTGCTTCCCCCATCCTTGTCCTGTGTGTTAGGCTGTGACTGAATGGCCACGAGTTTGGAGAGAGCGGCTTACCCGGGCGGGCTGTCCTGAGCTGCACCATGGCTTGGGCACTGCCCACCTCGTTCTCGGCCATGCACTGGTAGATGCCCTCGTCCTCGGGCCCCACGCTGAGCAGCCGCAGCGCGCGGCGCGACAGCCGCAGCCGGTGGCTGCCCGACAGCGGCACCGCGTTGCGCAGCCACATCACCGAGGGCTGCGGGTTCCCTCGCACCTCGCACGTGAACTTGGCGCTCTGGCCCCAGGGAATGATCTGCTGGGACAGCTCCATGGTGACCTCCGGGGGTTCTGTGTGAAGAAAAAACACAGATTGCTGAGTGCCACTTGGCTGGGAGCATGGCGTGGTCATCGCTTTGCACTTTCCGCTCTGGCAGGGATGAGAGCAGAGTGATGGATCCTTTCCTACCCTGAAGTCCCACTCCCTTTGTGGGGGCCCACATGGGTCTGCTTCAATGCCCCTTCCCTTCAGCCTCCACACAAACTGCAAAGAGAGGTAGCCTAAGGCCATCTGCCCTCTCACATGACATCAGACATCTACAAGTCCCATTTTTCTGAGCTGAAATGCTACCCTGCAAAGATTGTGCTTGTGCCACAACACATTGGCACCTGATGAAATGCAATCTGTGAAAGACAGGCTTAGTCTCCCTAACAATTGTGAGAAGGGGAAGTATGCATGGTAGAAATATCTAAGGTGTAGTATCCCTTACATTTTCCACCCCACAGAAAGCTTCCCTACAAAACAGAACAAAAACTAAGACTCCAGTGTCTTCCTTATGCCAATGTCAAATATGTCTAAAAAGCAACCAGTCCTCCACTAGAAAGTATTAGAACAAAAGCAGTGCCACAAATGACAGAAGAGCTTCTGCAGAGGAAGGAAGGATCCATCATCTCCAGCCTATGGTGGGAGCCAAGAAGGAGGAACTACTACCCTTAAGAAAGAATTTGTTTGGTCTCCTGGAAACTGGAACCACAAGCAGGCGTTTGCATTACATTGTGGTTTGTCCAGGGAGAGGAAGAGTGCATCAGTGCTAGTATTTTCCCCTAAAAGCAGCGATCAGACTCCAAGCCCTTCCTGAAACAATGACTCCAGCAGCACTCACCAAACACCTGCACGTTGTAGAAGATGAAGGCGGCCCCGGCCTCCCCAACGCCATTGTCAGCCGTGCAGCTGTAGGTGCCCGAGTCCTCCTCGCTCGTGGGGTCGATCAGGAGGTTGCTGAGCAGGAAGCGCGTCTTGTTGTAGGCGGAGACGCTGGAGCCGTCCTTGGCCCAGGTGACCCGCGGCGGGGGGATCCCGCTGGCCACGCACTCCAGAATGAGGCTCTGGCCCTTGGTGACAATGATGGTCTGAGCCTCAGGAGGGTAGATGATCCGGGCTGCCTCCGCTGTGGAGCCTGGGGAGGAGAGAGGGAGGAAGGACATGGGTGGGAAGGCAGGTGGCTGGTGAGAGAGAGCCCTGTGCAGTGGGTAGGTAGGGTTAATGGTAGGGCACACTGCTTCCCTGTGCTGGGGCAGGTAAATGGCAGTGCAGGACAAGAGGGACATTCTTTAAGGGTTCCACGCACACAGCAAAGCCACCTTGCCAAAGGACTAAGGGCCTTTGCTTGCCCACCACTAAGAACAAATCCTAAGGAAGCACAGCAATCCCAGGGCTGCATACACACACTTCAGGACCAGACCCTGGGGCTTTCTGCTGCTGGAAAGGAGTTTTTTCAGCACTGATAACAGTTCACACAGAAAACCAGCTGCAATAGTACTGGTCCATGCTCCCAGAGCTGGAGATGTGCAGTGAAGGGAGAGGCTTACGTCTCACACGGAGCCTCTCACTGGAGACTGAAGTTTTCACCTCCTGTGTCACGGGGTTGTAGGCAGCACATTTATAAGTCCCCTCATCCTCTTGGCTGGCATTGACGATCTGAAGGTTCCCAGATGGCATAATAAGGTAATTGTCTGTAGAGAGAGAGGAGAAGATGGCACATGGTCACAAGATATGTTGCTGTCCAGCCTCCTGGAAGACATGCAGTGTCCTGAAGAAAAGGTGGACAAGGGGGAAAGAAAAGAACATGATGTCCCAGGCAGCATGGACATCAGGGAGACTATGAAAGGGGACCCTAAACTAACTTGTGCCCAGACAGGTGGCAAAGTGATGAGGAGGAAGCAGGTAAAGAGCTACTGCTGGTAAGGAAGGGTGAAACTTAGGGTCCTGTGAGGGAACCCGTCGGGAGAGACCTCTTTGCACTCACCTCGGGAGGCCTCCAGCCACTCCTGCTTCACACTGTAGCGGACCTGAGCCTTGGGGTGACTTTCGGGCAGGTCGCAGGCAATCACAGCCGTGTTCCCTTCATCCACCTCAATCACGTGCTGGCCATCAAACTTGAAATCTTTGAGATCTGCAAAAAGAGGAAAAGACAAGGCATCTCAGTGGCTGGCTGAACACCTCAGTGTCAGCTCATCCTCTCCCCATGAACCCAGGGCTGTTTCATCGTGGTGCCAGCAGAGGACCGCTCTGACTACAGCAGCTACGGAAACTGGCCTGCTTTCACAGTTTTGTTTTTTTCTCCTCCTTGTTCCTACAAAATGAGTAACTTAAAACACAGCTTCTGCAGAGACTGCCTGCTCCAGGGCTGGGAAACTGGGTGCGAAAAATCCTGGCCTGAGGAGTGAAAAATAAGCCAACTTACTGCAGCACTGAAGGGCGGCCAAAAAAGGTCCTTCTGCCTCCCGCTATTTCACACACACTGCTGTCCTGCTACCGAGAAGCTGAGTTTGTAGTGATAACTCAGGGAGCCCAGCCTGCTTCAAGGGTGTGCAGATGCCAGGTGGGAGAAAGGGTGTGATGCTCCCTGAGCTCCTCCAACACCTGAGAAATCGGTGTCTCTGCTCCAGGCACTCTTGCTCCCATCAAATATCTCACAGCTGAAAGCTGGTTAACCACAATGCCTCACATGTGCCCAAGCAGTGCCCATGCTCCAGTAAAATGAACAGGGACTTGCGAGGAAAACCAGCTCCCCCTCTACATAGCACAGCTGTTCCTTCCCTACAGCAGCCGTGAAAACCCCGTCCCACCACATCCCCCTGCCAGGCTGTGATGGGAGTTCCCACCCTGGCTGGGCTGATGTGGACAGCAGGACTGGAAGCACAGGAACTAAGAGGAAGGGGTACTTGCCTTTTTGTTTTCTTTTCCCTTTTTTTTTAAAGCAGGAAGAGAGGACTGCAGTGAAACCCCACAGATCTGGCAGGGCAGGGAGCATGCCAACCTGGCCCCACAAAACTTTCCAGAGACAAAACTGGTTTCCATTCTCTCTGGGCGCGATGGCAAATCTTGCCGAGGCACTGCAGGCTTGAAGTTTGTCTCAGACAGCCTGTGCTGTGAGGGAGGAGGTTTTGTGCCAGGCAAAAAGTCCCTCACGTGCATTTTTACAATGCTGTACACCAGCCCAGGCGACCGCTAGTGACAATGGCACATCCCACAGTTGGTCGCAGGCCACGCTGCCACATCAAGGCTCAGGTTGGTGCCTCTTCCCAGGACCCAGGGCTAACAGATCTCCTGAGCGGCATGCCACTAAATCTGGACGAGACCACACTTCCTTTGCAAAACCCCACTCTAAGGCAGTGTGTTTTATCTGCAGCCATGGCACGGCCACGTGCTGTCGACAGCTCCCTCACTCCTAGAAACCCATCCCAGGACGTGGCACCCGCGACCTCGGGCAGTGTGGGGAGCGGGGGGAAGCAGGAGGGCTGGCGGCGGGCGGGCGGCAGGCAGCCTCCCTTGGCAGCCCCAGCCAGGAGAAAAATGTGGGGTTTGTTCTCTGGGAAATGCAGCAGCGCTCCAAGAGCAAAAGACAACTCTGGCTCCAAGCTTCTCCCACCCACAGTCATGGAAAAGTGACATGAAATTTCTCAAGCAGACTTTCTGATTAAAGCAAGATCCTTTATGGAGTTTAAATAAAAACCAGCTCTCTTGGCAGGGCGTCGAGAAAGCCTCCCCGAGCGCGGTGCGGAGGGGCTGTCGGGCGGCTGCTGGGGGAGCCAGCGGTCCCGGGCCCAGATCTGAGGGAAGGGGAGGAGGTTGAAAAGAAAAGGGGAGGTTTTGCAATGTCATAAAAATGATTTGCAATGAACATGCTTAATACTTCTGGAATTTCTTGGCATTGTTCAATTAAAAAAAAAATAATAAAAAGAAGGAATACGGGTGAACTTCAGAAATGTGATTAATCCTTTAAGACAAGCTGAGGAGCGGAGCCATGTTTCCACTGGATATTAAAGCCAGATGAAAGTTAACTCTTAACTTGTGAAAAGCTGGCAGCGCCTCACACTCCCCCTGCAACGAAAGTTACTGCTGGGGAGGGGAAGGATGATGGATATTTTCTCCTCTTTGCTTTTTCTATTTGATCAAGGAATAAAATAGTAAGAGCCACAGAAATGGAAAGAGGTGGAGAAGTGGCGAAAGCCCAGCGTCTGCCTGCCCACATCGCGCATGTTTCTCCGATCAACAAAATATAAACGAGCATCAGGAAAATTAATGTGTGCCTTGGTGGTCTGGATTCATCACAGCCAAATTAAGATTCTGGAGCCAAGGCACAGGCTCCAGCAATGCTGGCAGGGATCTGCACACACACACTTACATGAGCACGTGTACATGCACACACACCCTGAAGAGGAGAAGGGGCCCAGGAGCCTGGAAAAAGAGCAGACCCAGGGTCCTGGTACAGCAGAGCCATCTTGAAGATGGAAAATGATGACCAGGGCACCCCCCAGGATGACTGTGGGCTGGGCAGACAGGGGGACTTCTCACATGCAGGCCCCCAGATGGTGGCCCAGCCCACATCTCACAGCTGTGGGTGTTGCAGCCCCACAGCAGGGAGCAGGACCTGCAGCTCTTCCTGGCTTCCCCTCAGCCCAGAAGTGAGGCATGAGGAGTGAGACTGTGGACAGAGGGGGAAAGAACAGAGGAAAGGGATCCTGGGGTGGCCAGGGGAGCAAGAACCAGGTGCCTCTGGAGAAGCACAGTGAAACTGGCAGAAGAGAGGGGAAAAACAGCAGAAATGGGACAAACCACTTTCTCATATGCCAAGTGTATGAGCTTCCTGCCAAACTACTCCCCTAAATTCCTGCTTCCCTGCAGAGAACAAGACTGATTTATTTGCCAGTGGATTTTGGCCATGGGCGATCTCAACTGCCCTGCTCGCCACTGGTATGGGCATGTACAGCCATCCTTTAGCGCCAATGGGTCAGCCAGAGATGGTGAGGGGTGGTCAGGGTCACCCCTGTCCCCTTCTGTGCATGGGCAAGCTCCCCCACACACATCCTGTTGCATTTGGCCCCAGCACAGCAAAACAGAGGGTGCAGTGCCAAGCTGGGACAACCAGCTTCATCCAGGGGGGGTCAGACAAGCTGCTCCTGAGTTGTGGGGGGACCATGCATGTCCCCCCGCAGCAGGAAGGGTAGGGCAGGGAGGGGTGGAGGAGAAGGTCCATGCCAGGACTTGCCAGGGGATATGCAGCACTTGCCCCTTCAGCTGCCCAGCCAGCAGCAGCCAGGCCCCACATCTAACATGTAATTTGCACCAGAGTCTAACATTCACTGCAGCTGGGAGAAGCCACATCCCTTCTCACTGGCTGGGTTTTCCTTCTCATATGGCAGCACCCAGCATGCCAGCCCATGTTCTTGTCCTTAAAAGACACGCCTGACCACAGTGAAGCAAGTCCTCATCTACCAGCCATTGTCCGGGAGGTGCTGTGGACAGACAGACTGAGCACTGCCAATCCCAGCCGTGCTGGGATAACAGGGCCTTTATTTTCCTTCCCTTTTTTTCCTCTTTTTTTTGTTTAGGAGGGAGTGCAACCAAAGGCCATTGCTTGTGTCCATCTGCAGCCAGCTCCGAGGCGTGATGGGGTGAGCCAGGGTGCGGGGAGGGTCAGCCCTGCAGCCAACTGTGCTGCTGTCACTGGGGAGGGAAACCAGCTGAATCCCAGGGCTGGGGGCCAAGCAACGAGGCAGGCGAGACAGACCTGATTAAATGAATGGGAGACCATAAATAACTTTGGAGAAGAAGCAATAGTAAATAAAATGATGGCCCCCAAGGTAAAAGTTCTCCCTGCCGTAGGGAAGGGTGAAAGAGGGAAGGGAGGGAGCCCGAGAAGGGGAATAGGCAGACATGGGGTCCTCCAGCCTGGGGGCAGCCACCTTCCACATTTCCCCCCGCAGCTGTGAGAGCAGCCTAGGGCTACGGCTCTCGCTCCCCATCCAGCCAGCACTGCAGGAGCCTGGGCACTGGTGCTGTCACCACCAGATTCCTCCCACCCTGCTGAGACAGGCGCAGCCCCACAGACTCCTGCCTACTCATACCCCCCAGCACATCTCTCCCACCACGTCTCAGCCTCACTTCCCCACCCTGGGCCCATCTCACGGTCCTCATGCCACAGCTCTGCTGGCTCACAAACCACCACCTGTGTTTTCCTTCTCTCCCCTCCTCACATCGCCTCTGCCCCTGGGGCTGGAGCCCCCATGCCTGCTCTGCAAATGCTTTTCCAACAGGCAGCCATCCCTTTCCCTCCCTCCCTCTTGCCATTTCTCTGGGGAGTATCAGAGGAGAGGCCCTGGCGAAGGAAAATGAATGGGGCTGTCTTCAGAAAGCAGCTGCAAATTCCTGGGGGATGCCCAGCCCGACCCCGTGCAGGGTCACTGCCCACAAGCACCACACGCTGAGGCCCAGCTTCCCACACGTGCTGCCACACGGACTGACCTCACCCGTGGCATCGATGGAGGGAACAGGGCAATGAGCCTCCTTGGGACAGAGGTACCTGCACTCCCACATCCCTGGCCACAGGGACACTGGAACGGGTGGAGTTTCTTTGCTGCACCCGTCATCTATTTTTCTGTTTTGTATTCAAATGTCAAGTCTATCCAGGCCAGGCTTGCCGCTGTGTTTGCTACACTGATTTTCCACACGTGCAACGAGTGCTGAGAGTTACACAGCTCTCGCCACCTCTGCGCACCAGCTTTGCTCCAGCCCTGCACTTCAGTTGCCCCTGTGAGCTCCACGAAGAGCTCTTGCCCTTCCAAGCCTTTGGCTGTTACAGAACCAGCCCTCAGCACCATGTACAAGTCCCTGGTGGAATTACTTGGCCCCACCAGAGCCCACTGCAGCCATGCCTTCTACATACAGCACCTCTACCCAGGAGAGGGGCTGGGGCAGGGCTTGCTGGCAGGATGGCAACTTTGCTACCTAGAATCAGGCACAGAAAATCTCTCTCTCTTCTTTGCAGCTGTCATCCATATGAAGGCTTAAGGCCTGGCTTGGAAAACCAGGAATACTCCTGTTTTATCCATACAAGCTGTCCCAGACTGCAGTGCTGCTCTGGGGCCTGCAGGGCTGATCTTGTGCACCACAATCAGGCCAGCAGTGATCAGCAGGTGCGACCTGCAGTGACCTGCACTGACATGCCACAGGCTGCCAAGGTTGTGTGGAGCACCAGGTCAGCTCTAACTGGACTCAAAGGTGCCCAAATAATGCTTGAAGTGCTGCTCCCTTTGTCACTTTATGAAATCTCTCCCTTCCACAAATCCCTCCTCCCTCCACCTCCTGGATATACAACAGCTATTTTATCTCTGCTGGAGAAGTTAAATGCAAGTTTCAACCAGCTCTCTGAGCCAGGGGGCAGAGAGATGGACTCGGCGTCGCTGTGCTGCAGATGAGAGAAGGAGGTATCAGTCCCAGGGCTACGCTGTGGCTGCCAGCACCGCAGCGATGGTTATCTGCCTGCTGACTGTCAGCAAAGCACAGCGAGGCCCCAGGGGACCGGGCACACAGAGCCTGGGACACTCCAGACTGTTTCCTTCAAAGAAGGTGAAAAGAAAGGAGGAGAAATAGCCTAAAAGTTGGCCAGGCGATGTTACCTACACACTTCTCAAAACCTAGCAAGTCACTTCTTCCAATGACTCCAGGTCCTCTTCCAAAATAAACCTAAGCCTTGAAAATATTTCCATTGCTGCCCCCGCCCCCCTGCTTTCATTCACATTCCAGTTTCCCTTTCCCCCTGCCACTCCAAAATAACTTTTGGATGGAACTAAGACTTTCAGAGGGTTTTCTTTCAGCCTTGAAGGTTATCTGGAGGAGATGTATCAACTGCAATGCTGACCTGACAGGGACTTTCACTCCCAGGACCATGGTCACCACTGAATCAGCTCTGAGCAAGGTCCTGTAGGGGAGGTCTGGAGCAGGAGACAGAGCCTGGGGCACACCTGCTACCACAGCTTTCAAACTCAGTCCCACCACCAACTGGTGCTCCCTGTTATTTCAGACCACTGCCAACGCCACTGTTGCAAGCAGCTTCCAGCTCATGAATATGAGAATGGTTATTTGGACTCCTCCAGAAGGTTTTCCTCCTACACCTTCCGTCCCATATCTCTACTGGGATGCCCTCTCTCTCTTCACTAACTGACTGCTAAATCTTCCCTACCTGGGTGCTCTCTATCACCCAAGGCTGTTCAGGTGTGTGGGATACAGCTTCTGCCATCCCCAGTTCCCCCTGAGGACGAGGGACCCATGCAGTGCAGCACAGCGCAGGGGTTTTCCACAATGGATTGGTTGCTTTATCATCTGACCTCTGGCTCCAGTTTTGTGAGCTCCACTGAATGGTGCTCCTGACTTCCTCTCAGAAGTACATTTGCCATGACAGGGACCACAGCAATGGCCAAGTCCTTCTCTTTTGCACACACACACCCCCCAGCAGGTGAAGGTGATTTGGCTCCTGGAGAGGGCTGATGCACTACTCAGCTGTGGCTTTGATTTGGCCTGAAGGACATGGTGGGGCCTTCTGGTGCTTTAGGACCTGTCTCCCATCCACCACTGATGCTAGACCAAAGCAGATAGATACGTCAGACACACTTGTCCCAGGAGACAGAGCGGGTGGTGGCGGGTTGGGGTGCGAGTGAAAAAAGAAAAGGGGATCAGCTAAGCAGGAACTGATCAGGCTGAGGAGCTGTGCACACCCTACTCTCCTAAATGCAAACCATGCCCTTGGTAATCCCATCCACCTCTCCCCTCCTCTCCTTCTCTCTATCAGGCCACCAGCACACACAGCCCCCTTTCTGCTCTGGAATGTGTTCTCCGAAACTTAATCTCAGCATGGGGCTCAGGCCAAATCCCCCGACAGATTCGGCCCCGTGACAACCCCCTCCCACCCCCNCCTAAACATTTCACTGCTGATTAATGCATCAGTGACAAGCCAATAGTTCTTGGCTTTAAAGCAAAGCCAGGCCCCACTTTGCACAAACATCTTCACTTCTTCATTTTCTTAAGACTTAGCCCCAAACTCCCTTTTGCTGGGAAAGATGAAGCCCCTTCTACGCTCAGGGACTGTCATTGCAAGGCAATGGCAGCCTCCTCTGCACACACTTGCTCCACCAAACACTGTGTGGGCTTCTGAGAAGGTGGGGCTCTCCACTGCTCTTTCTCAGACACATCCAAACAGAGCATTCTCTGGCCAAAGACACACAACATCTGGCCAAAACCAGGCACTTGTAAGAAGAGTTTCCCACCTAAGTCACCTCTGGCCGCGCACATGTCTCCCAATGCCAGAGGGCAGCAGTGAGGGGCACGTACGCTCAGGGATAGGAGCAAAGTCCCTCACTCAGAGTTGTGTCTCAGGAAGGCAGTAAAACTTAGCACACACTGACCCTGTGCTGGCAGCAGTCTTGCAGCAGCCCTGGCAGCAGTTTGGCCATCAGCACCAGCAGGTACTATTTGTAAACTCAATTAGTAAGTCAGGAACCAGAGGAGGGAGCCTGACTGTCAGGAAACCAACCAGGCACACAACCCCCATAGCTCAGGTATTCCCTGGTCTTACAGAAACTTCTCCCTGCAGGACAGGTCTGCAGCCTACCACACAGGAGGAGGACAGCTTGGGTCAGGCCGGGCCACAACATGCCAGCCAGTCCACAATCAAAAATGCTACAAAATGGCCTATGCCAAAGGAGTCATCCCTTGATGCCAGCATGAATAAGCAAGAATGGATGAGCCTCTCAAGATGTGTGAGTGATGGCCCAAGCAAAGCAGGGGCTGGCAGAGAACTAAAGCAACTCACTAGCTAAGGTGACCACTGCAGGGACACTGGCAATGACTCCTTCGGGCACACGAGCGATGCACTGGTATCGCCCTACGGTGCGGTTGTTGAGGGCCGTGATGACGAGCTTCCCTCGCTCCACGTGGATACCCAGCACCTCGTCTGATCCAGCCAGCTCCTTCCCGTTCAGTCTCCAGGTGAGGTTCACTCGGGGCGGGTCCACCACACACCCCAGGCTGACTGGGCCCCCAAGTTTTTGGACAATGGAAGCAGGCTGCACTGTGACCTGCAGAGATTCACCTGCACAGAGGGAAAAAATGGGAATAAGAAAGCTCTGTGAGACTCAGCAATAGAAAGGACAGAGAAAAAAGCTGCAGTGCTGTACATTTTGCATTCCTCACCGCCTCTCCTTGTGCTGCACCTTCCCCTTGACTCCTCACACACCCACCCTAATGTTTGGAGATATACATCAGCCCCATTTCTTCTTGACACTGCCAGAGAGAATTGTCCCACTCCAAACCTGTCTCCTCCTCTGGAGGAGGGCTTGAACCAAGACCTTTGGTCAAGGCTACTCAGGGAACAGCAGAGAGAGAAAACCACTTTGTACTTGAGACATGGCTACGCAAAACTGCATCAAGGCAACCCAAAATGGCTCAGAACAGACACTCACTCAGTTTGGCAAAACAGCTGGCGGCCGCAAGCACGAGGCAAGGGATGGGGGACATGGGCCTCTTCCTTCCACGTGTCATTGCCATCCCATGCGGTGTGACCTGGGGCGCCCAGGGAAGGGTCCCATAAGCTGCCTCAGGGGATGCAGTGGGTGTGCGGCAGTGGATTCCTGCGAATGACAAGAGACATGATGGATGAAACCCTCAGGCTTCCCTCTGCTTTCCAGCCCTGCCTGGCTTCTCCACCAACATCCCTAAACTGCCACAGACTCACCAAGCCAGTGGCCTGAGGAGGCTACAGACAGTGATGCAAGCATTCCTCTTCTCCAGCCTCTCCCCCAGGCATGGTTGGGAGTCTCCCAAGACATCCCATCCTCAGCCCTCAGTACATGAGCACACACAGACACACACTCCCATTCCCCATTTCATACTTGGCACACTGAATGACAGTGATGCACACCAGGCAATTTTCAGGAGCAAAACACAAACATTTCCAACAAAGTGTCACTGAAGACATCCACTGAGTGTTGCTGCCACTTCTTGGCTATGTCTGGAATATATTCTACTTTGAACACTAAAGTAAATGAGCAGTACAAGTCCATTCTAACTAAGAGATTCAACCTACAAAAATATTTCAGATTAACTGTTCTGCCTGAAACACACCACCTATTTTAAGTCTACACAAACCACCAGGTTCATATTTGAAAGCATCAACTGGCCCCAATAAACTAGAAATATAAGGCCACCTGTCACAACCCAGGTTGCTGTGAAGAGCTGCACGCTGCAGCAGCTGCTTTGGAGACTCAAGAACGAACACTAGAGCAGATAAGCCAGATCAGGGGGATTAAAGACCTCAGTAGTTGCCCCAAGAGACACCTCAGATGTCAGACTGAATTCATCTTTAATCAAAGGCAACAGGCTGAAGTCAAGAGATTTCCCTCTACTGGCATCGTAATGCAGCTGTAGCATTTTGAGCTCCCTTCAGCTGTGGCACTAGGATGACCTGCAAGTCTTAAGGCACTGTAGAATTGCTCCTGTGGCATGTCTACAGGGAAGAAGCCCAAGACTGAACCCAAAGCAGCCATGGCAGCCAGCCCAAGCAGCAGTTATATTGCTCAGCAATCAGCTCATTAGCCACAATCCCCACTCTCAAGAGCACTTGACTCTGCAGGGTGGTATTTCCTACTTCCACCATGGTCTCACTGCTTGAGCCATCACCTGTTTGAACATGTGCTCTCCATAACCATCCCAGTCAAAAAGAGGGCCCAAGCCCCTTCAAGCATAACACCCAAAATTTAACCTCCTAACTCCTGAAGTAAGGACCGACAAAGACTCTCCCTGAGAGGCTTGGTGAGTTGCCCAAGGCAAGGCTGATTACTGCTAACAAGGAACCACAGCATCTGGGGAAGTATCACGAAGCTACTCTCAAATGACTTTGCTTGGCCTTTGGTGACAGCAAAGGTGCAAGAGTGCAGCACAAGGCAATGTCCATGGCCAGCCATGCTGAGGTCCACATCGTGACAGCAGGAATCCAGCAAGCTGGCTTGCATGCATCTGTGCAAATTGGGCTGTCCCTCCAACAGCCTCACAAGCCATCCCTTTTCCCCCCACCATGTCCTAGAGCCCTTCTTGAAGGAGAAGTCATGGAAGAGACATTCATATGAAGTTGAGAAGAGAGAAGAAAAGCCTCCTTTGAACTGGTGATTTCAAAAGGAATAAACACCAAGTGAAGCGACGTGCTGCTGGAGTCTTGCGAAGGCCACAAGGAGCATCTTTACATGGCACTTCACAGGCCAGGATGAGTTCAGTGCACTGGCTGGCCCAGCAGGCTCTACACAAGGCAGCTCTTTCCAGGAATTACACAGTCATGGCTAGAGTGGCTGTGAGGCCACGATGACAAGCCCTGCTGAGAGGCAGGGTAAATTAAGTCAAGCCTGGCATTGCCCGATGTGGCTTCCAGGCATCCAGGAGTATGGACAGAGCTCAGATATTGGGCATATCCTGAAAGCACCCAGAAAGATCAGCTAGGCCATACTCCACCTACTGCAGGCCACAGCCCCATTACATGTGAAAATCCCTGTGGGCAACCTCTAGTGCCAAGGAGACAAGACAGCAACTTCCCCTCCCACATACCTCATCCTTCTTGGTATTCACTCTCCTCACCTGGGAAGAGTCTCAACATTTCCCCCACCAACCAGCACATAGTGTCATACAAGATACTTCAGTGATTGACTTGGAGACCCATCGGAATTGCTCAAGTCTATTTCTCCACGTAAGACAGCCACCAAAGCACCCTTCATTAGGCCACAGCCACTATGTCAAGTCACCACTGATGACGGCTGCAAAAGTGCCCTGGGTCTGTCCATACCAGAACATGCAGTGTTGATACCACTGCTGATGCACAAGTTAATGACCCACTAATTACACTCATCTGGAAAAGACTTTGAGTTAGTTCAGGCCTAAAAACACCTCGCACCCTAAGGTTTCTTGGAGATGGAAAGCCTTACACTGATGTGGAAGAAACATTTTGGGGTAGGACCTACTGTCTGGTTCCTCAGTGCTGGAGGCCTGTGGAGCAAAGCTGACTCATCCCCCCTATCTGGATGGGTTTGGCAGCAGGATGGAAAAATATTGGACGGAAAGGAGTTGCTCCTTGGAGCTCAGGCTGAGGGAGGGAGTAGGCAAAGACGTTCCTAACCAGACCTCCCTGCAGCTCTGCGTCGCACAGAGCCTCTGGCCAGAAGGGCAAAGCCAAGGGCGCAGAACTGAGCACGAGACCCTTCATGAGCTAGGACCACCCAGGCACATCGATGCAATGATTGAACTGGCTGCCCCCAGGTCTGTGAAAAGATGAAGAGCAATACATGGGGAGAAAAAAAAGGGGAGCTCAAAAAATTTGGCCACGGCACTGGGCATATTGAACAGTATTGAGCAGAGAGTGAGGAGGGAAGGTGTGTTGCAACAAGTGTACAGTACCTCCCCAAACCTCCAGGCAAGGGTATGAGCTCTAAATAGGGACATGTGGCCACTTCTTTCACAGCTGAGTGAAGTACAAAAAGTAAATGGCCAGCATAAAAATAATGAGGAAAATGAATGAAAACATCAATTCCAAAAGAACTATTAGGATCCAGGGCCAGATTTTGAAATTCTCAGCTTCCACAATTGAAGCCAGATTTTCAAAAGCATTCAGTTCTTGACATGCTGAGCTCTCCTGAATAGGCAACCAACTTATTTCGATGCCTAAATGGGAGCTGACCTCTTTTGAAAATGCTGCCCTTAAGCAGCCTGCAATAGTGCAAAGCAAGGAACTTTATTACAGGCAGCTTTCGATCTGCCTCATGTCCCTGCCAGCAGCACCAGAGCGGACTGCAGTGGGAGAGGCAGCAGAGGTGGGGAGTGGAGGAAGCCCCAGGCACTCCAGTTGACTTCCCAGAAGTGGTGGTCCCGGGCAGGGGCTGCAGGGCTGCTGCATGACAGCGTCCTGCTCTGCTGCCTCCCCTCCCCAAGGCAGGTACCCTGCGAGGTGCCCCTGGTTGCCAACACTTCTGCAGCCACCAACAACGCCAGCCTTGACAGCTCCTGCTTAATTGCTATCTAGGAAAAGAAAGAGTTAAAGTAATTTAAAGACCTTCAAGAGGGAGGGCAAACAAAAAAATTATTTGTTTATTTATTTTAAATTCTTTCCTGCCAGGTTAAAATAACAATTTCCTGTCGGTGGAGCTCTAAGTCCCTTTCAGACAGCCCAGTAAATCAAAGGAGGGGCCATTAAGAGAACAAAATTAACGAGAGCTTCATCAGCTAAGGAGGGGTGGTGGGGGTGTAAAATCTGTCGGCTCGGCTTCCCACCACACACCTAACCCTGCCTGCAGCCCCAGCTGTGCCGCGGCGATGGACGGCACTGCAAAGGCAGCGGAGCGAGAAAGGAAAACCAGAGGTGAAGATATAAAAGGGTAAAAAGGCCCGCGCCTGCGCGGGGGGGTGACAGAGCTCGAAAGGAAAAGGGGATTTGAATTAAGCACAGGCAGCAGGAGAGGTGTTTGCTGATTAGAAACTGAAGGTTTTACTGAGGAAATGCTGCTCACAGCCCCAAGCCCCCTCCTGCTTAACAAGGGCCAGCCAAGCAGCCCTCGTTACTGCCACACTGCCTGTAATTTACAAGGCTCCCAAATAGGAACCAGCCTGTGCCCCGGCTCCGGGGCAGCATCCCTGCAGCACACATCCCAGCTCCGCCGGCAGGCTGCGGGGATGCACAGGCAGACCGCGAGCTGGGAAAGTCACCGATGCACATGACAGTGGTCTGCGGCTGTGTCAGGCACAACAGACCTTGGGCACCTCTTCCTGCAAGGGATGAACTGTGGGAAGGAGTAGGGACTGCTCTGCAACCGAGGGAAAGGCTGCAGCAGCTTCAGTCCAGCTACCAGCTGGGGACACCCCGGGTGACTCTGGAGAATTCACTGCAGCTGCTCTCTGTTTCCAGCAAGTCAAGTAGGGACAATGATACTCCCAGCTCTCTGTTTCATACATTGAGACCTTAGCTTTTCAGAAAAAGCAATGTCTTACACAGTACTATGAGCCAATTTTACTTGTAATCATTGGTTTTTAAAACAAGACAGTATTTTTTCCCCCCACAAAGCACAAACCACTGAAAAACAAAAGGTGAAAGAGAAAAGAGCAACAGTACCCCTTTGTTTTACAAATGGAGGAATCTGAGGGCTAGAAGAGGAAGCCAACCTGGCCCAAGGTTATACAGTAAAGCAGTGGCAGGCAGGGCTGGAAATCAAAAGCTCTCTGAGACCTCCATCTCATCAAGCAAGCTGCTCTTGGATCCCAAATCTTTTCCATCCCACCTGAAAAATCACACTGTACAACTGCATAGTCTTCTAGCTGCAAAAATACTGTCCAGGTGACATACCTGAGCAGATCAGCTGCAAAGTCCCTGCATGATTCCTGGGCATGGACAGCAATCTGGGCACCCCTGACTGCTTCTCCCCAACCCATCAAACAGTAACATCCCGCAGGGCAAAATTAACCTCTACCCAACCCCTGTCCCCATTTCAAAGTATTAATTTCACACTGTTAAGTTATGCTCATTTTCTCTGAAAGGGTTTGGAAAAGGACAGGTTGGTGCAGGACAGAAGCTCCCCCTCCCACTTAAAAGCATGGGCAGCTGATGGGGATGGGTGTGCAGGTGCCATAGGGAATGGCAGGATCCCAAATGGGAAGCAGTTGGTACCAGGAGAGGGCAGAAAGGTGGAACCCAATGTTACACCACCATGTTGGAAGTCAAGGAGGTAGCACAGTGTATGTGGAAACAGGAAGAAAATCTTGCCTGTTTTTTCCCTCTGTAGCACTGAGAGCTGCTGATTTCAGAGTGCATTAGCTCTTTTAACATAGTCCTTGACTAACTGTATGAGGAGGTCCCCTCCTCCCTTTTTAAAAGTGATTAGGCAAAAAAAGACTCTCTTACTGCCTGCTTGTGAGCTCAGAGAGTCCATCAAAAAGCCACAACAGAGAAAGCCTGGAATAAATTCATGCTCATAGTCAGAAGGAAAATCCAGAGTAAAACCTGAGATGGCACAACCACCACAGATCAGTGAGCTTGCCTACAAACTGCAACTGGGTGACCCTAAAGAAGAACCACAGTTTTAACTCAAGCAAGTCCTGAGCAACAGACACCTCTTTAAAAAATAAACTAAACTTGCAAGTAAAACATCTCCTTTCCTTGAACAGAACTGCTTATGCAAACCAAACCAGCAACAAACCAAACATGCAACAATCTGCAACTTTCTTCTGTCTTCCTCAAGATGAAGCTACTTCCCTGAGCAGCTCCTTTCCACAACAGCCTGCAGCCTCACCAGGGAGAGGACTGGGCATGCTGGCTTTGAATTAGCAACAGGATGCAAAGCCTTCTCATAGCCTGTCTGACTTTTGCTCATATCCCTGAGGACCCAATGCCTGCCGTTTCTGGCACCTCTCCATCCAACGGCTCCTCTGAACTGAGCGCCACCTTCCAGCTGGCATTGATCAGGCTGCCTTTGCTGAGCCCCAGCAAACCCCTTCACGTTGGCATTTTGTCAGCCAGCACGTGTGGTGCCGCTTGAAGAACGAAATGCCACCCTCATACCCACTACGGGCTTCCCCGTGTCACCATGGCAGAGGCACCGTGAGTGTGGCTGGCCTTGGGTGCTGCCTGTGACGTGGTGGTCCCAGGCTGGTTGGACTGCCAGCCTGGGACAGCCTTAGTGCAGAAGGGCCAGGGATGCAAGGATGGCCTTGCCCCACAGGATACACGTCCTTTTTTCCACAGTTATCAGGAGAGCAGCCCTGTGCTAAAACAGAATATATGCACTGGCTTTTGCTGCCCCTTGGCGTGCCCTGAAAGCAGCTCCAGTCCTTGAAAAGACAAGGCTAAAGCATAAGAAAAAAAAGAAAACCCACGTCCTTTCTTCAATATCATGCTCCCCCCATGCCCTAGACACTTAATTTCCCTCCTTCCCCCCCGGCTTCCCCCTCCATTCTGAGTAAATTCAATTTGACAACCCTGCTAATTGGATAAACGCTGCTCCCTACGCTCCTTTAAGGCTGCCCGCTTTTCTCTCCTTGTTTTTGGAGGGCGATTGTGGCTGTTCTTTAACATGAATTCCATCTGCTTTATTTCTCCTCTGCCCATTCAAGACCTCTCCTGAATATGTATGAGGGGCTGCGCCCCCCCACCCCCTTTCTCCTCCATCCCACCTCCCTCCCTCACCACCCCCCCATCCCTCTCCCTGCCCTCTCCCATTGCCCGGGACAATAACCCCCCAAATGCCCCCTTCTCCCACCTCGGCCCTTTTTGCTTTAGATAAACACAGGCAGTGTCAAGTGTGAGGAGGGGGGGGAAAGGATGGGGTTCAACTGCCAGTCAAGCCTCGGGCCCTCAATGAAGCCCGGAGGCCTACCCTAATCTGCTGCATGCTTGCCATATGGGAGCTGTGTTGCCCTGGGAAACACTAACAGGCAGAACGGAGCTTAATAGAGTCCATATTCATTGTAATGCAGTGAAATGGCTCGAGGGACTATTGCCCCTTGGGTCTGTTTTCATTCTTCTGTTCCCCCTCTTTCTTTTCGCTCTCTCTCTTTTTTTTTTTTAATAAATTTTTTTCCCCCCCCCCTTCCCCCCCTCCCTTTTTTTTTCTCCTTTTTTTTTTTTTTCTTCTTTCTTCCTTTCAAAAGGACGAAGTCCCTGGAGAGCTCTAATCTGGAGAGGCTGGGGGCTCCCCGAAGGGCTGGCCAGGCGATGGGGCAGGAGCGGGAAGGGGGGAGGGAGAAGGTGGAGGTGGTTAGGGAGGCGAAGGAGAGGTGGAGGGCAAGAGGAAAGCAGTAACTAATAAGCATGCAGCCGGCCAGCTGTCAAGATGCTGACAATACTGCTCCGGGTGCAAAGAGCCCGGCAGCCAGCGCTGGCACGGAGCTGGCGCAGGGTCCTCCCGGGAAGCGCCTGCCTCCCCTAAGAGCCGCCGTCCTCGTCTGCTGCCGAACAAGGCACAAGCGGCAAAAAAAAAAAAAAAA
>VWZW01001499.1:1968159-1992015 GCA_013397115.1 Edolisoma coerulescens
GGAAAAAAAAAAAAGAGAAGGGCGCAGATGGAGCGTGCTGCAGAGCCTCTTCAGAAACAAAGTGCACCTAGGAAACAGATGTTGTTGCTGCAACAAGCCTGGAACTACTGGCTGCTCTCTGGCTCCTTCTCCCAAGTGCGCGCAGGGAGAAAGTGGCCCTGGAGCAGCTGCCGGGGCTGGGATAGGCTGCCTCTCCAATCAAAACCCTTCAGTCCAACTTCACTCCCAAACTGGGAGAGCTGCCACAGTTTTAGACCAACTTTTCCTCTGCACTCTCCATCCTTCTCATCCTTGATCCACCTGTAGACTCTCCTGCCTCGCAGCTTAAAGAGCTGGGGAAATCCTGAAGGGGGTGTACATCTGCAGCATCTACGGAAGGGTGCAGGTCCTGCATTCAGGGGCTTGACCTTCAAATGCCAGAAAGCAGCAATTCTGCCGATTATCAAGGTCCTACGAGACTAAGGCCCCACAGAGAAGTGCAGCTCAACCTATTCTATTACCAAGGCAGGTGTCAGGCAAAAAAGGGTCAGGATCGCCTTGAAAACCACGTCAATGTAGTCACACACTTGCGATGAGTTATCTGCTCTGGAGTGTTTTCAGTTTTCCCCACAGCTGCTACAAACTCATCTGACCGTGCAGCAACAAAGTCTTGCTTTTCTGAGGCTTTACCATGGGACAACGCTGAATCTTCATGGTAAGAAATATTTCAGAGGAGGCAGCAGGAAAGGGGTCACCCACTCACACCAGTGTGATGAGAAAACACGCCTTCAGTCTTAGAAGCAAGGGATTTACTGCACTGTAATACTTGCCTGAAGCATTCTATCTCTTGCCATATGAAAACAATACTCACTTTATCATTCCCATCACAGCTAAAGCCAGAGATCAGTGTCAATGCAGTCAGAGCTGCAGGCAGATGCTGCACTAAACACAGAGGAAAAACAACCCCATGTCCTCTAGACTTCCCATCATTGGGTAGAAGAGTTACTTTAGGATGCTTGGTACAAGCACTAACAAAAGCTACCTGTCTACACCTTTTTGCTGTTTGGACAAAGAAGAAAAGCATGTAACAAAGAGCTGGGAATAAGTGAGAGTGTGCATCTGGGCAAGAAAAGCCCAGGGGATGGCACTGCTGGCGACTGATGCTGTGGGACCCACAGGATGGGTGGCGAGTGCCAGGTGATGCAGCTGGCTCTGGTCTGGGCTCCCCCATGCCGAATCCTACATCAGCATGAGCCGGGCCTCAGGTTGTTCCCTCCCTGTCAGCAGCTGCAGTGGAGGAGAGCGCAGGGAGCGAAGGGCAGTTCCCACCAGGAGCTGTCATCACACAGGCACAGATGTGCCTGTGGGTAGTTTACATTACTCAGGGCACTGCTTTTGTTTTTCCCTTCTCATCCTTTGCAAACAAAAAAACCCCAAACCTTGGAATCCGATGTTGAGAGTCTAATTGCCTCTTGGGTTAGGGAGAGGTCAGAGAGAAGGCAGGCCCGCCAGACCCAGGGAAAGTAAGGCTGGGCAAAAGCCCTCAGAGTTACTAAAGGGAAGTGTGAAATAAAGGTGACAGAAAAGAAAAAGCAGGAAAATTAAATTTAGATGAGAGGGTCAAGAAAGAAGAAATAGAGGAGTTGGGATTTTGGCAGATTTCCTTATGTTGCATTTGTCCCCACTGCTTCAGGGCAAGGACATGGCAACGCCACAGCTCACCTGCCACGTGTGTATCCAGGCTCAAATCCTTGTCCTGTTTTCTTCTGAGCAGGGACTGTCACCTCACACCATCACCTCTCAAGCAAATCTCTCTCCTCAACTGATACTCTTCCACTTAATTTAAATGTGGCCTACCCAGAATAGCAGGAAAACCACTCCTGCTCTCCACCAGAAACTCCTTGCTGCTTTAAGACAAAAGCTTAGTCAACAGATACACTTCCACAGTATGCTCTGGTTCCAGTGAAACAGCATTTTCCCATGGGGATCCCGAGCAGGATGTTCTTCTCCAAAGCTGTTTTCACTTAGCATCATTTCCCCAGCAGCCCTTGGGGAACACACACAGCCAACTCTCACTCCCCAACTACAGGACACCAAGATGTTGACCAGAACAACCATTTTGCCACTGATGTGGCAGCAACACTAAAAAACCCCAAATCCTAGGCTACCTAATATCACCCTATGGCCTCTCTGCAGCCAGACCAGTGATCAATAATGGGAAAGAAGACCACAAATCATGGCAAAGGTGTGACATGGAGCTGCCCTGAAAAGACCCATCTCCATTTTATTGTTTCTGTCATGTGATGGGGTCAAGCTTGCAACAGGACAGACAATAAATATCCCAGCATCCATTCATGCTGGTAACCACCAGCTGAAACACTCCTCTCTCTGTATAATGTAAACCAAAGCACAGAGGAGTGGTGGACAAACTCCACCAGTCAGCCTCTGCATGGAGCACAGCAGGAGTGCTCAGGGAGTGAGCACACTTCAGTGGCTGTCAGCCATGGCCACCTGCAAACTGCGACTCAGAAGTTCTTGTTCACAGAGGAGATCATGAGCCAGAGAGAGAGAGCAGCTATGGATGCTTTTTAAGAGCAGCCCACATCTTCACATGCTTAAACATGAGCCTACCTTCAAGTACCAAACTCTAAAAAAAAAAAAACCCAATACAAATCATCTTTGTCTAGGAACAATAGAAAAATCTTGTCCATGTCCAATTAGAAACAGTAATAGAGTGAAACAATACACGAACAAAAAAAACCAAACCACAAACTAGAAAAGTCCACAGAAACTGCCAGTGACACTGTCAAGCCTTCCTTGGGGGAAGCTGCTATGGGAAGATTTTCCTGTTGGCAGAGCAAAGACTCGGGTAGCTTTCCTAGGCTCTGAACTTTCTTCCAGTGTGTACTTGAAGAGCAAGGGTGCCTACAACTGTTGCAGTAAAAAACTGACCAAGCTTATCATAAACATAAGCCAATGGCACAGCAGAAATACCTGCTAAAACAACGGATGCTCTGGATTATAACAGAGGACTTGATTCTACTGGCACCAAAATCAGCCTGATCTTTGCCATGACTTCAATGGGAGCAGGCCCAGAAACTGCATTAACAAGCACAAGGCTAGTTTAACACAGTTGACATCAAAATCCAGAAGAGCACACAAAAGAGACAGGACAAAGTACTTGCCAGTAACGTCAATACAAAGTTTAATCCCCAGATGGCTGGCTTTAGAGACATCCCCATCACCACCATAAAGAGAAACTGCCTTCTAGTTTGCACTCCTTTCAGCAATGACTTGTTGCTGGGATGCAAAAGAGCACAGGCCCATTTTTCTTGTCCTTTGAAGATGGTATTTAAAAGTTGAGGATTTTTTTTCTTTCATAAATTTGGGAATAAATGGGAGTTTTTACTCTCCATAGCTGTCACTAAATTGCTTTTCACTAACAATAATAATTTTCGTTATGGGGGCAGGTCAAAAGCCTCTAGAACTCTCTGCTGGGACAAATTTCCCCTGGAAGACATGTCACTACTCCAAAAAACACAAGAGGAAGCTCAAGGCTAGCAAAACAAAGGGACAGAAATGACTGTCCATAGAAAATACTCTGTCTGGTGCCAAATGCCTAAGGTGGGGTGCGGGGACTAGCGCCGAGTGCCAGAACCCAGATGGGCTGAGCCAGAGCCCCAATTTGTGCCATGATCAGCAGCTGCCACACTGCTCCAAAACCCCTCAGGGCCCCCCCCCCAAGGTGAAAAATCATGGGGGCACACTCGCAGTGGGGTCTCAGGATGGGTGACAGATCTCCCCTCTTCCCAGAGATGAAGAGGAGAGGGTTGCATTGTTTAGGCTTTTTTAAAGATTGCGTTTGCATGGGATTTGCCCCATTTATCATCACAACAATAAACACGCCTTTCCAAAAATGATGGTCCTGTTGAGGAAAGTGAGCCAAACATGGCAGGAGATGAAGCAAGACCTCACGTAGCCCTGCACGGACAGATGGGCTGGGCCGGCATATGGTTTCTCTCTGTCAACAAGGGGATGCTCCCTAACAAAAGGATGGCAAAATGCTGCTGCCTCAGAGCCAGGGAAGGGAGACTCACCTGTGCCCCAGCCAGCTCTTAGGACACACTGGCAAGTGCCACAGCCAGTGCTCCTCAAGCAGCAGCGCCCGTGACGACTGGGCACAGCACAGACCCGCCACCGGCTCCCCACTTCTCACCCCTGCCCATTCACGCTCGCACCCACGCTAACAGCACCCGCACGGAGCCCAAGGCCCCTCCCCAGGCCTGTCCCACAACAAGCATCAGCAGCAATTCCAGCTGTAAAGTTTGCTTTCCTTGACGCACAGTTTACTTTCTCCATTCCCCCGCATCCCACCCCTGCCACTTACCCCTCACTCCAAAAAGGCTCTCTCAAACAGGCTTAAGCTTTAAACAAATAAGGGCTTGGCAGGCAGCAGCCTGCTCCCGTTTCCCTCCCCACCACCCCTGCTCTCCCCCCCGCGCCTCCACCTCTGAGCCGCGGCGCAAGCGGAGCTGGCGAGCGCCGCGCAGGCATAGAAAACAAACACGTGGAGCAGAGCCAGCTGTGAAGTTGGATTTGGCATACGCTGTTTGCAAAATGAATAAAAGCACATGGGAGAAGAGGGAATGCGAGAAGGGGCATAGAGCGGGGAGCTGGGGGTGCCCTGGGCTCAAGGGGAGAGCGGGACTCTGTTACAAAGCCCTGGCACATGCCCGCTGGAGGGTCTGCACAGGTGGGTGCCGATCTTGTGCCCTGAGCCAAAGTGGAGGGGGGGACAGTCCTACAGCCACATTTCCTGAGCTGTTTGGCATCACACTTCCCCACCCCTTTCCTAGTGAGCTGGACTGTTTTTGCATACGCTTGCCCTCCCTCCCAGGCAAGAATTAGTGTGTTCTGATGCAACACGTGAAAAATAAATGCACTTTTACACCCCGGGGCATGCAATTCTCCCCCTTTCTTTCTTAGGGTTTCTTATTTCCCATGCACACTATGCTCCAGGGCCCCACAGCACAGGAAACCCTGACCCAACTGCCCCATCACCTCGGCTGAGATTACATATGTTGAAGGCCCACATTTACACTACTTCACCTCCCAACTGTCCCTTTCTGGAAGGGTTTCAGACAAAATATCCCTCCTCTTAAACCCAAGCTCCCAGGAGATGTCAGCTTGGGTATTATTTATTATTCTGCCCTCATCAGTCTGGTCTAGCCATGGGAATGGCACTTGAAGGCTTTAGGAATGGATCACCTACAGCCTTACACCACTGGATCCATGCAGGTTTTCCTCCCTCTCCCACCTCTCCCAGTTATCTCCAAGCAAAATGAAATAGAGGCCTATGCACTCTGCCTGGTTTGGGGCAGAATCCAGCGATTTGACGTGGTTTGCTTGTGGTTTCCACACAAAACCATAAACCAGCCCAGGTTTGCTTGGAAGGTCCTCAGCTGTGTTTGGAGGCTGTAAGAAAAGCAGCAGTGTCCTACCTGGTCTTGGACCCTGTCCAAAACAGGCCAGCAGCTGGATGGATTAACAGCCCAGCCTGACCACCCAGACACCTGCAGACATGTTTTCACAAGTCTCATTACCACCCCTGAAACACAGTAAGAACTTTACCCTCTCCGGGCCAGCCATGAACACTTGTCCTTCAGCATCGCTCCAAACCACCAAACTGACAACAAGAGACAATATTTGGATAGTTTTCTTCCTGAGAACTGCATTATGGACCCCTGATCACAGCCAAGGAAGGTAACTTACCTTGGAGAAATCCTGCAATTGCTTTTTTGTTCTTGGGTAGAATTTACTGAGACACCAAATAAAGCCACGGATCCCTGCAAAAAAGCATTGCCCAAAACCAACCATCCCACTCCGATCTCTTTCCCTTCGGAGGCAAATTTGCAAGACAGAGGGGGATAGAAACTCACAGTCTTGGAGGTTATGATGCCACATTTCTGGAATTGCCTCCTCTATTGGACAAAACATACCCCTACCCTGTGTCTCAGCTTTCCAGGTTGCAAAAACAGGAATAGCAAACTCCAGCTGGTACAAGCAGTAACGAGATGAACATGAGTCAGACAATTTCAGATTCTCAGATGAAAGGTGCTAGACAGGTATGTAGTGTTATTATCTGTACTGCTTCCTGGTAGCCCCAGGATTTTTGGATTAGTAAAATACAGATGTCAGCATCTTGGGGATACTGCCTCGGTAACTGAACCAAGCAGGGAGGGGCATGCTGATTGCAACAAGGGAAAAATATGAGTTTGCACCACACACAAAATATTGTGGTTAAGGGAGACAGCGAGATACCACTGACAACAGAGAACAGGATAATTCATTGGGGTTTGTCAGACTAAACTTTCTGTAATCAGAGACTGCAGGGAAAGTGTTTGTCAAGCAAACATTCAAACATCCAGCTGCCAAGAACTAAGTAAACAGAGAAGGAGAAGTAGCAGAACTAATGTGGTACCATTTGCAAATACCCCATGATCAGCGGTCACAGGCCAACTGAGCCCATCAGCAGGTACTAGTGAAGCCAAGGGGATGAACTACTGCACCCAAGACCCACCACCAGGATGGAAAAACAATAAGCAATTCACACCTTCAAAATGTTTTCATCCAGAATAGGATTTGCAGACCTGGGCACGTGTGGGTACAGCAGCCTGTGTGGGTTCAGTGGACACCTTCCTGCACCACACACATGCAGTCACTTGGGCAAGTGAAATAAAGCCAAAGTCCAGGTGGAAAAGAGTCCTCCACAATAATGAGCAATACCCAACAGCTATTGGTACTATGCATTTTAGTCCCACTTTCCCTAGATGCCTGAGGTGGTATTTACTGTGCTTATGAGGAGCCAGAGACCAGGGCCAAGACCAGAGGGCAAGCCAGCTGATCCCAGCCCTGAAGCCAAGGGTGCTCAGTGGCACTGAGCAGGTGAGGGGAAACACTGGTCTCTGCTTCCCACCCAACTGCCTGTCCATCAGTCAGTGCTTCCCTCCCCTGGTTCACAAGACTGCTGGAAAGGGTACCTGGACGACTTAAAGGGGTCCAAGAAAATGGATTAAAAATATTCAAGTGTAGACATGCTGTGCAGTAAGACATGCACATGGAATTTCCAACCAGGTCTGCTGACCTCCATGGGAAAGCATTCAAGATTGAATATGTCAAAAATAAAGCCGAAACCCATCACAGGCGATCCTACACATGCATCTTTTGTCCACATGCCCCTGTTCTTCTAAACCTCATCCCAACAGATGATACCAGAGTGGCATTATACTCATTTCCTATAGATCAGACCTCTCTTGGCTGTCTAAAAGAAGTGTGAGAGATACAGGGCACGTTTCAAGGCCAGCACTGGATGCATCACTTCTCTGTTAGTCACTGGCCATGGATGCACCCACAGTAGTGTTGGTATAACCATCCCTTGGCATGTTTGCAGCCCGCTGCGTTCTGCACAAGTGATCCAAATCTCTCATGCTGCAGCCAAAGGTGCTGGGAAGAGGAAGTTTCTGGTTCTACATTCCAAAATTACTGACACCTTTGTACCTGGACTGTATTTATGTTCAGGAGATTCACGGGGGGATTAGGAAAGCTGTCATCCTCCTAGCAAGAGAAAAAGGACTTTGAGAGATCAAAGGGCCAGAGAGGTTGCTGGCCCTAATGAAGAAGAGGCTTGCAGGTTTAGTTGTGGTGAATAGTGACTCTGTCTGAGTTGACACAAAGGGACTTGATGCATTTTATGCATACAGCATTGGTCCACTCCAGCTCTGAGGGAAGGGGGTGGCCTTCCACAGGAGAACCCCCATCCAGATTTAAAAGGCTGAACCTCCATAGAAGAAACACCAAGAAACAGTCCCAGTACCATAGACAAAAACTCTTGAGCTTTTTTCATCAGGAGATAAATGATCTCCTCTAGAGTCCTGACATAAGTGCTCCAAGTATTTATAACCTGGAAGAGATATTAATGAAGAGGCAGAATTGCTTTAACTTTCCCTTCTCTCCTCCCTTCCTGTATCCTCACCCTCAATTTCCTACTGTGCAGCAGCCCTTGGGCAGTTAAATCAGCAGTCTACACATGATGCAATATTTAAGGCCCAAGGAGCTACAAATATGGCAGTAAATACATGCCTATAGAGGTTTTCCACCCCCCACACCCTCCAAACTCACAATTTTCTCACATGGGAGGCTGGCTAAAAACAGAGAGGAGGAACCAATGCTATGACCAGCCAGTGGTCCCCAGCACTACCACAAGCTACCTGGGGCTGGGGCTTGCTGCTGCTGCGGTCTCAGCAGTGCAGGGCTCCTTTGGTCACAGGACAACGTGTTTCCCAAGCATCACGAGGCAAAACTGCTCCCTGCCCTGCAATGAGAAGAGCTGAAGCAGAATTCAGCAGCATCCCAAATCCAACCAGGTGCTTCTGGCAGGGCAGGAGATAGCACAGCAGTCCTAACCCCTATAAGGAACATGCTGATCTTGTTTTTCCAGCAGCAATCACACTAGTGTTCGACCCTCACTCATAAACAACTGCAGATTGCTCATCCACTCATTAGGGTTTCCAACAGGAGAACAAGCACCTCAGACTGCTGACAGCATTTAGTCACAACAGCAGACTTTGGCTCAAGACCATTCACATCACCTGGGCCACATAACACAACACCATCCCACTTGTGGTCCAGGCGTTCGCTGTTTCCCTGGATGGCAGAAGCGAGTCAACAAAGGGTTAAACCTGGTACAGCCTCAAAAATCACTCGTTGCTTTCTGAAGCAAGAACATCTTTGGCAGGGTCCCCATCTGGGAAATGACATCCCGTCCCCCCTCGCTTCCCCTCTTCTCCCCCTGAACTCAGAACAAAGCACTGCACTGCCCAACATGCTCCTCCACTGTTTTCATCTTGGTCCAAACGCTTCTTGCGTTTCAACTTCTGCCAAAAAGAAATGCATAAAAAAATATAAAAAAGGCATGTGTGGGGCAGGGGGAGAGGATGCACAGAGAGTAGAGGGAAGTCATTAAAACCAAATCTTGATTAGCTACCAGTGGTGGAAAAAGGAAACAGGGGAGAGGAGATTTTTCTGTTGTGATATGCATCTTGAAGCTGAAACCAGTAGGCCCAGAGGAGACAAGACTTCACACAATCCTCCACCTGGGACCAAAACTAACACGCTTTGCCCTTCCAGTCCACCATGTGCCATGCCATCATCAGAGGAGGAGGCATGTCTTTCCTCAAAACAATTTCTGCCAATCACCACACACATTTTTCACTATTCTCACAGAGTTCCTGCACCCAGCACTGAGCCCCGCTGGCACAGGACTGGAGAACACAGCACAGCTGGCCTGCCCTTTCCACCTCTGATATCAAACACAAAGGTTTGGCCATTGCAACGCCATAGGGAATCCTAGAGGAAATGAGCCTGGAAAAGATGGCTTGTGCATGCTTTGTGGATAGGCTGGATGGGCCAAATGAAGAGTCCCAGACTGGCTCTGTCTCCCGAAGAGACAGACAAAAAAATAATTTTAAAAAATCGCGTTGGCTAAAGAAGCATTTAAAAACAAAACAAAAAACCCAGTCTGGTTTGTAGTCTGTAATAGCTGAACCCAGGGACACGCAGAGCATGTTTTTTGTTCCCTCACTACAAAAGCCCTTGGTCTCCCCTCCTCCTCATTCCAGCATTTCCCCATCGGGGGTGTCAGAGACAGTTCAAGGCCTCCCAGTATTTCAGACAAAACTGGGTCTTGCTGCCCTGAGAACAAGTGGCTGGGGTCTAAGAGAACTGGGGAGATTTGGGGAGCTGAAGAGCTAGGCAGGCTAAACCTGCTGCCCCTTGAGGATGGGCAAATGGTCACCCCTCCAGCATCCTCATGACCTGCCAAAGGCCAGTGCTTCCCTCTGGGGTTTGGCTTCCCAAGGTGTGACTTTGGCTCACAGGCTGCACAGCTAGGCCACTTGGATTCCCCAGGGCTTGCTTGTGCTACAGCTGGTGCTCTGCAGCATGTCAAAGAGAGGGAGAGATTAACTCCTTTTTTAAGTATCTCATTACTGTTATATTTTTAAACACAGCTGGTTGAAAATTTTTCAGCAAAGCCATAAATAAATAAATACTTTGAGGAAATTTCCTGCGATCTGAAAACTTTACCGACTGGTCTAGCCTTTATCAGATTATGTTCTCTCTCTCTCCAGTATGCATAAGCTCCACTTGCTTCTGCTTTCTCTCCTGTAAGGACCAAATCCATTAAGCCATCAATAAAATATCAGTATTTCACTGCCTGTACTGATTGATATTTTAACAACCCTCCTGACCAGCACAGCAATCACATATTCATTGTTGTCCCACCTGGTGACTTTTAATTTTCCTCGTAATCAGAGGTGTCACCTCCCAAGACTCAAAGATCCAGACAACTAAAAACTTATCTCCTAACCCTGTCTGCAAAACACTTATTTTCCTGCTCCTCAGGAGAGATGACAGAACACAGTCAGCTGGGACTATGGTGTCTCTGATGGGCTTTCCTCTTTCACAGATCATCCCGCTCCGATGCCTCCATCATAGCCAGCTTGGTTGAGAAAGCAATCAGTTTCTACAGCTGTGGAAAACAGTCAAAATCACCATCTGTCATGACATCCTACATAAAATAAATAAGAAAGACAACACCACCCACTACCTCCTATTAGCAGACTGTTAAGGAAAGCAAACAATCACCCACTTCTGAAGAAGCCCAAGACGGAGGAGCATTTCTCTTCCAGTCAGTCCCTGCCTGCCCGTGGCAGACAAAGCCTGTTTAGTAGCGTCTGTACAAGACCCTGCTATTACATAAATAGCAAATAAAGTTCAGCTGAGAAAATGTGCCCCAAGCATGAGGCTCTGCACATGGAGCAATGGAAATGCCCAGAAAGGCTGCCTCTCCACAGTACTTCTCATTTTACCAGGATGGTTCCCATTTAAACCCTCTTCGACCTTGAAAGAGATGGCTTGGAGCTCCCAGCCTCCTTACCCAAATGCTAACCCAATCCTTATAGCCCAAAAAAGGAAATAAATTCATGAACAAATAATTTCCAGTACTTTTTTTCCAGGCTATTGTTATGTGACTGCATTTGGAAGTAAGGGAGAAAAAAAACAAATGCATGACTGCGGTCAGAGTCTGGCCTAGAATATGGGAAGGAAAAAAAAAGAAACCTCAAACTCCAAACCCAAATCTTGTTTTATGTGTTTAGTCATTTTTGGAGAAAACTGTAAGTAGTAAAGAGACCAGGAATAAACAGTGACACCAGCTCCTAGGCTTTGGGGGTGACAACAGGAGAGATTCTAATCTGCTCTCCATCTATCAACGTACTCTGCTCAGCCTAAGACATTGTTAAAACCTAAGTCTAATATGCTAATAATTTAATTGAAGAAGTCTACCTCTTCTTCTAAGGACTAAGAAGCTTTTGTGTTGTGAATTGCCTTATCATTTTAGAAAGCCTTTTTAATGCAGAAATCACCTTTGCTTGAGAGGTATTAGCAAATGTTTCACAGAAAAGGTCAGATATCTTCTCCAAAGACTCACCCAGCAGTGTTCTGGGAAGACACAGCAAACCCCTGACATTTGCTTGTCCATCAGAAAAAAAAAAATCTAGAGCTCTTTGGATCTCCCAAAAATCCTTACATTACTGTCCAGTAAAGGAACAGAAGGAGTATTAGATTCCTTTATTTTACAGAAACTTCTTTAAGAACCCAGTATTAGGTGCTCTACAAAAGCCATCCTCTGCCTCAAGGACATTTATCTCTAACTGCTTACAGAGACTGTCAGCACTTTCTTTGAGAAGGGAAATCTGTGACTGTCCCATAGTACCAAATACCCCCAGAAAAACCTTTCACTGTTCAGTGCAAAGTCATCTGTAGATCAGCTCAGGCAGTACCTACCCTCCAAATTACATTAAATACTGTCACTTGCTACAGACCACAAATGCAGCATTAGAAGTGGAAAGGAATGAGGTCTTTCCCCTCCCTCTAGCAACTGTTGAAACTCACCTAAGGGAAATACAATGTCAGAATTACCATTAGGGAAATTATTGACCATTTCTTAACTTGGAAAATACTATAAACTCTTTTAGGAAGAAAAGCACTCAGTTTTGTGAAAATGCTGGTCCATGATTTTAGACCCAGTTGTGCAGCTGGCACACTCTGCCCTGACATGGGTAAAACAAGCTGTTCTCATATAGTCACATCCACAACGTGCTATAGGATTTAATAGTTCCTCATGAAAGAGATAAGCTGCATAAACATAAAATGTTACAATGGGACAGAAAGCAGCTCTCTGCTTTCTCTCTACAAGAGAATTCTCTCTACAAGCCCAACAGGGAAACAATTATAATTTTCCCGGACATTTCTTGCCAGCTGAAGTTTTTCTGTTTCTCTGCTTTACTTTGCTGATAACAAACATCTGTTGGGAGCATCCTGCCCTGTGCAAGAGGGGAACACATCCCTCACAGTCTTCGGGGCTTTGTACTTCAGCAAAGCCTCTGGAGATCCTCCTCTGCAACAGCCACAGATAAACCTCTGCTGGTCTTCCCTATCGACTACAAAATTTTTCCATGGAAAATAAGTCTTTTTTTTTGCAGCCCACAAGTACTTAAGGAGACCTTCAGAAAAAACATGATGAGCCTCTAGCAGAGATGTTCTCTTGAGGACCCCACATATGTCTAAGGATCTTTAATTTAGGGTCTTTCTTCCCAACTCTTACCTACCACCAGCTTTTACTCATGTATTTCTTCAGCAGAAAGCTCTAGAAGCCCAAATTGGCAGGCTCCAAGATAAAGCTGACCATCTGTGGCTCATTAACAGCTCACTGAGCCTTTCTGGCCTGGTTCCTACATGCCCCTTGTGGATGCTGGCACCTCAGGACACGCCATGTCCGCTGCTTCTCTGGCTGCCTGTAAGGAGATAGGTCAGCATAAAACCCTCCCAGCCTGCAAAATGCTGTGAGATCAGAAACACTGGTGGGGACTTGAAAATGTTGCCTTTGAACACTCAAGCCCCAATTCACCAGCTGAGGGGAAAAAAGGGAAGGAGAGACATGGATCTCATTTTGAGGATGGTGTTTCTCCAGAATAACCTGTGGGGAGGCAGCAGCCCTGCCTGTGTCTGCAGGCAGCCACCGTGCCCAGGCAAAGGCTCCCCAGACCCGCTCTGACATGCCAGTGCTCTGCACTTGCCTCGGGTTGGCGAGGGCTGGGAGCATCTCTGCAGCAGTGGGCTGGTGCCCAGGGAGGCACCCCTACTTGTTCCTTATCAGCCTTCCCCAAAACAAGTAAGGGCAGGGGTACCCAGGATATGGCCCAACAAGCCTTTCTCAGCCCCGGCAACTGCTGCTGGCAGCACAGGGACCTCAGGCAGAGGAGGGGAAATTAAAGACAGAAAACAGGGAGAAGAGAGGGTGCGAGGACCTGGCAGAGGCACCCACATCCTTTGGGAGGCAGCACACATGCAGGGAACAAGGGTATGCTGGAAGCCTCAGCTGCAATCCTGTTCTCCCTCCTCACTTGCGAGGTCTGAGGCAAAACTGAAAGGCTGTGTGCTGGGAGAGAGGAAGAGATTATTCTCAGTAAGCATGAGGAGGGATGGGTGGCACAAACCCATTTTTTAACACCTTTTCCATCCCATGCCCTGTCTAATTCAGCTGGACAGAAGTGAAGGCAGCAGCTATGTTGAGGCCTCTTTGCAGTCTCTCATGCACAGGGAGTGACCTGGGATCAACGGAGAAGAAAAAGCAGTAACTGTGCAGCTGTCTGAAATCTCCCACCACTCTTCCACTCCCAAGGCACTGACTGAGCCAGCAAAAAACTGCAAGGGCACAAACACCTCATCTGAGGTCTCTTCTGTAATTCAATTATTTCGCTTGCAGAGAGCAGATCAAACCACTTAAAAATGGAGGAGTCCTACTTCAGACAGGCTCCTCTTCCTGCAGAGTAGAGCAAAGTCATCTCTTCACTTAGACACAAAGAGCCCTTGGCAACATAGTGCCATTAAAAACAATATATTTCAAAGCATTCCTCTGAGCAAAAAGCCTCTGACTGCAGTTCACGCTGTTACTCAGACAGCAGTAGGGCATGGCCATGAGCAGCCCCCCAAGAGAGTTTGCCAACAGCTTTTTGCAAATAGATACCAGAAGAGGATGCATCTGAGCTCCCACCTGCTCCCCCAAACAGTGTTCTAAGGCACACAAGAAAGGAGGCAGGAAGGAACCTGCCCAGGTTTCAATGAAGCAATCCTATCCTCCTTGAGAGATAGTTCCCAGTTAATGCATCAAGCCAGGTTTTGCTCATGTCCTGCCACTGGTGTCCACACACCTGCTCCCTACTGCGCTGCCTGTGCCTGCAGAGGTCAGATCAGCATTCAGGTACCCCTGCATGTCCCCAGACACATGCTCGGTGTGCTCAATGTGCTCAGGAAGAGCAGCTCTTTGTAACCCTGCTGTCCCTTCCTGCTGTTCCTGCCTCTCCTTACAGTGTAAGGTACCTCTTTGCTGACCATGGAGACCTGAACATCTCCTCTTGCACCTGGGCACAATACAAGCCATGGACTTGGCCTTAGCAGCATCTGTTAGAGCTTATTCTTGGCTTGTGCACTGAAAGGCAATGCCTCCAGAGCAGGAGAAGCACAGTCCCAGACCCCCTGTGGAAAGAAGGCACACAATATTTATGTAATGATACTGTTTTACTTGAGATTGCATGCTGCAAGCAAAATGCTGTTATTACACTGGCACTCTCCTCTTCCAGCTACCTTTCAAAGCACGATGCCGCAACTGAAAACTGGCTGACAGGAGAGAATTAAAGACATAACTGGCTCCTTTCCTTTCCCTTCAGCCACAAGCTCTTGCTCTCCCCCTGCAGCTCCCCAGCTCCGCAAGACCCGCTGCCTGCCCCAATGTAAGGCATGCACATAAGCAGGATGCCACCAACACCACCTGCAGTGCCAAGTGCGCCTTTGGGAAGCCACTCACTGGAGCACATGTAGCCACTGATGTGAGCTGAGGGCTGAGGAAGATGAGACTCTGCTATGGACAACTCTCAGCTTCAAGGTAGACAACTTCCAATCAAGATCTAGTGATTCTCGATTTGGACCTCTTCTGAGGAGCAGGGCAAGGTGGAGGATGGAGCACGAGACTTGAGTATCAGGCAACATGGGGTCTGTACTCAGCTCCACTCCTGACCTGCCGAGTCACTCCAAGGCACACGTCTTTTTCATGCTCTAGTTTTATCTCCTCTTCTGCATTTGCCTCACTGTTTTGAATGGGGATGTTGGAACAGTCTCCCACTCCAAGTTAACATGGTATCTATCACAGCTGTGTCCCAGCCTTGGTTAAAACTTGTAGACACAACTATAATACAAATAATAATTTAGGTTTTGGAATATGGTGATGGGGGAAGATGGCATAGCAGGCCTTTCTCAGGCCTTCATCCAGAGAGTCAAGAAACCGGTACTTATCTTCAGTGCTGAAGCTATGCAAAAACTGGGTTATATTCACATTTTTGTGGCTGATGAAATTTGCACTTGTTTGCTTGGTCACTAGTTTGGGAAATTTTTTTAAAGGTGTTTCTTTCAAGTGGCTCAGAGGTTAGGGATGTCCAAAGCTATCCCCAGGGAGATTATAGGGTCAGGCACCAATGATAAACACAGCCTGCCACTTGCTCTTGATGTTGTTCTCTTTGTGCTCCTATTCCCTTCTCTCCAAATCTGCAGCCCAGGCAATTGTGAGGAAAACAGGACAACTGTATATTTAGCAGCTATGTTCCGGCCTAAATTGCTACATGATGTAAGTGGCAGACCCTTCCTTCCACAAAAGACCACAGGCTTCACGATGCCGTCAGCAGGATCCCACAGCCCGTATTGCACATTTCGTACCAGGCAAGGACAGCCAGCTCTAGTGGGAGCAGGAGCAGACTGGTGCCTGTCCTGTGGGACACAGGGCTGGCTTGTCTTGCTGTAGCCATGTAAACCAGATCACTCTTCCCTAAGGCTTCCTGAAACTGGCTCTGTATCTCCCTACCAAGAAGTAAGTAGGGTCAGCAAACACGACCAGGCTCCAGCAGCTCCAGCTCTGTACCTTGGTACTGACCTCCCTTTCTCAGCATCCATCATCAAACTAATGGGCTGCATGGTCATCCAGCATAGTTGATCATGATCCCAAGACCTTCTTCCTCTCTGCTGCCTGGGCAGCCACCTCTGACAGGATCTGGAGCTGGGGTGACAATAGCTGAACTACTCTTGCAACAGTTACAGCACCTCGGGCACCCAGAGCAGCTAGGTCCTCAAAGGCAACCAGTCCTTGCGTGCCCTGGTCTCTTTCTCTACAGCATTACAGAGGTGTTCAGGCACAAGCTGGCATGGAATGGAACCAGGAGCTCAGCTCTTCATCTGCTGGAAAGCAAACATCTTTTCCCTTCAGGCCAGTCCCAGACACACCAAGGGCAAAGTCAGAGTGACAAAAGGTGATGATGGATACATCTAAAGCAGCTGGTGTGCCTCTCTGAGGAGCTCTTCATGCACCAGCTTCTCACAGGCTTGTCTCACCCTACAAAGCCTCCAGCTGCAGAGATGCCTGACAGCTACAAACCTGATACTCTGCTTGGCCAGTTGAGGGGTAGGGAAGTCCCCACAGGTACTCAAGAGCTAGCAGATATCAAGCCCTCCTCCTGCAAGTGTCCCACAGCTCTGCTGTGGCCTGGCTGGCCATGCCATAAGGTCCCAGAAGAAGTTAGCAATGGGGTGCTCCTCATGGGATTCAAACCCCATTACAACTGGGTAATTGGGCCATCCTGCTCTCCTTCTGCCCAGATGACTCTGGCTTAGGAGCTGCACTTCAACTGCTCACAAGCCAAGGCATGCCTGATAGCCACTTATGAAATAGGGTCCACTTCCATGCAGGAGTAGATGGTCAGGACTAATCTGGGCAGCTGTTACACTGGTGACAGTGGGACCGTGCCACACACTCACCAAGTGTGACCCTGTACTGAGAAGTCAGGAGGGGAGCTGTCTGGTCTCTCAATGTACAAGTCTCATTGACTCTTCACTACATCATCAAAGTCAGCCCAGGTGTTTTTGAAATATCCCACCCAGCATGTTTCTGAGAACATCTCTTGACACTGGGACTCAGACCCAACCCTTCAATCTGACAGTGCTTGGGTTTGTTAAACAAGCAGCTTTCTTCTGGGGAAATAAAACATAAAAATCATATGCCCATCACCATTCAGGGGCCCCAAAGAAATCCCTCACTGACAGCAGCAGGCTCTAAAGAAGCTGGACCAGGCAGTCCTTTTTACCACCCATGGCCAACAAATAGCAGGAATCTTCCTGCTTCAGAGGGGACTGCCATCCAGAGGAGCGCTGGAGCAATGAGAATGCTCTCCACATCAGCTACAGCTCAGGGAGCAGCTTGGGACAGAACGCACTAGATTAAATTTCTTCAGCATCCAGAACACTATTGGCTTCCAAATAATTGTCTATTTGTGTGCGTGCATGCACAAGAATCCTCGCTCCATGGTCTGTCTTTGTGCCAGCATGTTCCCAGCGCTGCGACTCTCTAGGGACAAGGCCCATACTTGTATTCAATCTCAGCTTTGGCTCCCAAACACTAAGGTTTCAGATTATGTTTTAAAAAACATTTTCTCTGGCAACTGGGCTGTTAATGGATGTGATGTTTTTGCTCTCGCCTCCTCCCCACCTTTAAAAGCTTGGCACTAGAGGGCTTCTTTGAAGATAAGGCCAAATTTTCAATTTAAGGGGAGGAACTTCATAAAGTAGATTTTAAGGGATGGAGAGGAGGAGGGGAACAAAAAAAAACAACCAACCCTGGAGCCACTTTGCCTGTTGAGATGTACACTGTACAGCACATAGGATTACAATGGCCTCTCTGTACCACCACTGGCTGGAGCCAGAAGTTCGCTGCAGCTGCACTGCTGCTACCTACGCGAGGCTCCCCAAGGGTCACGCTCAGAGAGGGCCTTTGCTAGAGCTGCACATCCCGCCTGCCTTCTGAACCAAAAGCATCCTGCAGCCCCTACAGAGCCCACATCCACCCAGCAAGCAAGGGCACACGTCCCCAGAGGCAACCACAGGAGCCTCCCACTGGGTTGTTAGTGCTGCAGGAGGCTCTCTGCTGAAATCAGCTGTGGTCTGTATCCAAGAGGTTTTCTGAGGGCCAGCAAATCTATGGTCTCTCTTGATCTCCAGCAGACCTATCCTCAACACCACAAGGAGGCAGGGAAGTGCCACTTAGTTTTGCAGGTGGAGAGCTGAGGCAAAGAGCAGCTTGCCCCAGCTTGGGGGGAAATCTGTGGTGTAGAGGAGAATCAAATGCAGCTGCCCTCACATCCCAGGCTTGCGCCCTAAAACACTGGCATCACTAAGCAAGGTGGCTGCTGTCCCTAAAAGTACCAGGATAAATTACAGTGACATTATCAGAAGAAGGTGAATTTTACAAATAAATGCTGTATTCCAGGCCAACGTATCCATATTTGAGGTGTATTTCTCAAAGACTACCTCAATATATTTGTATCACCACAGGCTTTCTAAACCATGCTAAACTCAACACATTAATTCACAGGGCTCTGTCTAACCTGTCCTTTTGTCAAATAAAAGAAAAATATAAAGTAACCTTATTCTGGTATTTGAAAGCTGACAACACAGTTCTGACAAGGATCTTTACACCCCTTTCCCCTGCACTCGTGATTTAAAGAACAGCAGGAGGGCCTGATGCACAGTCTTCAGATATACAAGCTTGTTCAGACTCGCTGACATTACAACCAGTGAACGCATCCTTACATTTGGCAGGGCCCTGGGTCTATGGCTGTGCATAAAAGTACAACCTGCTGGCTAATCTCTTTGCCAGAGTGGACTTGAGAAAACCAAAACGGTATTGCCGCTGCAGGGCTCGGGGTGAAAGATTTACTGCCTATGCCAAGCACAGAAGTTAATGAAAAATGACCGCTTTCCAAAACACCATCTGGCTTTCACACACATATACAGAGACACCACAGCCCAAAACCTCTGTGGACCTGACAACGGTGGGTTTCCATAGGGGCAACACGCTGTGGTGTGGTTTGGACTTTGCCCAGCAAGCCTCCAATGCTCCGCGCAGGCACAAGGCGCAGTCGCCATCCTCACATCTAATGGCTGCTGGACACAGGGCAGCAGCCTCTCAAGAGCAGCTGAGCAGAAAGCAAGGATAAAGTTTGGCTCTCACCTCTGTGCTGGCACACTGCCCACAAGGAGGGCAAAGAAGCTCAAGCACGTCCCACACGCTCCCTGACGCACATTTCTCTCCATCGATGCCACTAGAGCCAAAATAAATTGGCACTGCCTCTCACTCAAAAGCTCCTACAACACACAATGGCAGCCCTCGGAGCCCCTCACAGGCACCCAGTCCAGGTGCTCTGCTACCAACCCCATCAGGCAGAGCTGAGCCTCCCATCCTCTTTGTCCTTTTGCAGGGAAGAGAGGCTATTTTAATAAAAGGAGCATGTAACATCCTCAGGGCAGGGATCTGTTGCTCCCTGTTTAAGCAGAAAGCTCTGCACCACCCGCAGCAGCTCTGGGACTGTGTAAGCACCAAGTGGTTTCTTTTCCCTGCAATAAATATCTTTCTGAGCTTTTCAGCCAACTTGCTTCTACTGCATCCATACTCCTTTTGTCTTAGCTTCCCATGGACGCTCAGACAGCTGTGTTGCTGGAGCACACGCTCCTGTGGAGAGATTTTAGAAGACTTATGCACAAATACGCATACAAAGCAAATTTTGAAAGCTTCCCATTCTGCAGGCATTCCCTCCAGAAAACCGGCCTCAAGCACTATGTTCAGCCAATGAAGCAGCAGATATGATGTCGTATGATTCAGAGCCAAGAGGAACTAAACCCAGTATCAGGAAATAGAAAAAGATGCTTGTGATACCTTTTGTTGAACAATTACCCAAAGTACATTTAGAAACCTGAAAGATGATATTCACTCCCACTCTACCTAAGGACCTGCTATTCATTTAGTCATTATTCGCCTTAAATTGTTCTTGTGGCCTAGGAACTGGAATACATAACAACCTCTTAAACTGAGACTGACCACAGCAGCACCAAATACACAGCAGCAGGTTTTTTCCCTCAGGATGTTTTCAGTCTAACCAGAAACAGGAAGTCTCCTAAGATTTTGCAAGAGAACTTCTTCCTTGTGGGATATCCCATCCTAACTGCAGAATTCACACTGCAGATTTTTAGCCCGGGAGGTAACAGTTTAAACCAAGAGATTTGCAAGCCTTGGTCTGTCACATGCCAGCAGTAATATATCAAAGTCACCTTTGCACATTAAAGAAGTCCAAGGGAATTGTGCCTCATGTCTCTGAGGCACTCGGCATCAGATGTTAAAATGAACAACCCACCATTATTTACTGCCAAAGGAACTTTTGTCAACCTGGAGTTACCTTGGCCTACTGCTGTTGTAACATCTTGCAGGCTGAGTGACTAAACTGAGCCCAGCTGAGCCCAAGTCTCTGAAAACCCACCTGCAGGCCAACCTGGGCTAAAACAACCAGCGTGGTTCCCAACACACTCCTCCCTGTCATTGCTCCCCTGCTTCATGAGGCACACAAGGTGGGGTGCTGGGAGACAGCCTGTCTTTGCCTGGGAAGGGAGTGATTTCGGAGGCACAGAGGTGCCTCTCCAGCCCTGTGGCAATCCTGAGGAGGCTCAGCACAACAGAGGGGGTCCTCCCCAGTGCACCCGAGTTCTGCTCTGAGAGACGTGAGGGTGGGTACAGGTCAGCTGCTAAGAGTCAACACAGACAGCAATACCTGCCCCTCCTCCCAGTGCTCAACCCATCAGCACAGGGTCCAGTTCCATTTCCTGCATGGGAACAGTAAGGCACAGGGCTGTGGAGAAAACTCGAGCTCACACAGGGGACGTGCATGGGCTGAAGACCCAGCCCTAACACATCCACATCCGAACACAGGCTTCCAACTGAAGTGCCGTTCCTGTTCTCTCACCCATATCCCCTCCCACAGCCCAGGTGGAAGAAGCAATAATCGTCTGTTTTCCTGTGCTTTTTATCAGATTGCAAGGTTTCTGTGCTCCCAAGGGCATGTGGTTCAGGAAGAGGGCAGGAAACACTGGCAGGTAGATCTGGTGGTGCTTCAGTTAAGTGTTTCACTAACAATGACAAGAAACTACAAAAATTCAGGTCTGCCCTAAATGAGTAACTTTTCTTAACTCAGGAAAGGAAGTTTCTCCCCTGCAGCACTGGGGAGTTTGGGGACAACAGGCTGCTTGCTTCATAGCCCCTCCCGTGATGCTTCTTGCTCGGCAGGAGGCTCCAGCTGGCTCCCAGAGACAATTCTGCTGGCCCTAGTCAGACAGGAGGAGCTGTACCAGCATCCTGAAGGCATTGCAGGGCTGCCAGTTTGGTACTGAAGATTTGGAGGGATCTGTCTGCTGTTAGTTTTGAGGACATAGCAGAATTTCATGGAGTGGACTGAGCAATGATTCGCCTGTCCTTCAATGGAGCAAAACTCCAAGCCAGGAGCCTCACACCCTGAGGGCCGGAAAGACCTCTGCAAACACCAGGCACTGGGTTTCACTTTGCAATCTCAAAAGAACCTCTCGCTCTGTGCTTCTGTATCACGTCAGTACAAGGTACAGAAAAGCTGTTTTCTCCAGCCTGCAGGGATACACAGAACTCATACACCTTACATGCTAGTTTGGAGCACACACATGCACAACCACGCAGCTCTAATACTTCTTCATTGTGCTAAGCAGAGAAGAAATGTGTGGGTTCAGCTACCTGTACTGCGGTGTCTCTCAAATAAAGGTCCTGTGGGTGTGTGTGTATGAGTGGGAGAAAACTGAACTTGCCTTTTCCATCTGCACAGGACCTCTGTGCACCCTTCAGATGAACCTGCCTCACGTTCCCCAGCAGGAAGCAAGGAGGACTGCACTGTATCTGACTTCAACCCTCACAGCAAACACCTACTGGGACCTCTTCTGCTTGGTACATGCAGGATGAGTCCCTGTAATTGTATCTGAAGGGGACGATTAAGAAAAGGACATGGAACAAAACTCCATTTATTTCTGCTGAGAATATCATGCACCCAGCAGGGAGCTCACAGCTCTTCCTAATTGTCCTATTTACTTCAGAAGATCCCCACATGACTCCTAGTAGCATGGGAAGTTATTTCACCTTAATTTCACCTTAGGTCACTTAAATAAACAGGACAAATCTTCACTGCAAACCCATGATATGTTTCTGCTGAAATCCTTCCCTGAGCCATGAAGCTCAATATTCATATTAAATCAAAGTGTCTGCCATATATGTACATAGGCATAAATATGGAGGAATTCTCCTCTTAATTGTAGGCATACTGAGTCAGTTAGTTTCAAAAGAAAACGAAGATAAAATTCTACTTACAAAACGCCCACATTCTTCTAATGTTTTCCATGGTAGTTTTTTAGCCCATGGGAAAAGAAACTTTAATGGCAGATTGCAAATGAACATATCAGAAAGACACTATGGTAGCAATGTAGAAATTAAGAGAATTGGGCACCAAGAAAAACATTAAAGACATGCTGGGAATTACATGCGGGTGCTGAGTGTGTGTATGGATTCCTGTTATCCCACTCACATAACGCTGCAGAGAGGTCAAGAGAGTTTCTTTAAAACAAACAAGGACAAAAAAGCCCAACTTTAATAGACGTGAACTGCCTTTCACACAATGCCAGTGAAATAACACTTGGGGTACCAGAATTAGTTGGGGAAATGCCCAGAGGTAGATCTGTATTAAGCACCTTTTGCCAGCCAGGGGTATTGGTTAAAGTCTATTATTATTTTTCAAAGTATTAGTATCTTCAGAGCACTTCAAAAAGTCTGGTTTGGACATGGCTACAAATTCAGCATCCCACTTTCACCCTAACACATTTCCTATTTACAATCACCATCCAGACGACCTGCCAAAGTTGCAGTCCAAGCAGGGAGGCATGCGTGCACAAATCCTACAACATCCCACTGCCGGGCAGAAAATTACTTCCCCTGACCCAAATCGCTCCCCATCCTTGCACCAGGGTTAAAAACTCTACGGTCACAGAACAGGACAAAAATTCTACTAACAAACTACCCACCCCCGCTTTTCTTTGCAGCAGCAGCAGCCCCTTCACAGAGCACAAACCGAAATGCCTTCGCATCTGCCAGAGACAGCTCTTGCCTGTAAACTCCCAGCAGCTTTTGACAAGAGTTGGAGCAATGGAGGATGAATCCACGGCTTATTTTGCACAGCTTCTCCCTCTCTCCACTGCTCACCGTCCCTCCTCGGCCAGCCGGCAGTGAGGACGGGACAAGGTCGTGGACCAGGCTGCTGGAGAAGTTCCAGGCGAGCCCTGGAGCACCGCGGAGCGTGTGAGTGCCCTGGGCCCTCCATTAGTTCTGGCCGACCCGCCGAGGAGGAAGAGCTGGAGGGAGACATGCGAGCCCCCCACATCTCACCTGCCTGCGCGAAACCAAGCCCCGTCCCGGTGGGGACCAGCGGGTCTCCACTACTCCCCTGTCATGTCTCCTACATCCCTAGGCAGACCCCCTTGCTCACATGCCCACGCCAACTTCCCGAACTCTGCCGCTGCCTGAAGATGGATGGGACGAAAGCCCAGCGCCCCATCGCCCGCCACCACCGTGCGTCCTCCCAGCCCCTCGCCAGGGCCACCAGGCCCGGGCCCCCTTCTCTTTCACTCACCGCGGTCTCCAGTGGAGCGGGCGGGGGGAACCACAAAGATGCCCCACACGAAGGGAAGCAACAAAGAGGCTTAACTCCAGGAGCTGGGAACTTCCAGGCCGGATCTGCGGGGAATTCACTACACACACACACGCACACACAC
>VWZW01001499.1:1992151-2031345 GCA_013397115.1 Edolisoma coerulescens
GAAGGGGAAAGTGGGGGGCCCTTGGTTTGGGGGTGGTGGTTGTGCTTTTTCTGAGGGTTGGCGCTGGGGATGGGGGCCGCGCTGAGCTCAGGCGCGGCGGGAGGAGGAGGAGGAGAAGAAGGAGGAGGAGGGAAGAGGCGCTGGGATGCGGGAAGCCAGACCCTCCATACGGGAGACGGCTTTTGGATGACTGAACTCCCAAACAATTCCCTGCTCCGGCTACTCCTGCCCCAAGAGCCTCCCTCCTTCCCCTCCCCCTGAGGAGGAGGGAAGAAGAGGAGGAGCCAGAGGAGGGAGAAAACTCAAAGTAAAACCCCTTCCCCGAAGCCGGGCAGCGGCCGAGCCCCGTCCCCCGCTTGCACCATCCCCGTCCCCCCCGGCACGGCGAACCGGGAGCCGCGGGCCGCCAGGGCCGCTGCCCGCCGCCCCACGCCCCACGCTCCCCGGCCGGCGGAAGCGGGAAAGTTGGGACGAAAAGTTTGTTGTGGGCGGGGGAGGCGGCCCCGCCGGCCCGGGGTGCGGGGTGCGGGTCCCCGCCGGCCCCGGGGGTCCGGGGCTGGCACCGCACACTGGAGTGGCACCAGCGCCACACGCAGCCCCCCGGGCGCCCATCCTCGGCGCTCATCAGTTATAATAAATACCAGAAGGATGAAAAGGTCTTTTCTTCCAACCATCCCTTCCTGGCAGGTGCTTGCTCTCAAGGAAAGTGTCTCGGGCACGAGTTTTCAGGAAAAGCAATGACACTGCTTCCTGAGATTAAACCCAACCAATTCCTCCTCATTGTGTCTCCCTGCACCAAAGAGTGAATTCATGCCCCAAAACTTAAATTTACCCAGGGGTGCAGGGAAATACTCGGTCTTTCAAGGCCCTTCAGTAAAGACTATCTTGAAACAAGTCTGTCTCTGAAAGGTCAGGATAGGTTTCTCACATTTTTGCCATGTACAGAAGAGCATAGATGACAAACATGATCTGTAGTTTCTAAACGTGAAGTCCTTCAGTCTTCAAAGAAGAAGGTGAAAGAGTTGAAGTTTTTCATCATGTCATCACTGGGTTTCAGAGTTACTCCTGTAGTAACTCTGTAGTAGCACTCTAGGAGAGTTCTGGTCTCCTGGCTTACTCATTTCTCACACATAAAGATGATGCAAAGGGTTTGGTGTTTTTCCTATTTGGATTTGGGGTTCTTACTTCCTTGCTTTATTACGTGGGTTCTGAAAAGATTAAAACTGATTTTTCTGTAGGATTTTTTGAGTTCCAAAGGAATGTGTGTTGATGGCCTCTTAACTTTCATTTCAATGGGTAAGCTTATCAGGTTGAACACAAACTTCCTTCCTCTGAAATGGTAACTTTGCTGTCTAATTATCTTTTAAAGAATTGTTTCCGAGATTCCAAGTTTTTCCTTATATTACTCAGTAACACACTCCTCAGGTGCTAAATCCATATGTAGACACCTCACTAAGTGGCCTAATTTTTACAAGTGCTAAGACCTCTAGCACCTGCCTTGTCTGAAAAACACTGGTTTCCTAATTTAAAGCAGTCGTAAACTCTCCTAAATTAAAGCAGGAATTGAATTAGCCCCGACTAGTTTTAGGCTTAGAGAGGTGGGAAGAAAAAGGCGAGGGAGCGGAATTAGAGCTACCTTGTGCAAAGAAGCGCCCCAGGGCTTGTTAAACAGTATAAAAAAAAGATTGCGGCCCTGCAGGACTACATTCCCTGTGTATCCCTGGGGCTGAGGGAATAGATGGACGCAGCAGTGCCCTTCCTATGCTGTTCTTCCCACCTGCCTCCCAAAAGAAATGCCTTGGGACAAAGCAGGGTGCTGTTTTGTGCAGCCATGTCCCCTTGGCATCCCTGGACAAGCCAGTGGCAGTCCTGCTTTCAGGAAGCTCTCTTGTTGCTGTACTGGGGATGCCTGCTCTAGGCTGGCCCGCATTTGTTTCAAACTCCCCACCAGAACTGACTTCTGGATGCCACTGGCCTGTCTGAAGCTCGAAGTAATGTGAAAGCCAAAAGCCCCTCATTAACCCCAGTTCCTCAGGCATAAGGAAACTTTTACTCTGGGCATTGACCAAGCACAGCCTATGGCTGGGGGGGTGGGGGTGTCCCATCTCCTTCTGGAGGTTCCAGAGCCCCCCTGATCCTCAGCTACCAATTTGCCCATATTGGCCCTGTCCCTCTCTGATCCCAGACAAAATTCCCACTGCTGCTGCTGTCGGATGCAAAGGCTTCTCCTTGGGGCCGCTGAAACTCCAGCTGTTCGATATTGTGAGGAGCAAGGCAGGGGGCACAGAGGGACTTCGCATGAAAGGGCGAGCTCAAAGGAAACCGGACCCTGGCATGTCGGCACGATACTCAGTGGGTAACAGGCTCAGTTAAATTTGCTCATTCAGCCAGCTAAGAGGGAGAGTTTTCTCATCTGTCCTGCTATGTTTAATTCATCCACACATGCCTCCCAATTACAGCAGGAGTAATAAACAGAAAGGGATGTTGGGGGTGGGGGGGAGCCAGCCAGGCCCCAGCCACCAAACCTAAGTGCCTTGAAAAAATGTGAGCTGCGCACTGCTGGGGTCTGCCGTCCTGGGAGGAGCTCATCAGCAACTCTGGCTCTGAGTCTTTATGAATATTAGCCCAGATTCATGCCTGAGTTTTGTTGTTTTGTCTATTATTCTCCAGAAATGTACATTGCAGGAGGTGTGTTGCAGAGTGCTGCTTTAGGCGTACCATGTCTGCCACCTGAGTTAGGCAAAACTCCCAACAAAAATCAGTGCGGCATCCCTGCCTCCGTGGAGGCTCCCAGGCTCATCGCCAGGTTCTTCCAGCTCTGCATTTTTGCAAAAATGAAAAATTGACGGGGGGAATTAGGCTGTGGAGGCAAAGACAAGGTGGATAAAATGCTTCATCATAGAGCGAGTTCAAAGCTGTCTGACCATGTTGTTGGAAATTCAAGGTAAGTTTGTGGAAGGATGGATGAGGAAGTGATGACTAGCTCAGTTCCAGGAGTGGCCATGGTCCAAAGTGACCAGAAAGTCATCTTGTGTACAGTGTAGAGGAGAGGGGAAAGACTCACATTACGAAGGGATGTGAACGGGAAGCCCCCAGTTCAAAGGAGTTTCAGCATGAGTTTCACTTTGTTTACCCTCTTGTAAAGCTATTTGTTACTTCGATAATCCATAGGAAATGGGATCATTTCTCTCTTGGCATGTCAAATTAAATAAACAAATAAAACCTTGTTTGGCTGGTGAGAAGCTTAGAAAGGAAAGTGTATTTGTATAGGGATTCAGGAACTAAGCATCTTTCAGGAGCAGAAGATTAGGAAAGAAATCAGAGAAACAAAGGGGGAAGTGATTCAGTCATCAGAACTCAGCCAAATTAAAGAGGGGGGTAGGATGAAAGGACAAGAGATAGGGCCTGTCTATATTAGGAAATCTCTGCTGGCGTAAACTAAACCAGCTCGATGTCAGTTTAGTTTTACCACTAGGGTCCAAGTCAGGGACATAGACTTGGTTGTGACAAGCTCATCCTGATGTCAGACAGAAATATCATACGTTCACTGGCGTTTCTTTTCTTTCAGAATATATACGTTACCCCTCATGCACGAACACAAGCACACACAAGGGATAACGTATGCATTTTGAAATTTAAAAAATTGCAGTGAACCAGTGCTAGCTTTTCTCTCTGAGAGAGGGGTTGGCAGCAAGATAATTTTATTACTGCTGTTCCTGTTTCAGACATGGTAAAAACAATATAAAAGAAACACAGCCCCACAAAGGTATCATTCTCTTTTTTTGCAGTGAGAGTATGTTGGTATAAAAAAAGTTATATATATTGGTGTAAAATGCGTTATGTATGGGTACAGCTGTGCCTATGTTCTGTGCCACATACCCACAGGGATGTTGTAAAGAACTACCATTCTGTTTGTAGTCAGGTCATTGATAGGAAATATTTGGAGAATCAGTGGGCTCCCAAGTCTATGAGAAGATTTGGTTCAGGTCCATTTGTTTCCTTGTCTTAAAATGTTCAGGGATCAGCAGTCAGAGGGATCCTGTTGTGTTTGGCAAGTGTTTTACAAACGTCACTGAACATTTTGAGTGGAGGACAGGGTCTTTAAGAAAATGTTTTGTTAATGGAAAATTATCAAAGGCAATTGGTAAAGCTTTTTGCATGAGTAAGGAGATCAGACAAATGCTCTAAATAAATAGGCTTCCCCCCCCAAGCCTGCTTTCCTTCCTCAGAACTTAGCAACTCCTCTCCTACGGTTTAAAACTTCTCTTGCAGTGAAAGCCAATGTAACCACATTTGTGATCATGACCACACACCTCACTGCCAGTGCTGGATGTGGCAAGTCCTGAGACTGGATACAGGAGCACCAGGAACCTGCTGTGTGCAGAAAGAGGTAGGACATGCCCTCCTGCCTTTGGGTTCACTGCCAAAATCCATCTCAGAATAACAATAAGAAATGCTCCCCTGATGGACAGGATGTAAAAACAAGACCATGCATATCATCTTTTGCAGTGACAGTGTTGCTCTGTGCTATTAAATAGGTGTTGTATTTTACCCAGAGACAGTGATATTTCAGTGGCAGGCAAGCTTATTCTCATCCTTGAGTGGGAAATTATTTGGAAACTTTTGGATGAGTGTACAGTGGATAGACAGGACAGGATGCTATGAAGTAGTTCACGCTTCCAAGTGGAGATGGGTGGGCAGTAGGTGCTGAAAATAGGACTGTCATGGCTGAAATGCTTTAGATAGAATGGATCATTTCAAGTGAAGATTGTGAATCTCAAATTAGAGGAGCGATATATATAATGCTTTAGCATATGCATTCAAATTATGTGTATGTACATAAAACTGCAGCATCACCAGCTCTTCAAAAATCAGTTTGGTTTTTTGTGTGTGCGCACCACTTCAGCTGGAAATCATGGCAGAGTGTGAGATGTTTTAGTGGTGTTGGCTTAGGTGGCTTTGACTGATCCTTTCCCCCTGCTGTCCATTTTTAGCTTTGTAGAGGTTTGCTGGAAAAAGCAGGTTTTTTCTTCTCATGTGAGATTTGTTTTCTCTTTGGAGACTCTGCATGGAAACCTGGTGCGACAGTAATTGATGGGAATCTTATTCCCATCCGTACAGATTCCACTGGGTTTAGGATTTCACACTTTTTATGATTCCCTTAATCTGTAGTAGGTTGTTGCAGGTTTACAGACAACAACAGTGAAGATGGGGAGGCATCCTAAAGGTGTTTCAGGTTAATGCTGAAGACTGAAAAGATCCCTTTACCTGGAGCACAGTCCCTGGGTAATTACACCTGTGGGAAATAGCTACCTGTCATGTGTATCAACAAGGGAGCTTACCTTTTAAGGCACACAGATCACCCTTTACATCACATTCTCTCTTTGTTGTAGTCCATTTATTCACCTGTTATTCACCTATAATCTCTCTTCCCTTACCACTTTCCCACACACCTGTTGCCTTTCCATCTTTCTTTTTCATTGCTTAAGGCTTGTGCTTACCCTGTCCTCTGCAACAGCCCTCAAATGAGTCCTTAACTTCAGGAAGTGAAAAGGCTGGGGATCCCCAGTCTCCCGGGCCCCCACTAGCCCTGCATCTGNGTGAGCTGCTGCTTCCTGGGGTCATCCAAGAGCTCATGGAGCCAAAGGAGGGCTGGTGCAAGCCCTTAGGTTGTGAGGATGCACCCTGGGATAACTTCCCTCTCCCCAGAGGGACCTGCTGGCCAAAGGACATTCCTGACACCCCAAGCAATGTCAGAGGTGTCACTCTCCTCAGACCTGCCTTCCCCTGCTCTGTCCCAGTGGCTAGCCCAGCTAGGGGAGCCTGAAGGAGACTGCTCTTGTCTAACTTGGAGGACACGTCTCTCAAAACAGCGTTATTTTTCCAGCCTGCACTTTCCCATTATTTGTTCCTTACTCTTCATATGACCCTTTAATACCATCTTCCTCAGTATCTTCAACTCTCTGGTGTTAAGCCATGCAGACGCTGATGTTTGAACCATTATGAGTCCCTTTCCTTCTGGTCAGCCAGGCTATGCATTGCCTATCTGCAGTATCCTCCTAATATTCTCCTCCCTACTTTTATATGGTGTCCACTGGATACCATCACCCTACTGCAATCTGGAGACTCAGTAAAAGGCAAAAAGAGAAGGAGCTGGTCTTACAGCTCCATGCCTCTGGGCATATATGCTTTGCCTTTTCATTAGGCTGTGCACAAATACACTTCTACTGCATTTTAAAGAGCAGGACAGCAAAGCAGCTACCAGTCATTTCTTTGAAACTTTAGGAACTAGGTCTTCTCTTAGAAAAAAGAATCACGGCTGATGCCAAGGCCGTGGTACTCAGGAATGTACAGTCTCTGAGAACAAGGGTTAGGTGAACTTTAAAAGGTTATGTAACTTAGTGTTTCTGATCCTTTTTTAATCCAAAGAACAAACTAACCTTTCAGGGAGGAAAAAAAGAAATCCACACATTCTTTTGTGGCATGATACGATGCAGCAGCCAGCGGTTATAGGCAAATAAAAATCAGGCAAAGCTTTGAAATTCTTCGGTTTTCATTTCTACCAGCTGCTTTTATTTGTCGCCATTTCATTTGACTGCATGTGTTAGATATTGCATGAGGCATGACTGTATGGGTGGGAATTTGGAGAAGGATGCTGTAATCCACTTGCAGACTGCCTTCTGAAGTCTTGCAAGACACCAGTACTCAAAATACTCCCATTCTAGTCTGCCTGCTGCATGCCAGACGGTGCTGAACCCAAAACCCATTTAATCCCCTTTTCTGACTGATGTAAGCCATACCTAGAAGCATCTTGTAGAAGGCAGAACACTTGGCTTAGGGAATGGATGTCAGCTGTAATCTTTTCTCTACAACTTAATTTTTACTCTTGTATACTTCATTCCATTACTTCTGATTCTAATATTTTTGGACCACCCCTGCTTAGCATTTATAGCTCTTTAATCCTCTCTGTTGTCAGACAGATAAACTGGGTCTGGGCCCAATTCTCCCTCAGTCAGCTGGATGTAAATGTCTCTGAATTCACACCAGCTAGATGCAATGTAACGTGAGAAGTGTGTGAGGCCCTTTATTCTGTCAGCCTCCCCTCATAAATCAGCTCCCACAGCAGCACCTGAAGTCATTTTCTCAAGACCAAAGAAAGCATGCATGGAGAAGGTTTTGTCAAGAGTCTTGGGAGATCAAATGGTCTCAGAAGGTTTGCTGTTGCCTGCAGTGCTGCAGGCAGCTCGGCCAGGGTTACGGAGTGTGAGGACCACGCACAGCATGGCTCGGCACCAGGAGGCCTTGTGGAAGGAGGAAGTTAACGTTAAGCCACCAGAGAAATCATGGTTGTTTCTGCTTGTTGTAGTATGATCCCGGCCGAAGAATCATGGATAGCTGTGTTTCTTTTTCATCTCAGCTGAATACAGAGCCAGTTTACCTGCCCAAGAGTTTTCAATTTATGCTAGCTTTTTGGTAGTGAGACTTTCCCATGAGACTGAACTGCTAAGCAGCTTTTTTTGGTGGCTCTTTCTACAGTGTCTCTTGTGTGAGCTGGAACAAGAATGAAATTCCCTCCCACCCAAGTGACTTGTGCAGCTCCTCGCCTGTGTCTCATGATGAGAGAGACAAAGCCAGTAGGTCTCTGGCAGCTCTTACAGTGTCTGTTTGAGGTATGAGCCAAATAGTGGTCCCAGCACGGTACTATGGCTCGAAACACACGACACCAGGCAGCACCAAAATTGCTGAGCGCAGTGGTGCCATGGTGAATACACCATGTCCCTCACTGCCACTGCCACTCAGCATGTCCTTGTCCACTCTCCCACACAGGGACAGTGCTCTCCCTGGCACAGGAGCAGGATGAGGGACTGGAGGAAGATCTCTGTGTTTGCTTTCAGAAGTATGATGTCTACAGGGTCATGCTGCATTCCAAAAAAACATGAGAAATGGAGGAGGTAGAGCCGAATTAGAGGTACCTACACATGAGGAAGATAGAGCAAATGGCAGTCCTGAGTCCCCCAGCATCCCCTTTAACTGCTGTTCCTTGGGGGTGTGTTTCTTGTGGGGTACTTAACTTTTTCTAATCTGGCGCCAAACTCTTCTTCCTAGAGTGCCTCTAAAGATTTTTACCAGCTAAAAGCCAGGCCCTAGACCCCTGCCTCCTGCTGAAGTCCTGCTAACTGCTTCTCAGAGGACAACCATCCCATAGGTGTGTGGCTGGGCTCCTTGTATGGGAAGTACAAAATTGGTATAAATCACAGAATGGCTTGGCCAGTTTAGTTCTTGATACCACCATTACAATCACTGCAAAAATAAATACATCTTTACCCAAGAGGTATTTGTGTCAAAGAATATTTTTTAATAATATATCTGGGGAAAATCAGAAGCTACCTTGCTTTCTGAAAGACAAGTTTGGCTGGTGTCCTTGACCTGCCAGAGCTGTGATTTTCTAAGGACCGTGAATGAGATGAATTTCCTTGTTGAAGCTCAGTGGGATTTGGGGGGTGGGGTGTGTGTTTCTTCTCTTCCTTGAATATTCAAACAAGTACTCCTCAGACATCTCTCTTCTGCTTGTCACTCTTTGCCCTGTTTGTTTGTTTTTTGCACTTCTCGCAGCCTGGACAAGGCAAACAGGCCAGTCTATTGTTGGTGTGCATCTCTTTCACTGCAAGATTTGTTTATGTCTTAGCACAGTGATGCAATATTTGGGTTGAACGCTTCAAGGGGAAATGTTTATAGAACTAAAAAAATATTTCCATTTGATTTGTTTATAGGAAGTTTTTTCTTGTGGTCTTGGGTTTTGAAAAGGCCTTTGCATGTTTTCTTTTCCGCCTCCCCCACTCCCCCTCTGTGGATTTGAAGTTTGGTGCCAAATTCAGTCATGATAATGCCATGACTGAGTCTTTAGGTATTTCTACCATGCTCAGCACTACACCACTGGAGTATCTTCATCCTGGCCTCCTAGATCTTCTCAACAGTGTTATCTTTCTTACATACTGAGGTTCCCAAACTTCTTGGCGGGGCTGAGGGTTTTCCAGCCCCACAGTCCAACAACTCTTCTTTGTTCCTGAATTATCTCTGACCTGGGCCAGCCCTCAGGCAGGGCAGGCTACACTAACAGGGGAGAGTTGGAAGAGTTAAATGGGAACATTGCTTAGAAGGAAAAACAAAAGAGTAATAGGAAAGGCATCTTTGTGTGACCGAGGCTTAACCGAAACCAGGCCTTCTCCCTCTGCCTCAGCCAGGAAAACAAGAGAGTACGTGCAGGCAGCCACCGGCAGAGCGTGCACGGGTGTCCTCCTCTGCCTCCATGGATGCAGGCAAGGCACAGCCACTCACAGACAGAGGGAGGGCAGACAATTGCTCATGTGGCACCCCCAGGGCACAGCACGGGTGCACTTCCTGCCACCCTGGCACTCACACCCTTCATTGCACATCCGCTCCCCCCTTTCTGCCCCTCTCCCATTTACTTGGTGTTTGTCACCCGGAGGAGGCTCCCACATTCTGTTGTACATCATCCTCCAGGCATTGTGCATCTGCTCTTTGGGAAACACTGAGTACCGCAGGGCTGCCTCCTTGTCACATTGGGTCAGTGAACAAGGATGCTGAAAGGATGAATGTCACAGTTTGTACCAGCCCTGGCTTTGGCCACAGCTTGCTAGCAAGAGGCATAGATGGGGCAGGAGGAATTGCAGGCTTTCTCTTGTGCCTTGCAATTTTGCCTCTTTGTACCAAAACCAGAGAGAACAGTCACAGGGTCCTTCCAGCCACTGTCCTCCTAAGCTAACCCAGCATCATCCACTTGACGGGATAAACCATCACCACCTTTACCTTGTACTTACCAGGGGTAACCAGCAGAGAACAGAGAATATAACAACGTGTACCAAACTCTTTGAACCAACAAATATCATCAGCCCTCAACATCTCTCCAAGGCACTCCCACACCTATGTCACCACAGTTTCAGGGCTGGAAATCTTCAGAATATGGCTGGCCCTGGAGCCCAGGTGCAGCTCACTTTCCATGAGCTCATTAACCAGCAGGGCTTCACAGACCATCGTCTGGCAACAGCCGGTGTAGGAAAAATTACTGTTAGAGATGTTCCCAGCTACTTCCAGCTGCTGCCTGCACAGAAATAACATGAGATCACTGGCTCAGAGAAAGCTTTGGCTTCCCCAGCCCCTGGCCCTCAGCAGGTGGCCCCGGGAAGTGGAATGGCCTGTGCGTGCTGTGGCAAGGGGGATCTGGCGTGTGGGCACGGGGATCATACACAGATGAATAAATAAAAGGCAGACCTCTTGCTTTGCTGGCTGGTGGGCTCTCCTGCAAGAGTTGACTGGGATCAGTGTTTGGTTTTTCCCCGGAATGCCCCCTGTTCAACATGCACTGTTTCAGAGCCATGCCAGCCACCTGCTGCCGGCAGCCCCCTGTGCACCTCCTGGTCCTGCTTCCCTGCAGACTGCTCTGTCACCACAGAGGGGCCCAGGACAGCCCCCAGGTCCCCCACTCCCACCCTTCCTTCTCCCCAAAGCTGAGATCCAGCAGAAAGGAAAAGCAAAGGTAATGAACAGGCTGGCTTCGGTTCTCTCACTCTGACAGTCACCTTTTCTAATGGTCAGTAATACTGGAATCCCTCAGAGACATGTTCCGTGACAGCATCATTGTGCCTGTGAAAGAGCAGGACCTTTCTGGGAACACAAAGGCCATTCTTTGAGTATGTTTGCTCTGCTCTGTTTGGGACACAGGCTGAATCACAGCCTCCTGTGCATCCATGCACCCTAACTGTAGCCTGGAGCAAGCTGGCAAGAGAGCAGAGGATGGCTTGGGTCTCTGCTGAGAGCAATGCCAAGGTTTTCCTAAAAGGTATCTATGAGGCTGGGTAAGGAAAACTCAGGCAAATATATTTTATACAGAACCCTGGCTTGATGAGAACTATTTTATCTGGGGATTGTGTCTACCACACAAATGGGCCGTGATAGACTACCAGATAGTAGTTATCTTGGCTCTTCACACGTCAGACACCATGTCATCATGTTATCAGGAATTTTAGTGCACGGGGAGCCAGATGGAAGGCAAAGTAGACCACGTCCACTTACAGACACCATAACCACAGGCCTTGGTTTGTGAGGGAAAACCAGGAGGGCTATCACCCACATGCTGTAGCTAAGTGCATGCCTTCATGCCATCTCGGTACCTTCTTGGACATGATAACCACATCCTCCAGGAGGAAAGGCCTGTGGGTCACACCAGCTTGGTACAGTAACTGTGTCCCCCACAGATGGTTATTGCACGTGTGTGTTGCTGTTGGATTCTTGATGGTTGTTCCTAGGAGTGGTAGAAATAGCTTATTTATTCTGTTTGGCATCTATATCCATTCCCTCTTCTCCTCCCAACCCATAACCCCCTCCCCCAAACGCCAAGCTAATGCCTTCCAGATGAGGTGCTAGAAGCTGCTAATTGCACCCGGATCCGTCCTGATTTGTGCTTCAGTCAGCAAGGCACCTCGCTAATGGATCTGAGACTTGGCAGTGGGCCTGGGACCAGTGTCAAAGGAAATGGATGAGAGGGAAGGAGAGAGCAGAGGGTTAGAGGGAGAGCAGGGAGACCCAGAAAGGAAAACGATCCCTCCTCCTCACAGCAAGGGGCCGAATACTGATAAGGGCTTGTGGTTGTCCCCCAAGGCTAGGTGGTCATGTGTGGGATGGCAGGCGGCAGAGGCGTGCTGCCTTCTCCTGTCAGAGAGACCACGCCTGTGCTGGGGTACTGCTCCCTGCTCCTGTGGGAAGGCTTAACCTTGCACCGGGGCAGCAAGGCACTTTATCACTTCCCAGACTGGTCAGGGCTTGAGCTTTCCTGATGGGAAGCTGGGACATGAGAGCTGGGAGCCAGCTGGGGGCTGAGACTGAGCCGTGGCTCCCTGTTGATCCAGGGCATCTGTCTCACATCCCTGGTGGCTTCCAGGAGAAGAGGAGCCAGCTGGGGTGATTAGATGTGGATCAGAGGTGGAGAGGAGAGAAAACAAGAGGGAAGGGGGTTGGGGAGGTGATAGCAGGCAGGATAAGAAAAGAAAGAGGCCTGGAGAGGAAATAGAATAGGAAGTACCACAAATGGAAAAAGCAAGGGGCAGAAATGGAAAGGCAAGAAGGAGAAGCGCAGGCTGGAGAATAAGGAGATGGTGCCCCTGTACAGCCTGCAACAGCCACAGTGTGGCCTGGGGAGGCTGTGCTAGCAGCCAGACAGGGCTGCAGCCTCCCTGAGAGCCCCAACGGGAACTGTGCATGCTGTCCTGCCTGGGAGCCCTGGGACCTCACTGCAGAGCCTCAGGGATGAAAAACTTCCTATCAACACATAAATGTCTAGGGACTATTCCTCAGCGTCTCACCAGGCTTAACTGCCTGAGGACAGGTCTGTTTCTGGACATGGGGATGACATCACAAAGAGACTTTGCTTCAGCATCTCAGCCTGGGCCTGAGAAAAAGGTTGTTGCTAAGTCCTTGGGAGTTAGCTTAAGGGTGGCATGAAGAAACCTCCTTTCTGTGTGCTAGAGAGCCCCAGGAGAACTTGGAGTGGTTCCTCTCCATTTTGAGATACCTCTCCAGCATTAAATCCAGTGTCTTCCCCAAATGGAGTTTATTACACTCATTTTTACTGGTGCAGAAAAGTGAAGTAACATTGCCTTGGGTTCCACAAAGAATCCAGGTCCCACCTGGGAGGGGACTTGTGGTTGTCAGTCAGGGGGTACCTGCTCTGCTAGACCGTGAAGGTCTAGCATGAAGAACCAGCAGAGCCATGAAATTGTCAGAGAGGGAAGGAAGGTTCAAGGGCAGAACTGCACCAGATAACTGGGAACAGAGAAGATGTTTAAACTCACACCAGTGGTCTGGATAGATGGGCACTTGGTCTCAACAAATCCTCTTCATTGAAAAAAAAACCCCGAAACCAGAGAACACTGGGGTGTAAGGAAGCCTGGAGCTGCTAGGAGGGCCCTGGAGGTGTGTTGCAGCATCAAGTAATCAGCATGATAATCCTGGGAAAGATGCTCCAGGTGGAGAGGTGCCAAGCTGAAAGCGGAAACAGGACAACCAGAAGCAACCAACTGCAATGGGAACCCAGTTGGTTGGAACTGGTAAGACATTGTGCTTAAATGCCTTTGGCTCCGAGTCCCGTTTTCATCAACTTTGCAATTCTTGGCAAAGATCGGAGGGAGTTTCCACTAGACTGTGATTCATTTAGTGAAATTTGATCATGGCCAGCAGGAGAGGGAAGTAGACAGACAGACTGACAGAGAGACAGTGTACTTTGAGGAGAGGAGGCAAGACTGTCAGGCCTCTGCAGAAAGGGCAGAAAGAGACCTGTTCTGTCTGATAGGAATCTTGGTGGGCAATCTTCTGGGGGAAGAGGTAAGGAAGTAGAAGAGCAAACTAATTACAGACATTGTGTGTGCTTGGATGCGCCTACAGACTGATTAGCTCATGTCTCCGAAGCGCTTGGAGATGGAAACCAGTTAATTATCCTTAATAATTTTTCCCCCTTTGTGGTCCTAGTTATTTTTGGAGACCATTTTAAGCACAATGCACCACCCAGGTGTTGGCTTCCCCAAAACCCATTGGAATTCCCTATTTGTCTTTCCCTTTCCTTACACAAAGGACAAAACAGTCCCAATGAGAGTGATTCCTTCCTCCTCCTTTATTTGAAACAAGGACAAATAAAGAAAAGAAGAAAAAAAAAAAGAAAAATTACATATCCCATGCTGGAATGCCCAAATTGCATCACGCTTGCCTGTTTCTGTTCCTCTGGGGGGCCAAAGGCAAGGTGGGTGACTCTCTGAACTCATCAGTTCCCTGGGATACTGTCAGGTCAGTACCCAGGTGCACAGGAAACAAAAGCATACTTGCTCTGCAGCTTGTTGCAGAACAGTTAGGACTTAGATGTAGCTTCTTTCTGATCTTCTTGTTGTGGGTATCCACCAAAGGAACTGAGGGAAGCCCTTGTGAACATCCTGAGGCCATTTCTGACATTTCAGGCTTCGGCAGAGCAATAGAAGTCATATTTTGAAGGAAACCACAGAGAAGTCTGGCCTTTAATTTAATGTGCCTCCTACTTCCCTTGTTCCCAGATAGAGGGCACGGCCGCTGGGTGACACGTGAGCTGTTACCTTCTATCATCTGTGACGACCTGGTTGCTTGGAGAACTGGGGAAGGAGCCTCAAAACGCTTGGATGTGAATGAGGACACTTTGGGATTGAGGATCTGGGGGCAGACCATGCTTTTGCACCTGTGGTCGGTGTGCAGGCAAAGCGGTGGCAGCACCCAGCAGCCTGTGCCCCAGGAGATGGGCACACAGCCTGATGTGCCTTTGGATCCACGTGGGAATGGGCATGCCCAGCCCCACAGCCCGCAGGGCTCCTCACTGGCTCTATGTGCCCAAATGCTGCCTCGGCCCTTGGTTGCTTGCATCAGGGCATGGGGGTCATGCACTGCTGTTCTGGACTTCAGGTGCTGCCCTTCTGGGGCTTCCTGGGCAACTCTGCAAGAAGTCCCCCAAGAAAAATCTTGGAAAGGTCTGGCTTTGGAGAAATGCTTGGCCCTTTTCTTCCCCTCCTTCCAATTTCTTGCTGCCTGGGGTCTGGGCACACCCTGGACAACCAGGTGGGAAGCCACAAGAACGGTAGAATTAACAGGTTTTCAGCACTGTGCCAAAGCATTAAATGCTGGGAAACCAGACCGTGCGCAACATGTTAGAATAAAGGAAGAGCTGAAGACTTCCAGACCATGACAGGTTTGATCCAGCTTGTTTATTTTTTGGCAGGAGGGAGTGAGTGAGGCCACGGCAGGGACCGAGCATGTGTTATATGTGCCAGAGAGAGCACGTCTCCTCCAAGTCAGCTGCGTTCTGTCTGCTTGCACACGTGGCCCATCAGTCCCATTATGGTGCTGCGCTTTGCCTGGTGGGCTGAATGCAGGAACCAGGTCCATTGCAATGTGATTTATGAATCCTCTCTGAGGTCCCATCTTTTTCCTCCTCCTCTTCCTTTTGGGGACTTGGGGATTTGGTTGGTTTGGGGGTTGTTTCTTTAAAAATAAAGAGCACTTGAAGTTCATTTAAAGCAGAACCCCTTGATTTACTGTGCTTTGGTTTCAGAAACAAAAGACTTTAGTGGGGGGAAGAAGCCATTTAAGTTTTTGAGTATTCTTTCCCTGTTACACCTCCGCCTCTCTGTATGGGCACAAAGCATGCCATGGTACAACACCAGCACTTGTCTGGTGCTGAGAAGGACCCAAATCAGTCTGGGCCACAGGTGCTCTGTCAGAGTCACATTTTCTGAAGCAGGGAGTGAATCCACCAAGAGGGAAATCACTCCACTGGGCTGCTTCTATACAATGTGTATGCTGAGATCTTGGAACCCAGCAAAATCAGAACAGGATTTTCACCAAGATACAAGAAGTGGTGTTACAGATCTACAGAACAGAACTGAATGAAACTGAAGGACAGCTGTCAGTAAGGGAAAATTAGGAGCATGGCTGAGTTCCTACACTTTGAGGAGCCAAAACTGATTGGTTTTTTTTCCTGAAGTCCAGGTTTGGCTTAACTGAAAAGTAGACCTATTTGTTTCTTTCTACTGCAGTATATCCTAGCCTGAAAATCTGTCATCTGCACTTTGCACACCTTTTATAAGTGAAAAATGAAGTGGTCAGATACATGCTAAATTATGAAAAAAGCACACTCACACTCAGATAATTTTATTTGGGCCTTTCAATATTGTGTTCACAGGAATTCCGAATGTCCAGGAAAGCATCACTGACAAAACCTATGTGGACCTCTTGCACTGTAAGAAAACCACCAGATAACAAAACCTTCTGCTGAGCCCATCCAGTGATACAGCTCAGGGTGCCTCACTACACTGGGAAATCAGAGACCCAACTTCAACAGCCAGTGCCACCAAATGAGTCAAAACCTCAAGAGTAACTTTATCCCTACGGTTCTGCAAGCAAGTCTTACGTGCTTTACCAAGAGCATGCCTGACAGCTTCAGAGCATAGCGGGGCTGCTGGCTCCTAAGTGGTGTCAAAATACTGCCATGAGGCACTACTCTACTCAGCATTCAAGGGTCAAAACCAGAATCCGTTGAGAAAAGCACTTTGTGCCTATAAAAATCCCCACACTCACACCTTCTTTGGCCACTGGGGCACCAGCAAAAACTGGAGTGCTGCTCAGGACCATACTCAGGGCACAGGTGATGGAGAATTGTTTCCACTTCTTGCCATTTGCAGTGGAAAGAGAAGCATCGAGAGGGGATGCAGACAATGGCTAGCAGCATGGTCAGGGGAAGAGAATGCCTATCGTGAGGCAGGAGACTGTTGATTAATTTTGCCCAGTGAAATGCAGGCTGAGAATGGGTATGATTGTTCTTGGTAAACAGATCAGAGGGATAAGCACCAGGGAGGGAGCAGAGCTATTTAAGCCTTGGAACAATGTTGGCGCGAGAACAAGTGGGCATGCTCCAGCCAGGAATAAATTGAGACTGGAAATAAGAAGAATGGTTTAAGCCTCAGAGCTGTCAAGTTCTGGAAGAGTCTACTAATTGGGGTAGTGGGAGAATCTTAAAACTTATTAGGATTGTTTGGATCTTCACATTTGTGCGGAAGATTGCACGATGTGATTGCTGACAATAGCAATGGACAAGACATGGTAAAATAGGAGATCCCTTCCAGTGCTCCATCCCTGCTGTGAAGCACTTGGGATTGATTTGCTTCTCATGTGTCCATGTTAAGGCAGGAGAGCTGCAGGATCCTTTGCCATCCAGCCCTGCGGGGAGATTGTTGGCAGGCCAGTTGCAAGCAAGGAGATGAGGATACTTTCTCAGATGGCTGAAGATGATATGATGGTTGCTACTAATGAGCTGTGAGGAGAAACGTGTCTCTGGTCCCGAGAGGAAGATTGCAGGCATCACACCAGGCCACAGCCAGGCAGCAGGGCAGAAACAAACAGAGAGGGAAAGAGTTGAAATTCCAGAGGAGAAAACCAAGTGCAGGCATTTTCTCATTAGAGAGCAGGGGGTTTCATGTGTTCTTTGTCTTTTCAAAGGCAATAAAGGTTGAACAATTACCAGGGAAAATTTACATAACCCATTCTGTCATTTGGAGCCAAGGCAGCTCTGCAGCAAGCCCTAGGATCAGCTATGCCGCTCAGGCCATGAGTCAGTCTCAGCAAAACCATGGTTTTATGCAGTCATATGCATTTTTCTCTTCTTAAGGAGCTCTTCTTTGTCTACTAACCACCCAAATCCATGGTCCTCCTTGTTAGAGCCCACTGCTCCTTTCAGCATCTCCCAATGGAAACAGTGCAGGAAGCCTATGGCAATCTTTGGCGATGTCACATGGTCCACCCCACAGAGGGGCTGAGGTATGGAGCGAGGGGGCTCCTGACCTGGGGGAGGTCCCAGAATGCAGGAGCCCCACAGCAAGAAGTGACAGCTCTGAGAGCTACAGGGAAGGAGGAATCACCTAGCAAGTAGCTGCCCCGGGCTTGAAATCACTTGTCTGTGCTCAGCGTGAACGAGAAAACTTGCTGGCCAAAAGAATCCCAGTGCAAGGCAGAGGGGTAAGACTGGGGTGCCCTGGGCAAAGACTGAGATATATGTCTTCTCTTGCACCTGGGATGCTTCACCTCTCAGTCCTGTTGTGCTTTCCCATGACTGTCTCCAAGCCTTCAGCAGGCTTACATGTGTTAAACCCAGTGTTAGAAGCAGCCGTAGAGCAAGGGACGGTCCCCGCTCTGCCTCAGGGGAGCCTCAGCACAGCCTCTGCCAGGGCTCGTGAGCCAGGAGGTAGAACAGCACAGCTCAGGGGGGCTACACACAGTGCCCAACCCACGTGTTCAGCTTCCCGGGGCGCTTTTTGCTGGAGGAGCAACGCTGGGACCAGTCCACACCTGGCTGGGCTGACCTGTCCTCACCACATTTAGGCAGAGCCCAGACACTGGTCTTATGTGCATCACCAGATAGTGGTCTTACATGTGTCAGCTCAGGAGAGAGGGTGCTGACAAACTGTTCAGCCAAGTAATTCCTCTTATACCACCAAACCAGTGGCACCTGGGCAAAATAGGAATGCCACTGCTCTCAGCTGCTCCTATGAAACCTCTCAGCGTCCCGCTGCAGGCAACCCAACCCAGTTTAAGTCTTGGCCTCCTTTAGTTGCAGCCAAGCAGATGGAGGGGCTCGTGCTCAGGAAACAGCACCTTTCTCATCCTTGGGGACTACACCTGAGGCAGTGGGGGAATGAAAATCTGAGCAATATTTCAGTGGGTGTGTAAGAAAGAATAAATGTTACAGCAGCTGGTTAATGCATACCCTTCCACATGAGCATGATAAGATTGAGTTCTAAATTCCATTTCTTTAGTTCACTGCATGCACACATGCAAATTCCCTCCCTTCTCCTTAGGAAACTGAAAGAAAGGAAAAGCAATAATAAAATATTTCAGATGAGAGAGAAAGAATTCTCCGTGATTGAGAACATTTAATGGGAACCAGCTGCCTGAGCAAGACCAAAGGCTGATCCTGCTGGGGGTTTGTTGACAGTGTCATTTTCCATAGGTACCTGCTGAGGAAAAGGGAGGGATGCTCAGGAGATAGTGCAGAGGAGGAGGAAGGTGAAGGAATGCACTGCATAGTGTTTTACCTCCACGCAACCCTGTCTCCCCCTTTCCTTTTTTTCAAGAGAGTCTCCGAGCTCTTGGAGAAGAGCCATGACAGGACAAAACAAGAAAGCGTGAGCGAGTGTGGTGCGAGCATGTGGGTGGCTGTATCTGAGCAAAAGAGGGTGGGTGGAAGAAAGGAAAGAGGAGCCCAAAAGTTCAGTGAAACAAAAGCCAAAGCTGGGTCTCTGCTCCCCTTCCTGTTCTTCCTTGCAACCAGACAGCTGCAATTAAGATGTAACTGATACACCAAGAGCTGGTCCCTCGTGCCGGTGCTCCCTCACCTCCTTCTCGCCTGTCTGCCCATGGTGGCAACAATGCCAGGCATGAACCCAGCTGTGCAGAGCTACTGCATGGCTACCAAACCCAGCTAGAGCAGCCAAACCTTGCCAGAGCAACCTGCAGGACAAGGAATTTTAGTGGTGTGAAGTGTGAGCTGCTTCCAAGTTCCCCTTTCTCCTGTGGGGAATAACTGTCTGCATAGACCTGCCCATGCTGCCACCTCTGTGTTCATGAGGTGGTGGGACCTGACTCATGTCCTGCTCCCTCTGTGGCCCCAACCCCTCTGGAAAGAGCCCTTACTCCTGCAGAATCTGGTGCACCACTTGCAACTGGCCCAGGGCCCTGATCTTGACCCAAGCCCATCATTCAGGGTCCCACCTTTTGAGGGATGCACTTAGCCCTATCCCTGTATGCAGGGATATTCACTCCCAGTTCAGAGCTGTGGAGATCAGCATCAGGAAAGCTTGTCAGCTGCCTGCCCCTGAGCAGTGACACTTGTGTAGATCAGGGCTTCAAGTGTACAGAAGGATGGAGCAAACATTTACACATTGGAAAACATAATATGAATTGGGTGATATACTCTGAGGTAAATACTGGTATGGAAACACAGTGCTTCGTTGGGCCACCTAGCAATTCATTATATGAAAGTCATCTTTCAACTAGAAGAGGTAGGTCCTGTTGGCAGTGGTTTTGCCCAGCTTTTCCTGGTCTCTGTACTCTGTTTTCCATGATTTCTGTTCACAGCCTTCAATGGCATTGTACCTCTTAAGAGTTTCCTCAAAAGCCATGAACCAGAATGCCTCGTTCCCCCAAATCAGGAGTTAAGCCAAACCATCATGAAGCACCATACACTCCCCCCTATATACTTTACTCAAGTGGGTTTGTGCCAACTTTTGAGCTCTAAGGATTTATACTTTCCCACCACAGGAGAAGGTCCGAGTCCTGGAGATTTTACTTTTTCAAAAAGGCAAGTACAGTCAGGGAAAAAGCCAATGGAGTCACTGGGAAGAGAGGTGGAATCTCCGTGTGTACTGTATGTTCTGCTCTCTGAACATGTGAGCTTCCAGGGTTTAATGAGACAGTGCCCACAGACCCTGCTCCCCTCCAGGAGGGCTCCAGCACCTCTGCAGTGCTTTGTCAGGGCGATGGTAGGGGATCAAACCCCGTCATAGCTGATGCTTTGACACAGACTGTAAGATCTCAGCACAGCCGTAGCAGCTGCAGGCTGGCGACAGCACTACCTGTTGCAGAGCTCTGGGGAGGAGACAACAGTCTGGGGCTGAGAAGAGGGAATGTGCTAGTAAGCTGTGGCACGGATCTGATTTTCCATTCCATAATCCCACGGTAACTCAAGAAGATGGTAAATTGCAACTGCAACAGCTCACTAGCAGCCTAACATTTCCTCATGGTGCTCCTGAGGTGTGGAAAGATCTCTGCAGAGTGAGGCCCATGAAGGGGGGAAGCATGCAGCAAAAGTTTTGGAAAATTGCCCTGCAGCCTCCTTCACCATTACCCTTCCTCTCAGCAGTGTGCAACCCCCTTCTTTTCGGTTCAGCGCACTCGTGCGTGTGGGGGCCCACAGCCACAGGGGCAGGAGCTGCTCCTTCTTCACCTATAACTTCATCTGCCGCTTTTATTTCCAAAGGAAGCTGCAATTAAACCCCAAGCTTCGGTGCAAAAAGAGTTTCCAGGCTCGGCTGTCCCTCCCCATGGGCAATGCAGCCTGAGCGCCAGGCTCTTGCCGCGGAGCCCCTGCTGCTCCCTAGGACTGAGTGGGACCACTGCCAGTTTACATTAGCAGCCAAGTGACCATCTGGTACAAAGGCAAAATATGATTATTATGTTTAGGTGCACGCAGTCTTTGTTGTACTGCCCAAAGGTAAAAATAAAGTATTATTAAGTTTTTTCAATTATGTGGATCGTGACAATACTATGACAAGACTGTTGGAAACAACCTTCCAAATGACGTGTGGGAGGCTAGCAACACCCAGCCACATGTTGCTTCTTAATCCTAGTCCCACTGATATTCATGAAACTTCAGCTGGTGTAAGGGATACATGCCACAGCTGCTGAGGATGCGGGTTCCTACCCCAGGGCAGCCTCAGCAAGGGGCTTTTAGCAGAATTCAGGAGATGAGGACCCTGCCCTCAGCAAGCCCACGCTGCTGCCCCGGACATCGGCCTCAAGCAAGTCTTGCCTCCTCCTCGCACCTCAGTTTCCCACTCCTGGAGGCAGACATGGATCAGTTCCTCTCGCATGCTGCCGAGCATCCTCCCTCTCTCCGCTTCCTCCCTAACCTCCCTCCTTTTTTAATCGGGATTTGTATGTGGGTTTCCAGGCTTCCTGGCTGTCCCGTCTCCTCTTTCTCCTGCGTTGCTTTGATGTTAATTGTCTCCAGGGCTGGAGCGCTCCTTGGCTGATTAAGTCCAAGAGTCCTCCCTGGTTTTGTTGACCCATGAATGGGGGCCTCTTCAGTGCTCAGTGGAGTGCGGGCTCATTGCCCCTCCTCCTCCCCCCCATTCGGTTTGATGGATTAATCGTGCTGTGTAAAGGAAAGTGGGGTGGGAGGGGAAACTGAAGCAGCGGGAAAGGGGGGGAAGGAGGACGGGAGAAAGGGAGCAAGAAAGAGAAGGACCTTCGGCAAATGCTCCACTGCCCTTGCTTAAAATAACACCGTTTATTTAAGCAGGTCAGGCACACAATGGCTTGAGAGGGGCTGCTACTCAGATCATGGGACCCTGCGTATGCTGAGTAAGAGGCTGGAGAGGGTGTTAGCCAAACTCTGAAAGCTGGTCTGTTCTTACCCGATGTCTCCATCTGCCCCCAACACACACACACGCGCGCGCGCGCACACTTGCACCTCCTCTTTTCCTTCTCCCTCCCCTTCAGACACTGGAGTCCTTTGCCTTCTGGCAGTGGCACGGCTCAGAGCCAGGAATGGAGGGGCTCTGAGAGAAAAAGGGAGCTCCAGCCACTGTCCTGGACCTGCTATCCTGGCATGCAGCCAGGAGAGGAGAGACTGCTGGCCCTGTGGAGTGGGCTTCCCACAAGAGTCTGTGGTGAAACAGATGCCAGCATTTCAGAAAGACTTGCCCCTCAGCCCCAGCTGCCACTGCTGCCTTGCTGATGGCCTAACTGCTGCTGCTGAGGCACAGAATATCTGCAAAGCTTTTGGTAGAAAAACATGCCTCCTGCTCCTTTTTCAAGAAAACAATTGGTTTCATTCAGAGGTGAGATTTGAGTAGCTGGGGCAAAAATAGCAGTATCAGTGTCAGCTGGCTGAGTGGTCTGCTGACTGTGTTAGACTTGCTCTTTGCTCCATCAGGGATAGAGTACACCTCTCCATGATCCAGTTGCTGGGCTGCCCACAATGCAGCCTTGCTCGTGATCTGCAGCATCCCTTGGTGTAGCAGTCCTTTGCCTCTTCATTCTGTCCCATCTAGGGATGTCTTTGTCCCTTCTCACCAGGGATTGCCAAAACAGGTGTCAGGAGGCAAGGGGGAGCCGCACAATTGTCCTGGCCCAGGCCGACTGCATTGTCACTTGCAAGTTGCTCTGGTCTCCAAGCCTGGCCAGTGCCAGCAGCCTCCTTCGCCTGAGCAAGACTGACCCAGTCCTAAACAGATGTATGAGAAATCCCAGAGGGACTGCAGTGGATGCCTCTCCCTTCCCCACTTCCCCCTGCCCCAACCTCCCATGCTGCTCCCATCCATAACGAATGCAGAGTCAGGCTCAGGAAATGAAAAGGCTCTCCCCAAGAGGGACCTGTGCAATTTTCCAGCCTCTCCCTCCACTGCCGCTTCCCCTTCTCCACACCCCTTGCCCCAGTTTTCCCTGGCTGATGGCAGCAAAGGGCCGTTGGTGTTGGCAGGGTGCTGCTGGCTGCCTGGCAGGCTCTCCCGGTCAGCCTGCCAGGCTTTTCAGGGCTCATTCTCACTTTCCAGAGGCTGGAAGTGCAGAGCAGGAGACAGGCTGCCTTGGCAGCCTCACTGTTTCCAAACATTGAAAGGCAGAGAGAGAAAAGTCTGCTTCTCCCGGCTCACCAAAGCCACCACCACCATGGATGCCAGCCAAGTCCACCTAAAAATAACCACGGTGCTACCGGACACACGTGCTTCTCGGGGACAAAGCGGGACAATGCAGCCCAGGGCAGCAGGGATGGAGCAGAGCAGGGCAGAAGGAGAACGTGGGGCTTTTTCCTCCATCCCCCCTCTCACCTAATAAAGCTGCCTGTGTTGTCCCAGCAGTGCTAGTCAATAGCGACCAGGAACGTCTCTCTCAGTTTGTTTTCACAAGAGGGTTCCAACCAGTACAGCTCAGAATAGCTGCAAATTGCCTTTTCCCAGCTGGGAATGCCTTGCTTCCCATTGTGTGAAAGACAGTGTGGCGGGCATTGCGGTGTAGGTGACCCTGGCCCAGGGCTGCAGTTGCCTGGAGATAAGGTCTTCCCCACTTCCACCTCCACGAGATGTGAGATCTGCTGGGATTGCCCATCGCTCCAGCAGCTGTGATCCCAACTGGTCCACCCAGATGTGAGTGCAGCACGTAATTAACAAGTGGACCAAGGAGAAAATGAAAAGCGTAGAGTGACTCTGGCCTCTAGGGAATGTGTCTCGCCAGCTGTGTTGCCCAGCTTCAACACAGGGGGCCCAGGGTAGGTGCAAATACATTGTGCTTTTCGTCCATCAGCCCCTGGGCAACCACGCTGATGCCTCCAGATCAGCACGTGGCACACCAGGTCCTTCCCACACTCCCATGTCCGTTACTTTCAGTATAGACATCAGTCTGCCTTTGGAAGCAATGCTGGGGCTCCCCTCCAAGTGCAATCCAGATGCACGTGGTGTAATGCAGATATCCTCTGCTTGCAAAGATACCTGCCATGTGTTTCTGCTTGAAACAGGAGAAGTGAGAGGAGATGTAAAACCAGTTGTGTGATCCGGGGCACTCTCTTCCTTCCTGCTGTGGCCAAGATGTGTCCTGGCCCCAGCTGGAGGGTCAGCACAGACAAAACATCCAAGTTCCCCTCTTGGCAGGAGGGCAAGGGTAACTGGAAGAGCAAAGCTGTGTTTTACCAGCAGGAAAAGGCAAAGTCCTGAATGTTTCCATAGGCTGGAAGAGGCTCCAACAGCTCAGGCTGTCCATGAAGCTGTAACACACCTTCTCTCCAGCCCGTGCCCTCGCTAAGTGTTTCTTGGTGGGGGAAAGCTGATCACAGCCAAAGGCTGAACAACAATCTTTCCTAAGTCTGATGGATATGCTGGGACACCTCACTTCCATAAAAATAGTGCAGAACTAAGCAAGAAGTTTCTTAGCCCTGCAGACAAGGCTCCTTTCAGTCAAAATAATTCAGCAAAATTGATGTCAATTTGCTAAATGTTTCAGATGGCCCAAAGTTTTGGGGTGAGGCACAAAAAATCCTACCCCAAGAAAACTGTTTCAGCTGAAACAATTTTCCTTGCTCTAAATCTAGGGAGTTTTGGCTTTTCCTTGTTTTTTTGGGGTTTTTTGTTGTTTTTTTTTTTTTTGTGCATGTGTGGAAGGAAGAGAAGAGTGGTTAAAGAGGGTTTGGCACAGTGAATCTCAGTCCCAGCAGATACATACTTGTTTGTCTATTTACAGCAGGACAATCCAAACCCGTTAGCAGATGTAACTGAGTTAAGACATGAACATGAATTTAGAAAACAATATGAACCATCATTTGTAAGAAAGGCTTGGAGGCAAAATCCAAGTAATTGATATCATAAATCCCTCAGGACATTATTGTGGGGTATTTGTCACCTCAGAAAACTTCAGGATCCCTTGCTTACATGCCTACACCTATTTTTGAGGCATAACTTTGTATATTCATGCTTCAAATGTCAATGTGTAAGCTAAGGCAGACATTATTTGGCATTTCTTCTGCTCCCAAGGTATTTCAAAGAGTATTTGCCAGATCTCTGAGAAACTGCTAAGTGCTGAAGCTCCAGTGAATGATGTTTTAATTTGGTCTGAGGGCTTGAAAGAACATCTTGAAAGACTTAGACAAGTCTTAAAGAGAGTATGAGAAAGAGACTTAAAACTGAGCTATAAAAAAGCCCTACATCTGATGTAATAAGTTATTTAAATGAGGCATAAATTGAGCAAAGATGGTTCCATTGGTAATGTGCATAAAATGTTGAAATGTTTAGCTCTGCAAAACGGAGTGGATTTGAAACAATTTATGGAGATGATAAGCTGGTTTTGACAAAATTAATTCCAAATGCTCAGGGAGGGTCTGATTTTGCAAGGTGGCAAGCATTTATTTATTTTCCTCTCATCCAGAACAACACTTAAACACATGCTTGGTCGTGCTGACTTGGCTTGTTTGCTTCTGGGGCGGGATGCTACACAACACGACGCTTAGAGGAAAGGTCGTGTCTTACAGATGCTGTAACGGGGACCCAAGGGGTCTGTCAGGGAGCCCTCATTTCACTCATCCTCCATCTCTGCTCCATGAGTATAAAACAGGCACAGGTTTCTTTGCCTGTTTTTTTTTCACAGCAGCTTTGGAAATCAAACATCTGCAGGTGAGAAGGTTTGCTGGGATGCCATTCCAGAGGGGATCAGCAGCAGGATGCAGAATGGAGGTGGCAAAGTTACGAAGGGGCCACAGCAGCGGGGAGGGTGGCGTGACTGGAGGGGGCACCTCGCACACGTGGGGCACAGCCGGGCTGGCCACTGGGTGAGCGTGCACAGCCTCGGCATCTGAGAGGGAAAGGGAATTCGGAAAGCTGGGCTGAGACCAGGCTTCCGCTGCTGCCCTCCCCGAGGCAAACCATCACAGGCTCCCGCGCGCTGACAAATGCCAAATATAGACCACATAACACATGGAGTGTCCCACTGCCGCTGCTGCCACCTCCTCCTCCCCAGCTCAGGGCTGGGATGGCTCATGCCTTGTCAGAGTCCCTGGAGGTTACTTCTCACATAAAATCAAGTACACATACATAGGACTGCTAGAAAGAAAAACAACTTTCAAGGATGAGCCTGCAGAAAAGGGGAAAAACACCCCGAACAAATCCTCATTAATTGTAGTGTTACTTCTAGTGCAAGCACGTACTAGGGCAAGAGAGTCTTTAGGAGGAGGCAAGGTCTCCCTAACAGGAGGGACTCCTCCCTCGACCCAGGTTTTTCTGAGCTTGTTTTCCTCCAAGCAGCACATCACAAAGCCATCTTCTCCCTCTTCCCCTCCTCCCCGGCCCAGGTTGTAAAATAACGAGTTTCTTGTTATTCTTGTTATTGCTGAATGGCAGAGGTCTGGAGCCCTGTGAAGGGAAGGGGGCAGCCTAATTAGGGAAACGAGAGCCATCCTTAATGAGCACTCCTGACTAGGTGGGGATTTAAAGAAAAAGGAGGGGGCAGGGGGGAGAGAGGTCAATTCGTACAGCTTTCTCTTCCCTACCCCCAGCTCCCACCCCTGCCCTCCCCTCCTCCCTGTAAACCTACCGCAGTTTGGGGTCTGAGCGTGGGGGCTTCTCTATATCATTATCGGTTATTAAACTGTATTTTCCTGTTTCGCCTGACTTCATAGGGGGTTGATTTCATTTCACCTCCTTTGCTAATTTTCTCCTGTGAAGGTATGTCAAGTGTTTGACTGTTCCTGTCCCTGGACCTTACGGTGTCCTTGGGGGTGCTCTGGAGTCCTTTCTGGCTGATATCTCATCAATAGGGTGGTGCCTGAGCAGAAGTGGCAGCCAGTTGTACCAAAACCTTCCAGCAATCCCCAGAATGGTCCATTGGGTGTGCAAAACCTGCTACATCCGTGCACTGAATTGCTCCACGTTCATGCTCCACAGATCACTGCTGTGGTTCCACTTGTGGCTCCTCTGGACAGTGCAGACAATATTGATGCCCCCACCTATACAAGTGAAAACCGGGCTGCACTTGCAAGTGTGGGCACAGCAGACGCAGCTTTGCAGCTAGATCTGCCAGGACCTTACCTACCACAGCAGGGCGTCTTGGTCACTAGGAACCGTGCCACCAGGGCAGACAGCACAGCCTGACCATCAGCACTTGAGATGCCCCAGATGTAGTTCTGATACTCCATAATTCAACGTTTGTTGCTTGCTACATTCTCCCTTAGTAGGAATAAGCCTCTTGAGTTCCCCTGAGTTCATCCCTTCCCATATGTACATTGGCAGGAGCTGAAAGCCCTGTGTGTGGAAATTCGATTGCAGAAACTTTCTCATTCCACACCCAACTTCTTGAATTTCTCTCCTGTTCTGCTTTCCCTTCCTCCGCCTGAGCCATAACCCAACGCCCCCGCTCTCCGTGAGGCTTCAGCTCTGCAGCCCTCGGTGCCGTGGAGCGGCGTCTCCTCCGCCTGTCCAAGGGAGACAGCAGATAGAGCAGGTTGCCAGGCACACCCGGTCTCAGCGGATGGCCAGGGGTGTCTCCCAGGGCCTGATGCTCAGAGGGGCCCTGGCAGAGGCTGGGAGCACACAGGGATGACTGGGTTTCTCTTTGTCAGCCTTGTCCTCCTGAACGTGCCCCAAGTCGGCGTTAGGCTGTCACCTCCAGCAACTCCTGTGATGTTATTTGCAAAGATCTGTCAGAATCCATGCCCAGTTAAATCATCACATGCTGAAATGCTTAAACAGGCTTCCAAGGAGCAAGCTCGCAGCCAGAAGCGTGGGAGGAACGTAGTCTGACAGAAAGGAAATAAGCAGGGAACATTTTACCCATAAAAGCACTTTGCTTTCTCTTTGCTTCATAAATCAGCTTTCTCTGATCTCATCCAAAAAAAGGCAGTTAATTCCCCACTTCTCCCTGCCTGGGAGATGTATTCTTTTCTGTATTTGGATCTTGCCTCAGAGAAATTAAGAGACCTAATTGTTTCCACTGCTCCTTCCAAAATCAGGGAACAAAATAACATCAGAACTAAGGCCCTGGGCCACACCTCCCAAGGTGCCAGGCTCTTTACTTTGGGAGGCAGCGCTCTCCTCACCTGCAAGAGCCAGGTCTCCCGCAGGGGTCCCTGAACCTGGGGACGTTCCTGTCAGCACCCAGCACCTGGCACTGAAACCTCTGGCCTAAGCATCATTGCCAAAGGCCAGGAAGAGCCAGATGAGGGATGAGCACCCCACTCTTTTTGGGAAGAAGTCACTAATGGGGTATTCTTGCTGCCTGCGGTAGAACAGGTCAGGCAGATAATTATTCACCAGCAGGAGTAAAAGATTTAATCAGCCAGTGGTGCATGGCCCCAGAGTAAAGACCTGTGCACAGCCATGCAGATTCCCTTTGTGTACTGAGCACACAGCATTCCTCCAAGCCTACCAGAAATGTGGCTTTTTATCAGATCCATTTCTTTTCTCTGTTTATAGCTTGAGGATGCCAGGGCCCCTCTGGACTATAGTTTGAGCTAATTTAGCATTTTTTTTGTGGGTGAATTCCTTGGATTACCAAGAAAGTCTTGGCACAAGAGCCAGTTCCTTTCGGTTCCTGCCCTGACATGCGGGCTCCTGGTACTCTCTCCTAGCAGAAATGACCACACATCTCCAAAGCAGACGGCCTTGGCTTTATGGCTGCCTCTGATGACCAAATAAGAATAGAAAAAATACAGTAAATTTGACTTCTGTTGCTGGGTACAGAGGATGTGCTCAGCTTGCACTCCTGTTATTCTGTTGATTCATGCTTTCTCTGCCTTGCCAGCAGCACTTCACCCTACGCATTTCTTGGTTATTCCACAGGAAAGCAAAAAAATTCAAAGAAAATATGGGGAGAGGGGGGACAGGGGCATTTCTGAAGCAGTGGTGTTTCACAGGGAGGCTGTAAAAGCCAATGGCATTAGATGAGCAGCGCCAAACAAGTGAAAGGCTGAATTACAAGCTGAAGGAAATGTGCATCTGGAAGGTCTTGAAATAAAAGCATCCCTTCCTCAAGCTGTTCCCCAACAGCTGCCTAACTGGAGGTCTGTCTCTTTACATTTCATCCATCTTAAGTCAAATACACTCAACTGCTGCCAAACTATGGCAGGGGACAGCATGTCCCTAAGTGTCCAAAAACATGCAGCTGTTCCCCCGGAGGTCTGACATTAACACTGACATGGAGAGGATGCTCCCCTGGCATCCTTATGGCTCTGCTATGGTGCTCAGATGTCAGGACATGCTCCTGCAGTGGTGGCATGCACAGATCTACCTCCTCTGGTGGTTTGCCGAGTCCTCCAGCGTGGAGCTGTGGTTACTGTCAGTATGAGAGAGACCCATTAACAATGTATTACCCAGGACCTTTGTGCACTGTTTTTCTAACAGGAGAAAGTTTGCACAGCTTGCGGGGAGCGATTTTAATAGAATATTAAACCACTGTTGCTTCTTCATCCCAATATACAGTTGCCAGGTCTCTCGCCCTTTGGTTCCTTACGCTGTCTGGGCTCTGGCAACACCTATAAAAGTACAGAAAATCTCTGCTGCGAGCCCCTTTCTGTCCATTATAATGAGAGAGAAGCACGATGAGTGCGATGTTCACTTTAAGGGAGTTTTATGATTGCCACTGTCCCTCCCTGAGACTGAGCTGGCACATTGTGCTTTAGAAACACAGTGATGGGCAGTGGATGTTGGCAGGAGCTCGACATCCGCTCTGGCCCGAGAGCCCCAGGTTTTCCTGGCTCCGCTTGCAGGAGGCACACCACTGTGTGGGAACCCCAGGCAAACACTCCCCCCATCTGCAAACCAAGCAGATGCAGAGCTCAGAGATCACCCCACTGCACCCAGAGATATGCCAGCACATTGATTTTGCCAGACTCAGGATGAAGAACAAGGAACTGGCTCTCTAATGCCCTGACAGCACTGTAACTCCTAGGCCAGGGGCCTCAAGCATATCCTCCTAGGGCTATAAATGACCAGGCTATAATTGACCACCACAGTCGTTATTAAATCTGCATTCACAGACCACCAGGTCAGAGAAATCATTTCTTAAATGTATGTCCATGTGTCATGTCCTGGGGTGGAGCACTTGCTGGCTTCATTTTTCTGGCTGATTTTTTTTCCCTCGTGAAAAAAAAAAAAAAAAAGAAAAAGAACAACCAACATCTCAAAGGTTCATTTTCTCCCCAGCATGGAATGAACCTAAACAGCCAAGCCTCGGCATTTTTCACGAAGTGTAAGCCTTGTTTTGCAGCCAGCCGAGGAGTGAGTGGAGATCAAGCTGAGTGTGTGGATGGCTGTGGAGGAAGGTGGAGGTACAGGGAGAGTCTGTACATGCAGAGCAGGTGCACAGAAGTGTGAGGAGAGGGAAAGCATGGATGTCACAGCGCTGGGTGTGTGACATGCTTGCACATACGTGTGAGGGTGCGTACACATGCGCACACATGCATGTATAGATGCATATTCATTTTTGTGAATATCTGCCCAAGAGGAGCTTGGGTGTGCAGGTCTGTGCAGAATTGGGTATGCAGAAGTGCTCCCTGGCTCCTCTCTCAGTTTAAAGACTTGGCAGGAGAATGGGGACAGTCACTGAAAAGCCTCGTTTTCTGTGCTGAGTTTGTCTGGGGGACTGGGCTGTAGGCTGCTTCTGAGCCTCCCTCTTGTACCTGCTCTCAGAACCTGTTTTGCTTTCTAACTTTACTCGTAGTTGCTAGTATTTCCTTTCCCTCTTTCTGGCTCCTTTTCTGTTACTCCTTCGTCTCATGTTTCCTCCCCCTGCCACTTCTAAAATGTTTTTCTCCCCCCCCTTTCATTTCTCCCTTCTGTTCCTCCTTTCTGGGTCTCTCCTCTCATTCCTCCCACGCTGGCATCCTCTCATTTCTCTGCCTCCCTCTGCTCCCCCACCCTTGCTCTCCATCCTGCCTCTTCCCCTCACTCTCACATGCTTTTGTTTTCCCTTCCCTCTCCCCCTCTGCTCGGCCTCTCTCCCCTCTTCTCTCCCTCTCGCTTCCTCACTCCCTTCTCTCTCTGAAATAAACTTCTCCGTGTGAAGCCCCTGGCCACCTTCCAGCCTCTGGTGAGATGAAGGGGTCCCTGGCACACACTCAGCTCTGTGCTCCATAGGGCATTGTAACCACTGGTACCAAGGCTATAAAATCTTTAGTGTCTCTAGGAAAGATGACTGTAAATTCTNCTGTTCCTCCTTTCTGGGTCTCTCCTCTCATTCCTCCCACGCTGGCATCCTCTCATTTCTCTGCCTCCCTCTGCTCCCCCACCCTTGCTCTCCATCCTGCCTCTTCCCCTCACTCTCACATGCTTTTGTTTTCCCTTCCCTCTCCCCCTCTGCTCGGCCTCTCTCCCCTCTTCTCTCCCTCCCGCTTCCTCACTCCCTTCTCTCTCTGAAATAAACTTCCCCGTGTGAAGCCCCTGGCCACCTTCCAGCCTCTGGTGAGATGAAGGGTTCCCTGGCACACACTCAGCTCTGTGCTCCATAGGGCATTGTAACCACTGGTACCAAGGCTATAAAATCTTTAGTGTCTCTAGGAAAGATGACTGTAAATTCTTCAGAAGTCCCACCATGGGTGTAAAGATTCCCCCCCCCCACACCTCTCCCCTCCTTCCCCAGGCCTCTGTGAAAGGAGCTGTGTAGTAAAGCAAGGGGCTCACTCCTCCCCTTCGCTAAAGCCCCAGCTCTGATCAGGATTTCAGCAGAGCATGGCTCTCCCCATTGACTTCAAGAAGAGATTTCAGTACCCTGCAGAGCAGAGAAGCAGTTCTCGCCGCTCTTTTGGTCACTTAGGTATTTGACTTTATAAACATGATTAAAAAATGCTAAGAAAACACTGAAGAGAGGAAGGCCTCCCCTCTAAATGTTGAGCAAACAGAAACACACGAAGCATTGTTCGGCTCTGAAAGATGAACCAGCTTCGGGCCAGCAAGGGAGTGTGGGGAAAGCAGGCAGTGCATTAAAAATAGGTTAATTCTCACATATTACAGATTTGCTGGAAGATCCCAAAGGGTGTTTGTTTTTTTAAAAACTCTTTTCCAACCTGATGAACACCAAGCAGATCTTCTCTGGGATATTCAGTAGGGAATTTAGAGAAGGCTTAGCAGAGGCAGCACAGATTCCAGCTTTTGGCCCCAGGGATGTGTGTTTAGCAAGAGTCAGACCTGGTTACTCTCAGGCTGGTGGGAGGATGGGACTTGGACGTGCACAAGGCCATCATGACACCTTTTTATTTAATGCATGGACTTCCTGGTGCTTGTCACAGGAAGAGGGAGCACAGGGCTCCCACATGAAGAGCCATATGGCAAAAGCTTTTTGGTACTGCTGCAAGCCTGACAGGTCTCCCACGCCATGCACAAAACATACAATGTGCCCCCATCCCGTGCTCCCAGTCACCACCAGCCCCAGAGCAGGACATCCCCCTGGCACTGACAAATAGAGGAGGTGCAGCAGAAACAACACGCTGGCCATGGAAAACCTTCAAGGTGCAACAGCCTCAGCAGAAGAGAGCCTGACTTGTCTGTGTAATTCTCATTTTCAGTGTGAAAGACTTGTCAGGCTTGCAAACACGGGGCCCATCCTTCCTAATGGGTTGTACTGTGGCATGTGGCAGGGGTGGGAAATTCCCTGAGGCTTCCAGGTTGGTGCTGGAGCTAACAATCCCATGTTTGCCTTCTCTAGACTATGGACCAAGTTCATTCCAAAAAATACAGGACGAGGAATTTGGTGCATTCATCTTCTCATCAGTCACTGTCCATAGTGTTTATCATGAAGGGGAAGCTCTGAGGGGAAATGGGGTGGTAGGACGGTGTGTGTAGGAGTGCCCGTGACTGCAGCAGAGGCAGAGGGAGCAGAGTGGGTCGTGGGAAGGGGCTTTGACGAAATTGCATCTGTGAAAACTAGCAGAGAATTTTGCAGCTGAGGGGTGCTGTGAAGTTGGCAGAGCCTTTTAGAAGACCGTCCAAAGCACCTGGCTCTTTGGTTGCTGTTCAAATGGCAGATTTGCCCAAAATGGAGGAAAGCATTGAGTGGAAGTTGCATGGCTCTTTTGTTCTGCTTCTCCCTCTTGCTTCCCTTTGCCAAGACCTGCTCCCCACGCTTCCTGCTGAAGAACTGCAAAGCCGTTCCCCACCTCCCCACTTAACTGCAGACAGCTACAGACAGCTCCTTTCATCTTCCTTTGCAGCCTCCTCCTCCCGGGGTGCTTTAAGCATAGCCAAGCTTCCTCTCCAGTTATTGCTACCTCCACAGCCTCTTCCAAGCTTTTGGTGTTTCTGACCTATTGTTTCCATGGCATTGTGAGGATCAGCTCCACTGGGTCATCTCCAGCAGTCCACTAATGTGCCAGTTCCTCTGGCCCTGCTGAAACCTGATGTGCTTAGCCCATTGTACAGCAGAGGGCATGGACATGCCCCACGTGTTCAGCTCGGGTGGTCTGCCCTCTGGGTCCTGGTGAGTACTGTAAAAAGAGTGCAGACAATCGGACCGAGGCTTTATTCCAAGCTACGCCACTTTTTAAAGTAGGATGCTTTGGATTCAGCCACATATTTATCTGTGCCTCAGTTTCCCCAGGCAGAAAACAAGGTTACCTACTCTGCCTGGTTTTGGCAATTGATCTCATACTTAGGTATCTACTGAACCATGTCTGATGGCCTCCTTCTCTAGATGAGCTCCTGCAGTTTGAAGCTGAGATGTCCTGGTCTGAAAAGGCCTAGGTGTGACAAGCCAAAACAAAGAGGGAAAGGCATGTACCTGGGTGTTAATGCCAACTATCTTTCCCAGGGGGTGTCATGAAGCAGTGTTCCCTACCCATTCCATCAGTGTGATGGCTGGGAAGGGGCAACACCAGACACATACCTCCAGTGCAGGGTGGCTGATGTAGTGGGCATGCCAGCCAGTCTGAGGCCTGGACTGGCTGGTGAGACCATGCGAAAACCAGGACGACTGAAGGGGTCTTGGGGCCAGGAGAGGAGTGGGGTGATAGCCCTGGGGTACCACGTGGAGTGACAGCCTCTGGCTGGGTGCAGTCCCACGAGGGGATTGGGATGTGTGTGTGTGTGTGTGTGTGTGTGTGTGTGTGTTTGTGAGGAAATTGAGAGACCCCCCTCTGTGGTGCAGTGCCAGCTCTGCCCTGCTGTTTAGCCCAGGACGTGTGCTGACCTGGGTAGTGCTAATGGGGGAGAAAAATAGGGGCTGCAGGTTACAGCCTTCTTCACCCTCCAGCAGATCCATCCTTTGAGTTTTCTCCACACAGCCCCCACTTGCCAGATATTTCAGCCGTGCAGCCCTTGGAGAGAAGGTGCAGGAGGAGGAGGGAGGATTCAGGTGGCAGCATTTGTTTTGCGTCCTCCCGGTGGCCCTGAAACCCTCCAAACCTCATTTTTCAATAGGCCACCAAAACAACCACTAGATGTTTAATGACTTTCGATCTCTCCTGCCCCAGACTGGCTTTGAAACAGTGACTCAGATGCCAAAGTCCCAGTAGCGAAGTGGCTTTTTAATGACACAACTCGAGCTCGAATTCCAGGCACAGGGGAGGCTTTGACACTGCTGTTTGTTTTCTTATTGGAGAAGTTCAAGAGAAGCTCAAGGCTTAAAAGCAAACCCTTGAAAGCAAAGCATTCCTAATCACATAAAAGTGTCTGCGCAGGCCAGGGCTGAAGAGGGGGCTTGTGACTTTAATCTTTGCATATCCCTTTCTTTCTTCAAGCATCTCTCCCTCTCACAGAGGGGACACACACACGCACACACAAAACTCTCCTCAACGCCAATAGTATAATGCTCCAGGAGAGGAAAGAGGAGGAAGAGGAGGAGGAGGAAGCCAGCCCGCCTGCCTGCCCCCATGCTGAGCCTGAGCAGACTTTGTGAGAAAGCTTCTCTCCATCTGCAGCCCAGCCCGGTGGGAGTCAATTAATTCTGAATAACCTAAACCGACAGAGGTATTTGCATTCACAACCTGACTGATGACCGTATAAAATTGATTTATGAATTGAAGTACTTTCCCTCCCCTTATCCCCGATTCAAGCCATAATTGATTATACGTGCTGCAGCGAAATTAAAGAAAGGAAAATTAAAAAAAAAGAAAAGAAAAAAGGGAGGCTCCACAGACGCTGCTCTATATTCTCAAGGTTTCCCGGGATTAGCCGATCTATTCATCACTTTTTTTTTTTTTATTTAAAAAGTTGCTTCCTTTNAGTTGCTTCCTTTACCCTCTCCACCAACTTCTCCCCCCACCCCCTCCCCTTCATCCCTTCCCCTCACCACCACCTCTCAGCCCAGGCAGCAACACAGTGGGTCGTACCTCAGGAGAGACGATGGGAGGCACAGAACCCCCTCGGCAACATTCCCACAGTGTGACAGCGAGGCGAGAAGACTTTAAGCCTGACACCCTTCCAGGGCAGAACAGACCCTTCCAAAAGGAGATGGAGCCTAAACTGGAAGTCCTCAACCCAACACTGCCTGAAGCTCAGGCTTAACTTGCTGCCTTGTAACTGCTGCATTGTAAACCTCTATGGAGTGGGGAATTCACTTGGCCCTTCCAACCAGTCATCTCTTATTAAAGAGATGCTTTCTTATGCTCATGCAATGCTCATACAGTGCCCTCTCTGACCTAGGGAGACCTGCTGTGTGAAAGCAGGTACTACTGGGCAAGATCCACTTGCCCAATGTCAAAATCTGTGATTCTTTCATCCCAGGCTAAGGCACTGAGCTGTGGGATGGGGAGCCAGCAGCATAGAGTGGAGGTGGGAAGCACAAGAAATCTTGCTGGAAGCAGTTGAATGATGCAACTCCCCAGATTTTCTCCTGGCACTTAGTATATTGAGCTGAATCCATAAGCATGAGAACTGATGACCCTTTTAAGTTTTGTCCCCTCATTATCCACCTACTCCACCCTATCTGTCATCCCATTTTCATTATCTACTCATTGTTTTTCTTCCCATTTTACACATGGGAACACAGAGAAGCAGACCAGTGGTGGGAACGTAGCTCAACTATTAGTCCTGCTCTCTTTTTTGTTTGCTTCTTTCTAAATACATTTTTTCTCTTTTTTTTCTTTCAAGGAATGGATATGTCCTCTTATTTCCTTTCTCTTGAGTGGGAAGAGACAAACAAAAACCTGGTATAGGTCAGCCCATGTATAATTTCACTAAAACTCATTTGCCTAGAGTGGCACTGTAAAGCTCGCAGATCTCTTGAGCATGTAAGTACAACTTCATATCGCTTCATGCAGTTGCAATGCTTATTGTTCCTTTTCCTTTAGGAAAGTATTTAAACCAAGTCTTTCAAGCATCTGGACACAGCTCAGCAATGCCATCTGCATTCCACCTCCAGTGAGGGAAGAAAGACTGATCTAAGTGAGGCAAGGCAGGGATTTGGAGCTTGCCTATTCCTAGTGGCTCCAGGTCTGATGGGGAGAGCTCATTTATTTCAACCTCTACAGAGCTGTCTCTCTCTATTTGGGTAAAATAAACAACAAACAAGATCACTTCCCTTAACTGTTCAGAGAGGCTTTCAGCAAGGAGCTTGTCCAGGGACTCTTTTGCCTGGCAGCTGTGGTGCTACCATGGAGTTCAAGAAGCTACTCTGCTTTCTCAAGGAGGAACTACTCTAACAGGCCCAAGAAGGATGAGGCAGGGGCAGGCAGGGAGGCAGTGCTGTGCAGGGATCCAGCTGTGTCTCCTCCACCGCAGCTGCTTGCCTGCCCCTCACGTCCCCGTCCCCCACCGCCTAACGCCTTTGTCCTGCTCTGGGGCCATTTCCCTAAAAGTTCAGTTCTGCAGGTGTCTGACCTCATTGTGCTGGGAACAAGGGGGAGGCTGGGGGAAGGGGGCTCTGTCTGTGTAATTAAAGCCAAAAGCCCTACGTGATGCTGGAAAGCTGAACCTTAACTGGCATCTCACATCCCTGGTGGAGGCACTGGGCAGGACTTCGGAAAAGCTTCAGAGCAGAAAGCTTCAGAGCAGGATTCAGGAGATACTGCCAAAAATCACAGTGGACCCAGGAAGCAGCACTGCACATCCCAGTAGTCAAACTCTGTGCAGAATAAAACCCATTTCAGAGCAAATAATGCCTTCATGCTGCAGCCTGGGACATCATTGGGGAAAAGGCTGCCTCTGCTTCAAAAGTCTACAAGGCCCTGCTTCTGGAAAATGGTGCTGTGTCCACCCCACCTGTCAGCTCTGGTCTGAGGTGCATGGCTGGGCTCTGCAATGGTCTGTGTCCCCCTCATAGCTGCAAGGCTTGTCAGAGACTTGCTGTGCAGGGAGGACATCCTGCACCCTGACGTAACATAAGGAGCAAATGCATTGCCCTGGCTCTGGGGGTGTCCTCCAAACAAGCCTCCCATTTCAAACAGCTCCAGGGCACAACAAGGGGCACTGTATGTGGGCTGGGCTGGGCCCATGTACAGGCTTCAGCTTTCTCACCAAGAATGCCTGTCCAAATTAACCTGATGATAAAGATTGTCTGTGTCTTGAGGAGGTGAGAGCCAGCAGTGCCATGGGCAGGTCAGGAACTCCTGAGCCAGCAGACACCAGAGGGTGAAGGCTGCACCTACACTCATGTCTCACCTGGTAGCTGCAGACCAAAATCTGTGATTCTTTCATCCCAGGCTAAGGCACTGAGCTGTGGGATGGGGAGCCAGCAGCACAGAGTGGAGGTGGGCAGCAGCCCTGGCAGGGGAGGGCACTGCCCAGATCCCACATCCACCCGGCTCCCTCCGATCTCCACCACAAGGAGTCTCGCAGATGTCAGCCCCGACAAAAGCATGCAAGTGGGAGGGATGTCAGCACAGATTTACATCCAAAGGTCGCCATGTCCTGAGTGGTAAACGGGTGGACAAAGAAGTTAATCGAGGAGTCAAAAAGGGCAACCTGAAGAGGAGCGGCAGCTGGGAATGTGGAAGCAGAAATTAAGGCAATTAGCAGGAAAAAAAGAGGGAGAGTTTTGCATGCCTTTCCGATTTTTCCACATGGAAAGAACAACGCTGTATTATCTGAAACTGACTTATTTTTACTGTCAGCTGAGAGAGAGCAATCAGTAGGCTTGAACTGATGCCTCTGCCAGCAGTCACAGTCTTTCTTCCCACAGAAACCAGTGACCCCTCTGCAGTCAAAACAGCTGCCTGAAATTCCAGAGCTCGAATGGGGAGAGCAGTGCCATCCCTGCTCACACCTGCACTGACAGCCTCTGCTATCACATATCTGCTGCAACAACATGTGGAAGCATCCATCAGAAAATTGATACTGATTCCACCCTGAGTGCTCCACAAACATGGAGCCTAAAGATGGTCAGAGGTGCCCAGAGCCCACAGTGCAACTCTCACAAGCAGCAACAGGTCACTGCAGCCTGCAGCCAGGCAGGCATTTCTGAACTATTGTTCAGGGTACAGACTAAGGTCATGTTCCCTTTTAAGCTGAGTCAATCTTTTTACTGAGTTCATTGGGAACTTGGGCTGAAGCCAGCGGTTACTAGATGGACCAAACATCATCTTTCAGAGCTTGGACAGAGCTGTATTGGCCTGAGGGTGTTTGGGGCACAGAGAAACCAACACCCTCATCCATGAGACTAAAAACAAACCAGAAAAAAAAGTGTTTTGAACATATTGATAAATGAGTATATGTTTTCATGCTTTTCTCTACTTCTTTAAAAAACCCCAACAACATGAGGAACTGTTTTTCTGGTTAGTCAAGGAATTCTCTTTCAACAGCATAAATTGATCAGCCACCTTTTAATACCATTAATTCACAGGAGCAGAGACACTAGCCAGCTGCTGGATGGGTACCAGAGGGGCTGGATGCTCTGAGCAAGCCCAACCACCCGCCCAGGGCTTGCCCTGCTCCCTGCATTTAACATGCCCACTCTGGCTTCATGGAGAAACCTTCCCACACTGACCTATGGCCAAGCAAAAAGCTGTTTATCACCCCCAGGAAAACCAGCTCCCCTTTCCTTTAGTGTATAACTCACAGGCAACAGAAAGGATGAGGACTCGTTGCTTTGCCCACACCATGAACAATTTTGGGAACTGGGGTACTTCCAAGGGTCTCTGGACTTGACTTGGGAGACAGCTGGGCACCCCTCTCTTTTAGCCTAGAGCTGGGCAATTAAGCCTTGCTCAGCAAGCAAACCTGTGAGGATCTGGACTTCCTATGCTGTATTGCCACACATACGATCTAGCAAAAATACATCATTTACTTAAGTGAGGCAAATGCAGAATGAAAAGTGCATTTTGCCAAAAGCCCAGGAGCTCTTGACTGGCTGAGTCCAAGCCAGTCAAGCCCTATTTTTTGCATAGGGCCTAGTTGAAATAAAGAGACAAAAGACTGTGACAAAAAAAAAAAAAA
>VWZW01001499.1:2031359-2256650 GCA_013397115.1 Edolisoma coerulescens
AAAAAAAAAAAGTGGCTGCTGGTCAGATACAAGTCATTTAGCTCAATATAAAGGTAATTTGGTATCATCCTGGGGTCTTTATAACACAAGAGATCAGACTAGCTGGTCTAATGGTATCTTTTGGCCTTCAAACCTATGAACTGATGCTCCATCTTTCAAACACTCACTTTCTCTCTCAAAAACTGGGTGCAGATTAGGTCTAAAATATAAGTTGTTGCCACTACAGTTGTGCTGCGCTTGTTTGAGAGTTGCACCCTTGTCCAGCTGCCTTGGGAGCTGTTTCTTCTACACTTGTCCCCATCTGGTTGCTTCTGTCATTAAATTCCAGAGTGACAGACCCCGGAGAAATGCAGGCAGTCAATTTATTTCTTTCCAGCTGTAAATGTGCAAATACTTTTATCAGAGATTATTTCTTAAAATGTCACAGACAATGGGGCATTTTTGCATGAGTCAAGCCAAAAACATAAAAATGTCTCCTGGACAATACTTTGTCTGCGACACTGGGACATGTTTGTGCAACTGGCTTCACGACAATTAAAAAAAAAAAAAAAAGAAAATCCAGCCCTTCCTCTGGCGGGCATCAAAGCATCATCAGGAAGGAGTAGGATGACCACAGGGACAAAGCTGCCAGGTTACACCTGAGAGGGGAGATTTCTTTGCCCGTTCCCCAAGCCCAGAAAGAACATAGCAGGGGTTTTGTTTCTCGAAGCTGCAGCTTGGCGGCCGTGCGGGCAGGTCATATTTTACAGTCTGGGCCGGGGCAGGGTGAAAAACAGAGATCTAGTTTCGCGATGGCCCCGGCTTTACACCGAGCCCCCAGCCGGCTCCCTGCTCGCAGCGCCGACGGCCTCTGAGAGAGAGCGCGGGGACCTCGCTCCTCGCTCCGTTTGGGGCTTTTTCCTCCCTCCCCCGCCCCTTTTCCCTGGGAGAACCTCACTTGCGCACGGCGGCTTCTCCGTGCGGCTCCCCCCGCCGCCCTGCCCGGCATCCTCACCTCGCCACAAACCCGCCACACACACGCACGCACGCACTGCGGGCAGGCACAAAGGCTTTCAAAGCCGCCCTTTATATCCCCCACAGCTGCCCGCGCAGCCCCTGCTCCAGCGCTCGCCCAGCAAGGATGCGTATTCTTCGGCTCCCAAAGGCCCCCATTGCTGTCAATTAGTTACGGGACGCCACCGGGATTCAAGGCTGACAGCTCCGGCAAAGCAGGAGAAATGGACTCAGTGGGGAGCGAGGGGGCCTGCCCTCTTTCTTTCCCCTCCCGCGTCTTTCTCCCCACAAGAAATACCTTTCTCAGCGAGGCTTTTTGAGCCGCCCCCCCAATCCCACCGCCCGCGCCTGCATACAGGGACATGCACGTAGAGGGATGCGTGGCGCCGAGAGATGCCAAACGTGCTGTGAAAGGGGCGCCGGGGACAGCCGACCTGCCCACAGAGGGGGTCATCAATATCTCTGTGTTTCTTTCTCCCCCGCCTCCATCCCGGTCTCCAGTTACAAATCCCCCGTCTCCCAGCTCCCCGGGATGAACATAACATCTTATTTCTCCTCGACTTTCCCACCCAGGCTGGCTTTCTAGAAGGGGAGGGATGGGACAAGGTTAAAACACGACTCTGCAACAAGTGTGGGTTTCACTTGGCAGCATTTTATCTGTCGCTGCTGGGGATTCTCAGCTCCTCTCCCTGTGTGTAACCTGGAGTGTAACCCGGCAAGCTCACAGAGAATGGGGGAGTAAAGCCAGGAGGGGGATGCTGACCCGGTGATTTCACGGCAAACGTCGATGCTATGAGATTTAGGAAAGAAACAAAGGCTGTAATGGTTTGGGAGTGAGGGACCTCTTTAACCAGACTGTGGAAATAAGATATATTTCAAGAGAAGGCATTCCCACGCTTTCAGCCTTGATATTTGGTATGGAAGAAAATCCAACCCAGGCATTGGCTTTGGTGATATGAAATGGGATGTGTTTCATGTGAACTCCAGTTTTGGCTCCTTCATAAATTCCAGTTAGAAATGGGGACCACTCACTCCTAACTCAATCTTTATGTTTGTATCTTTCCTCGACATTTGGATAATATGGAGGGCCTTACGCCAGCTGTGGATTTGGCCCAGCCAAAGTAGTCTCTCTGGATCAAAGAGGGATAACAAAACAATATTTAGATAATTTTTTCCTTGTCTCTGCTACAGGCTGTTTGTGTGTCCCTTGTCAAGTCACTTCATCATGCACCCACCCGAGCCACGGGCAGCTTCCCTTACTGTCCCAGCACATGTCCTGCCTGGAGGCACAACTAAGTCAGGGTGGCTGCATTTCACACGCCTTCTTGGGCTCAGGCGATCCTTTCATCTGAAACACTTCAAGATAAGAGCAGCTCAGATTCAATTTCTTGGACCAAAATCCTTCCCTGAAGTTTGGATCCTGACTGGTCCCAACCCAGAAAAAATGCAGTCTTTTGGTTTGGCTGCATCTGAAGGCTCCAGCTCAAGCCCACACGGCAGAGTCTTGCACAAACAGCTCATCTCGAGAGACTTCTGCTTCCTGGAGAGATGAAATCTTTCAGAAACAGCGTAAGATGAGATTTCAAATCCCTAGGAAAAAATCTTTTCCTCTGCTCCCACCCACATCTTGGCATTGACATGGAACGATGGACCCTTGCCTAATTCAAAATCAGATTTAGACAACAAGCTCTGGGCTATTACAGTGGGAATGAGAAACCTTCACTCGCAGTGGGAAAAGCCATGTACATCCTTGAAGGCCAGCAGAAGATGTTGGGAGAGTTGTGCGTGGCTTAAGTTGGGTGTGCACTATTATTTTCTTGCTGTGGGGGCTGGAGAGGGAACAGGGCAGCAAAATAACTTGGTGTTACAAAAGGCAGATGTGGTAAATAGCTCACAGGAGAGGCTGACAGCCTTCCCAGGCCACTGGAGGAATAAGCTGTCCAAGGAATGGCTTCTAAATGAAACAGCCTCCGTGCAGTTTCTGCATCAGGACAAAAGATAGGTTTATTTTGGATGTGCTAGTAAAACTGCTGTCTGCAAGCCATAAGGTCATACAGCTAAGGTCTGGCTGCTGTCTGGTGAGGAAGCATTCCTCTGGGCCTCCTCTGTCAGCGTGCAAATGCAGGCCTTGTAAAAAAGAATAATATATTCCCCATTTCCCTGCAGAGCGGTACTGCAACGAGTGAACTCGCTACAATGAGTTCAAACCTACTTGTGCTGCAGCTGAAAGGGTTATTCACATAGACAGTACTCAGTAACAAAATGCTCTGTATCCTGAGCAGGGGATTGGTGATGGTGAAGGATTTGTCTGATGATGGCACATGAGATATGCACTGATCATATCTTATATGGTTTCCTTGTGCACAGCAAGGCAGAAGGAACCTGTAATCATGATGGCACCAGCTGGCTGCCTCACTGATAAACCATCAAAACATGGGAGCGTCTGAAAAAACAGAGCGTGTCTGAAAAGATGAATTCTCTTTTCCATCTTTTGACAGGATTCTGGTCCATGTTACTGCTGATGGTAGGTTACATGTTTTACAGTCAGCCTGAGAAGGCACTAGTTTCCATAGCCATTAATCCAAAACTTGTGACTTTTGCTTTGTTCATACAACCATGTACAATGACGGCATATTGCTCCTTTAAAACAAACCCTGCTAGAAAGGAAAAGTTCAAGGGATTTATGTTTGGCAGATGAGTGTTGAGCCATATTGGCTTCTGGGCCATGGACCTCAATGGGCCAAGCAAAAAGCAGTAAGAATGAGAAAGGCTGGACTGGAAACACCAAGGGATGTCTCATAAATAATGGAAATGCATTAGCAGCACCGAGGTGGGAGGCGGGCGGGAGATGATGACGAAGGGGGGATGGTGAAGAGTGGCCAAGGAGGAGAGTGGATCTCACACAGTGCTTCCTGGGAGGCCACTTGGGTCACGCGCGTTCTCATCAGGCTGACAAAGAATGTCAGGGCGTGAAAAAGTTGAAGTAGTCACTTTAATTAACACCTCTTCACTGGTGAGACAAGAAGCTACCTCCCCTCTCCACGTCTCCTTTGCCATGCACCCTGTAGAGCACCTTGTACCTGAGCTGCTGAAAACAGCCTCTGGTGAGAGGTGCTTGTCACCATGCCTAAGTGCATCACTGACAGAGTCAAGAAATTCAGCTCACCACCTCGGGGAGTGAGCAGGTAACAAACTGACAGGGTTTTCTGCTGCAGTCAGTGTTGGAGAAACAGTCAGGAAAAGGTGAAAGCAATCTCTGGGATGAAATCCTCACAGAAATGCTGGCTCTCTTCCATCTTGCATGCTAATGCTGAAACATGAGTTTCTCAGGCAGGGATGAAAGGAAAACACATGTCTCATATCACACAGGACCCTTGAGACTGGGACAGGGGGTAGGAGGATTTGAGGCAAGAAAGAAGATCTTTCTTCTCCTTTACATTCCCATTAGCACTGAGCACCACACAGGAAGAAAAAGGTTTGATGTCGCAACACCGACCTGCTCTCCCTAGTTCTCCTGAAGGAGATACAGGCCTGCAGGGAATATCCTACCAGTCAGCACCCCGGTGGGATGGAGAATTCCACTGGTCCTGCTTGGGCAGGTGAAAGACACTTTTACCATTTGCTTTAGTTTGCAGAATTGGAGACTGCACCAAGTCTGTAAAGACGTTAAATCTTCCTGAAAGGTGAATTTTAATCCAGGTTTTGATGAAAAGTTTTGTGGTCTGCATTGGACTAGTCTGTTGTGGCACTCTCTCCTGAGATACCCTATGGATTTACTTCCCAGTCTCATTAGAGGGGCAGTAGGGGCCTGGTTTGCCCTCAGCTTAAGACTTGTATCTCTGACTAAAATACACAACTGTGAAAGATAAATCCTATTTTTCAGAAATGCAGTTTAGTGGGAAAGGCTGCCCAGACAGCTCTGCCTGATCTAAAGCACTTGAGGAGTGGCCCCACCTGGGAGAGGGTTCTGTGATGATGAGGCAGAGTTAAAAGAGCAGGTTCAGATCCTGCCATGCCACAGATGCTCTGGGTGACCTTCTGCAAATTACTTGGCCAAGGACAGTGTTTCATATTCCCCAGCTGTTGTAGCCAGGGCTGGTTAGACCCACCTGGCTGTAATCTCAGCTGGTTATAACCCCGGAGAGTTGTAAGTGTGGCAGAGTAGCAGTGTCTCGGCATCTCAGACTCCGCGTGTCACAGGCTGCGGCACTCCAGCCACTGAGGGGAGATGCCTGTGGACACTGGCAATGCCATTCTGCAGGAGCTCTGGGCATAATAAACACGGCAGCGACACTGGGCTGCAGAGCTTACAAACAAACAAACAAACAAAAGCTCTCCTTTCCATTGCTGACACAAACATCTTTTTATTGCAAAACTGGGCAGGAAGATGTTTTTTGCACTTTGTGAGCTCGAGGCTTCATTCAAAACCTTTCCCCCTTTTATGCTATACTACCACAAGAAGTTAAAATCTGAAAAATAAATGTTGCAAACCAACAATTTTTTTTTTCTCTATATACAGACTTCTGTGGCTAAACACACTTTGATCCAAGAGATGAATCTGTTCCTCCGAGGCTGCTGGTACACAATGTGCTGGCCAGTTTGCAATCTCCCTCCCACCCTCCCACTAGTCAGGGTCAACCTCAATTGCTCTGACCCACTCAGCATGCCATGACTTCCTCAGCAGCAGACACAGCAGAAGATTTCATTTCATTGGTCCTTTCACACCTAAGGAGCAGCTGAACTGATGCCTTGAAGTGGCTACGCAAAAACAGAGGCTAGACAAGATTAAGAGAATAAAAGTAGGTATTTATTTGAAGGGCCCTCAAAGGTACACCCTGGGCAGTCAAGAGGCTACACCCAAGATGGACCCCGGGTCACGGTCTCTTCACACTTTTATGAGTTTGGTCCATTTGCATATCAGGGTTAATTCTCCAATTATAATTTCAGTTAATGATGTAATTACCCCAAGTTTGCCCCTCCTCTCAAAGGCTTTAGTTTACGTATTTTGGGGGCTGGGACAACAAGCTGTCCTTGAAGTGCAAACCTAGAGAGGTTTGTTATGTCTAACCAGCATGAGAGAACAGGCCACACGAAACTTCAGAATTACACACTAGGCAGTACAGGATTTGAAAAATAGAAAATTTAAAACTGCCATGGCCAAATGCATCTGTCGGGTCTCCCCCAAATTTCTGCTTCTCTGCTGGTCCATGCATGGCTGTGTCTGCATCTTGAAGGCATCAAGCATCCCAGGCTGGCAGGCAGCCCTTAACGGTGCCGGTGAGAGATGCAGGAACAAGTGTGGATGCCAAAGGATATTTAATGCCACATGACTTAATCTGGAAAGGTTTGAAGTCTGGACAACCCACCCTACAGTGTGCAATTTAAAAAGGCACGATCTCCCTGGTTCTTCCAAGGAGTGATTTGATCTACAGGCACTTCAAGGGAGAGAGAGAGTCCTGATATCAAAGGGTTCTTTAATCTGGCAGAAAAGGGCATTTATGAGAACCAGCTGCCAGCAGTTGAGGCCAGACAAATTCAGACTGAAAATCAAGGTGCACGTTTTCAACTGTGAAAGTAATTAATCTGTAGGGCACATTGCCTAGAAGGCCAGCGGTGGCTGGGTCGCCGGCAGGCCTGAAATCAGGACCAGATGTTTTCCTGGAAGAGATGATATCACCTAGCCAGGGACGGCAGGCTCAGGGAAGAAACCGTGCAGGGGCAAGCTGGAAAGTCACAGTCACTGCCACTGCCACCAGCCTTACAGCCCATGCTCCATGCAGGAATATGGTTTTATATATATATATATATACACATGTATATGAGTAGCTTCACACGTACAGCCCCAGTTGGCATAGACCAGCATCTCTCCAGCCACAGGTCTGCTCTGTACACTCTATTTATTTACCCATTTCAATTTTACAGCGCTATACAACTGCCTGGCCTGAACTCAGGGGCCAAAATCTCCACTGGGAGATTTGACTGGGCAATAGGACTAGGGGAAGGGGAGAGTGGCTGGGCTCCTGCTCACCTGGCGGGAGGGATGTCTGCCATTGCCTGCCTTCCCCCTACAGCCCATGAAGGTTCCTTTCTTCGGGCCAGTGCTGCCTCACAGCGCCTCGAGTGTTGCCTGGAGCCTCCATTGAGAATCAGTGGATTGGGCAAAATCCCATATTCACCCTTCCTTCCCCACCCCCAGCCCTCCTTGGCCGAGCTGCAGCCCAGACGTCACAAAAACCACCCCTCCAAACCAACAAAAAACCCACAGACACTCATAGAAAAAAAAAAAAAACAACCAACCCAAACAAACAAACAAAAACAGGAAAAGAAGGAAAAAAGAAGAAGAACGTAAAAAAGCAAACCCTAACTCTCCCTGCTTCCAGCAAAGACAACAAACAGGCTCTGGGCCCTATAGTTGATGGCATCAGCAGAGGGACCCTACTTGTCTGGCTGCCTCCCTCGCTGCCAGCCCCCTTCCTGCCCAAGCCCCTGCTATTGCTACATCTATCCTCCTTCACTTTCTCCTCCTCCTCCTTATCCATTTGTTTCCTGGTTAACAAGTGTGCACTGTTACAGCTGTGGTCCCTCACTCCATCATGCTTTTTTCCTTTCTTATGGCAGCAAGGGCTGTTTTCTTGGGGCAGGGGGAACACGTGTGCAACTTATCCTTGCACAGGTTGGTGCCTCTCTGTGTTGGCAGTGGAACGCAAGGAACGGCCGCAGCTTGTGCTCCAGGGCTGAGCAGCACAATGTTGATGGGCTGGGGAGAGGAGGAGGGGAGGGGGTGAGTCAAAAGGGCCTCCTGAATCGATGGGGAATAATATGAAAGGGAAACTCTGGCAGGCATGGGACGACCCAGATGGACAAAGTGCAGTGAGGCAGCTTAGTTAATGGGCTGCATTAAAATTAAACAGAGACAGTGTTCATTTTCCAAGCAGCACAGTGACCGCAGAAGGGCTTTGCGGCCCCTGTGGGAAGGTGGTGTGAAACAAAACTAGGGAAAACCTTTCCCTCTCTCGCTGCCCCATCCTCAGCAGGTGTAAACTGGGGCAGCCCTGCTGTCCTCCCCCTGCCTGGGTTAACACAAGCCAGCTCCCAACATCCCTGCCACCAGCCTGCATTTCCATAAAAGGGATGATGATCTTGTCAATGTTGCTGTAAATCTGAATTTTTTGTACATGGTCACAGCTCTCAGAGAGGTGACAGCCGCTTACCAGCTGGTCACCAGCACAAGGAAGGACCCGGGCAGCCTGCAAGACCAAGTCAAGCTTTAAAGAGGAGGATGATAATAAAATGCATCCCTCCCCACTCCCACCCCTGTCAGGAGGAGGATTTATACTCCTCCTTACAAAGGACTAAAATAGTCATTTAGGCTCTGCTTCAGCAAAGCACCTGCTTAATTGCTCGCCTTACTTCACTGCGACTGGAGCAACTGGAGCACATGGTTAAGAACACGCTTAGAGGCGCTGCTGGGTAGGAATAAACTTAATTATACACTTAAAGAGATGTTTAAGCACCTTGCTAAATCAAGGCCTTGCACCTGAGGAAAGTGAACGGAAAAAGGTGACAAAGCAGAACAGAAGAGCAGCTTTTGGAACAATGAACCATTTTAGGTTCTCCATTCTACAATTAATGAAGGTGAATGAAAACCCTCATTACTTGGTGACTGGAGATAAAATGATCAACCACTGAGAAAGAGCTGTGTGATGATGTATTACACAGCTGAATACCTTTAACTGGCAATAAAGAGGTACACTTTCCTGCATCTTCCTGTTCTTTATATTGACTGGGATAGGAAGGATATGTCTTTGTTCAGAAAGGCACTGTAATGTTTGATTTCCATTCTGCATACCTCGAAACCATTAACCAAGCTGTCAGTGCAGATCAGGGCCCTCTGAGCAAATTTACACCTCTCCATGTAAAAAGCAACCAGGCCATTTAACCAAGTGCTGGACTGATAGCCCCAAACCCTCATGTGATGCGCTGTAGCAAGACTCCCAAAACAGGCTGTGTTTGGCACTGCAGGGTGTAATTGCCCAGACCCTTGTGGTGTTCCCACGAGGAAGGTGCCAGCAGAGAAGGCAGCAGCAGTGCCCATAACCTGCCCTACAAGGTGCATCTGCACCAGGAAGGTGGGTCAAGCTGCCTCCTCTGTGCCTAGCTGAGCTGTTGTGACTGTCACCAAAAGGAACTATTCAGGTTGTAGCTCTTGTCATGGGAATACTTGCTCCAAAGAGAGTCTAGAAACACAAATATGACTTCTCTGCACTCTTCTTGAATTGCCATAGTTTGGACATGATTTAGGAGGCATGCTAATTGCCCACGATGATGGACTCAGAGAAATTAACTATGCAGGTATTTTTTAACTTTAGGACAAGTAACTTTCTCTCAGCTCAGCTTCACAGTTCTTTATTTCAGAGGTAAATAATTCTCACAAATAAGCAGAAAGAGATCCCACATTTGCATAGCATGCAGGTAACTGGGATGAAAGTGAAGAGCTTTCCTCAAGCCTGCCACACATTTCAGGGAAGATTGTCATGGCATCCCTTTCTGAAGACATCCATTTCATAAACAATACATTTTTGAGAAATGTTAATTACTTTGGAAATGCAGTCCAGCAAAGATGAAAGATGAGCTATAAACATTGTCCTCCCTCAGTTCATGGACCAAGGCTTCAGACATACATGTCTCACAGACATATAAGCCCCCTGAGTGATCTGCTTTAACAGATGTGTTTATATATCAAAGAAATGTCACACCTAAATCAGAAGTGTTATCAGCCTCAAAGAAAGTTATTGCACATGAATTAGCAAATATCTGTCTCTCCCTCTCTTAGGGTTGGATAGATCTGTGTAAGAGATGAACACCAAATTATACTCATGTACCTGCAGCAACATACAGGCATGATCCCAGCTGGACCAGTATCACGCTGAGTCTCTGGAGCAGCAGAGCTGCAGGAAATCTTGCAAAACATGCTTAGTACTGTGTGAGCCCACAAGCTGGGGATAAGTTATGGTTGGCTGAGTGGATGATTTGGTGGAAGAAATAACATGGGATATGCCAGGAGCTGGACGGACTCAAGAGGTGACAGGAGAGAATCAAAGCCAGAGAGTGACAGCATGCTCATGGCTTTGGGACAAAAGGTTAACTATGCTTTTAACCAATTCTACCTATAAAATACTGTGTAAATAAATAGTAGCTGCATGAAATGTCTTATATTTGCTGCTCTTCATAGAATCACGGAATCACAGAATGGTTTGAGCTGGAAGGGATTTTAAAGCTCCTTCAGTTCCACCACCCCGCCATGGGCAGGGACACCTTCCACTTGACCAGGCTGCTCCAAGCCCCATCCAACCTGGCTTTGAACACCTCTAAATGAAGGCTATGAGGATGGAAGGGTCTGGATGGGAAGCCTTTGAAGACTGGCTGAGGTCACTTGCTCTGTTCAGCCTGGAGAAGAGGAGGCTGAGGGAAGACCTCACTGCAGTTATAATGTCCTCCTAAGGGGAAGAGGAGGGGCAGGCACTGATCTCTTCATTCTGGTGACCAGTGACAGGACCCAAGGAAACAAGATAAAGCTGAGTCAGGGGAGGTTTAGGCTGGATATCAGGAAAAGGTTTTTCATCCAGAGGGTGGTTGGACACTGGAACAGGCTCCCCAGAGAAGTGGTCACAGCATCAAGCCTGACAGAGGTCAAGAAGTGTTTGGATAATGCTCTCGGGCACCTGGTGTGATTCTTGGGGTGTCCTGTGCAGGGCAGGATGATCCCTGTGGGTCCCTTCCAACTCAGCACATTCTATGATTGTATGTGGCAAGGGTTGCCTCCCACCCTTGGCTCAGTCAGGCCCAAACCTGGATACTCCTGGGAAGTTGGAAGTTAAAGCTAAGGGAGGGAAGTTAAGGGTGTGGCAGTGCAAACAAATTCCCTGATGGGGCCTGAACACCTCTGCACAACTCCCTGCCATGGCTCCTGCTAAAAAGGCAGAGCAACAACTACCTGCAGCTGGAAGGCAGCATGCCACTTGTTGCTCTCCTTTCATTTTTGTGCCTGTGGGCTTGTTCTCTCTTTGTCCCTTCAGATCATACTAAAACAAAGTCCTCCTCATCAGCACATCAGGGTCCTCAAGTCTGCCCATGTCCCGGGCCCCCACTAGCCCTGCATCTGTCCCTGTGCCCCCCAAAACCCCCCCCCCCATCCGTCGCCCACATCCTGAGCATGAAAGCCAGCCGGATTAATCCGGCACAGAGCACATTGTGTGTGAGTCATGACAGGCTCACTAAGGCGTGCAGTGCTGATAAAAGGCAGCTCTGATGGGCTCTGTCAGGGATCCCGGAGAAACAGCGTGGAAAAAATCTGCTAACCCACATCCCAGCCTGGCAGCCGGGGCCTGGAGACAGCCAGGCACCAAAGGGAGCGCACGGATGGGGTTCTGATCCAGGCTCAGCCTGTGGGGAAGCCCCTGGTCCCAGGCATGAGCTGGTGCTCTGTGGGGCTCTTGGGTCATCCAAGAGTTCATGAGGCCAAAGGAGGGCTGGTGCAAGCTCCCAGGTCCTGAGGCTGAACCCAGGGATAACCTCCCTCTCCCCAGCTGGCCAGGGTATTTTGGGCACTTGTGAAGCTATAGAAAGGGAAGTCTGCCTGATCCTTCTTTGAATTAATTTTCCTGATGCTTCTGTGCATCTTTCTGCCTAAAACTTCCCTCTGGATAATTTTCTCAGTTCAGTTTCTCCCAGCTGTGGACCACAAGGCAGCTTTTTTTCCCAATCCTTTGCGCTTAGCGGTGCTGCTCGCAGAGGACCAGCAGGAGAGACCATGGCCCAGCAATACCCAGTGCCCTCTGGTGTGCTGCAGAACTGCCTCATAAACCACCAGGAACCCATGGTGGGTGAAATCCTGCTACAAGCAGGTGTGTAGCTCACTGTAACACTGTCCCAAAAGGTTAACAACTGTGTTTGCTGCAAACAGGGTTCAGCCCCAAGCCCCAGGCGGTTCAGCAGCTTGCCTGACCACAGAACTGGAGATAATAGGGACCACAGCGTCTGGGATATTGTGGAGAAATCAGGATAACATTTATGTGCACCACTGAGCTGGGAGGAGTTGAGGCCATGGGGTCTGCGTGGAGGGGAAGGCAGCAGCAGCAGATTTCAAAACAATTTAGATAAATTGGAGAATTGGTCTCAAATCAGCAGGATGGAAATCACACAAGAGCGAGTGCAAAATACCACAGTGAGGTGTTGGAACTTAAATGCAAAATGAGGACTAATTGGATAAAGAGCACTGCTGCAGGAAAGGCTCCCAGGACTGCAGACAAAAAATTAGTCAACACTGTCATGCTGTTTCAAAAGAGGCGAGTCTCTTGATGGGACTCATTAATGAGAGATTCACAGGGCAGGCATGGGAGAAAATGACTGTGCTGCAGTTGGCCCTGAGGACGCTGGGCACAGCACTCTCCAAACTGGGTAAACAAACTGGGCAGCCCTCCGAGGTGCAGGAACAAGCTCAACAAAAGCTTTGGAAAACATAATCTATGAGGGCAGATTGAAAGAATTGGGTTTGTTTAGTCTGGAGAAGAGAAAACTAAGAGGGAGCATGTACAGCCCTTCAATACATAAGGGCTTGTCCTAAAGACTGCAGAGCCCAAGGGAGGAGCATGAGGAGAACTGGGGTTGGTTTGCAGCAAAGATTTAGGCCAACAGAGCAGTAATAGGGAAACTTTGGAGCTGATGAGGGGCACTGCAGATTCTCATTCATGGGTGCAATGTAAGTTGAGCTGGAGATACACTTGTCAGGAAGGGTTCAGGTATAGCAAATCTTGCTTCAGAAGATGAGGGCATCCACGAGACCATAACCAAGCACTCAGTGCTGCACTCCTTCCCTGTCCTGCTCCTGAAGTGAACCCGCAGCTTTAATTATAGCCCCTTTCTGACCTCCAGCAAGGCAAGGGAATAGGATTACTCCAAGGAGAAAGCTGTAAAGTGATCATCCATGTCCCTTGCCTCCCCACTCAATTTGCCATGCATGTACCAAATAATAACACCCATCCCAAAGACCTTACTGTCTAAATAGATGGGACAGAGGAAAATTACTGCCCAGTAAGAGATGTGGGGGTAACATAGGACTGTATCGGGAAAAGCTGAGAGAAAGCTGTTTAACATGGAGGAAAAAGGGAATCCTGGATATGGGGGAATCTACTTGCAGTATTCAATTAGCTAAAGGAAGTTAAAGAGAAGACAAAGCCAGGCTGCTTTTGGAGGACGCCAGTGAGTGAACAAGAAACAACAGGCACAGGTTGCAACTACAGAAATGTTCATTGAAGCTGAGGAAAAACAATCTTGTCTGGAAGGATATTTCATCATTGAAACAGGTTTCACAGAGAGATTGTGAAATCCCTGTCCTTGGAGATTTTCAAACTGAACTGGATAGAGTCCTGGACAACAAAACCTAAACAACATAACCTGTTGAAAACAGCCTTGCTGTGAGTGGGGGCCAAGGTTGGAGCCTGCCAAGGTCCTGTCTCACCTGAGGTGTTCTGTGACAGGTACACTGTACCACAGAAGCTACCTATGCACCTGAACCCTGCCACTGATGCTCCATACAGGATCCTCTCTGCCGTACTGGACCCTCTTCATACAGACATTTCTGCCTCTTTGCTCCATGAGCCTTTCTTTGGTCTTTGTGTTCTGCAAAGCTGAATCCCCATGGTTCGCATCAGGCCCCAATCCAATGTAAAGCCCTATGTAACAACAACATTTCTTGACCATGATTCACAACAATAGCTACCACCCAAGTTCTTGGCTTGCAGTGTAGCCCAATATCTAACAGTGTTCAGTTCAACCCAATATTATCTGCATCCCCCACCCCTTCCCACTCCAGTTTCAGAGCCTGGCCAGCGCTGAGCCCATGCTGTTCCTATTCGCAAACCTTAAGCACCCTGGCTGCTGCTTGGAATGAAGAGGGAGCACTTGGAGATGAACTTTTAGCACTGCAAGCTCTAGGGAAGGCTGAAGTCCTTGCTTGTCTGTCACTGATTTATTGACGCTTCCCGAACTATGGAATGCCAACCATACATGGAAATCTGCAGAAAGAAAGGACTTGGATTGAAGGAAAGAGAGGTCATTGCAGGCAAATCAGACACAGGCATCAAGAAATTGTTTTGTTTTGTTTTGTTTTGTTTTCTGTGCTGCTGAAATGAATGTAATAAATGTGCATCTGCTGAGTTGTTTCTACTGACAGAGTTTTCCCTTGTTTCAGATTTGGCCTTAACTCTTCTTAGTAATCCTGATCTGCAGTGATCTGCCCAGCAAGAACATGTGTGCATATGTATGAGAGAGGGAGAGGCAGTGGTCATTCCCAAAGCAGACATTTTGTTCATCCTCTGCCAGCCATTTTTTGGATGGAGGTATTTTTTTCCTTCATTCTTTTGGGTCATAGTGTACGCATGAATTTGAAAATGATCCATAGAAGTAGGATTTAATGAGCTTGTTGACATAGTAATACACCAAAATGAAAAAAAAAAGCGAAAATCACAGACACTTTCTCTAGACCTTCTTCTCTACAAATGTGTTCTTTTTTAATTGAAAGTTAATCTATAGCAAACACTAGAGAACAACACTTGTTCATTTCAGAGACTGCAATCTGTGACAGTTCTTTGTGTACCACTCTAACACACATCTTTTGTGCCTTCTTCTCTTCCCTCTCTTGAGATGAAGCAGAGCTCTGGTTCAGCAGCCGGCATCTGTCACTGATTACAGCGGCTTAAGGTTTTACCTCTGAGGAGCAGAGGGGGAGCACACTGGGGTCCCTGTGTGTAACTGCGCACAACTCTGCTCTGGCACTTCACTCCACATGCTGTCACTCCTCCCTTCTAGATTTGCTCTTCCAGACCTCCTCAAATCAGCCTTCTCCTCCGTTAGCCCTCTTCACATATCATGCCCATGAGACGGATCCTGTTGATCTGTCCCATCCCAGTACCAGAGCTGAACAGCACTGACTCGACAGCACACCAGAGAAAATGCCCTTTGCTTCATACTTGGGGTTAATCAGACTAATCCAGCACTTTGAGTGTAGCCTGCTGTGGCATGGCCAAATGCAGCATCCATATTAGGCTCTACAGCAGACGCGCTGTCGTTGGATTGAGGTTTCTGAGTCACGCTATTGAAGCCACACTCGTGGTGAAGCATTTTATTAATAACTTTTGTTGCAGAACTTTATCCCAACAGTCTAAAAATGGTACTACTCATAACTGCACTTAGATCTTGAGCATGGGGTTATTTTGCCATTTATTTATGTCAAGTGGGTTTGTTTTTGGGTTCTTTTCTATTTTAAACTTTCTTCACTGTAAGCTGAAGGCTTGCTCCTGCCCTGCTTTAGTTGCTCTGTTTAGTGAAGCAGGTTCTTCCCAGATGTGCAGACCTGAGGGTTAGTTCTAGTTCAGGTCTAGGACAAGTTGGCTGACAGAAGCCAGATAAGGTGGAGACAGCAGGTCACACACACAGCTGACCAGAGCAGAGACTCTACAGAACTCAAGACACATTGGTTTGAGTATTGCTGGTGTTGAGGAGGCTCTAGGAAAGAAACAGCTTCTTGCAGCACAGCAGCAGCAGGCTGTGGGTGGCAAAGTCTGTGTAGCACCTTCCTGCACAAAACTTGGACCTAGCCTCTGGAAATCTCTCACATTCCCCTGGCAACGGATTCACTTTCCAAAACAAAATGAACTCAAACACAATCATTTCCTATGAATGAAGTCGGGATGGAACATAAAACCCAGGCAGGGAAATATAGATGTGTGACAACATATTTGAAGCAGCAGAGAGAATTATTTCATCCAGCATCCAGCTGAATGGTAAAGAGAGTCAGCCGCCCCGAGGAGAAAGCCATTAACACACAAACACATTTTATGCTGGCCAAGGTGAGAAAGGAAAGGCTGTAGGTACTGAGGTGACAGCTACTTTAGGATCAAAGGAGAAGGCTGAGAGGAAACTGTAAAATTAACTTCAGATCTGTGTGGGGGAGGCTGTGTGAACAGAGGGGGAAACTTAATTAAATGTGGCAAACAATGACTATATTTTCTGGGAAAGGAGCAGCAATGATTTCACTTCCAAGATACTACACCTGAGCAAACATTATCCAAAGCTGGCTTCAACTAGGACTTCACTGCCAGTATGGTAATGCAGATCTAACCTTGACTTTGAAGGCTAAGAAAAGTAACTGAGTGGGGAGATTTTAGTTTGCCAGTGGTGCTCAGTATTCCTTCCCTCTCCTGTGGAGTAGCTGAAATGGATAATTACTGGGCATGGTGGGAGATGTGGCTTCTTATTCAGGCCAATAATTTCTGACAAGACCTAAAAAAAGAGAAAGAAAGGAGGTGGCACCAGTGCTGAGGTGAGTGGCCCAGAACTTCTGCCAGGTGAAATTCTGTAGCTAATACAGCTGAGGGAGAAAACAGGAGCATCAACAGCAGAGAGTGGCCTACAGGTCACCAGGTGTGGGCCTCATCATCATGGCAAGTGTCCTGCAAACCATCGAGCCAGGAAGCAACTAGAAGACTTCAGGGGATTTTTTTCACTGAGTTAGATGCTGAGCTAGGAAGGCAGCAAGACACACTGTGCCCAAGTGAGCTCTACACCAGTGCAGAGAAAGGAATATAAGTACAAGAAAAGAATAGATTGACTAGAACGCCACTGTTGACCTTGAGCATAAAGAAGACATCTATACAGAGTGAAATCTAGGCTGATTTACTAGGACTTAATATAAAAGCATAGCAAAAGCCAGGGAGGTTAAAATCAAGAAGTCTTTGGAAAAAAAAAGAAAAAGAGATGTAGAATTATAGGCTAATTAATTCAATTTCAATTACAGGAAAAATGCTGGAACTAGTAATGAAAAAAGCTATTTGTAAGAAACTGGAATGTAATGGGATGAGTAACAACCAATATTAGCTTCATAGTCTGGTCTTGACAAACCCAGCTAATTTCCTTTTAAAACCAGCAGACAGACCTCACAGGCCAGTAAGGAGAAGCAGATGTCAGTGTCTTGACTCGAGTGGGTCCTTTGACACTGTCTTGCATGAAATTCTCATAAACCAGCAAGGAATGTGTGGTCTATCTACTGCAGAGCAGACACAGCACTGGTACTCAGGAGGCTGTGAGCAGGACTTCACTCTCCACAGGCAGAAACCTATTGAACAGAGATGTACAGGTCTCTCTCTGTCTCCAGCTCCAGTCTGTTGGTGGCTTGGACTGTGGACTAGAAGAAAGATGATTAAATTTGCAGAATGCCTAAAGCTGGAAGGATCTGCAGGGACATCAAAGACAGGATTAGAATTTTTTAAAAAAGCAAACGGCAGCCTGACAAATTCAAGAAACCATCAGGGGAAAAAAAAATATGAAAGGACATAGTAGGAATCCATATGAGGGTCCAAACTGAGGAATAACTGACTGCACAAATATGGACATGGAACTACTGGAGCTGAGGTTTAATGTAGATTAAAACCTGAAGTGTTTGTCATCAGTGCCATACTGTTGGAAAAAGAAAAGAAAAAAGAAAAGAAAGTGTGCTAATTAAATACAATCCAGACAAAACCAAGAAGAATCATCAGAGTCTAAAGAACATGATCTGGGAGGGAAATCTGAAAGTCTTGGTAAAGCTTAGCCTTAAGAAAAGAAGAACTATAATAAGCACAGCAAGTCTTTAAGTTCATGAAAGATTGCAACAAGGGGAAAAAGACACCAGTCGCTTCTACCTGCCCAAAACAGAGAGGTTCAGAAATGGTACCAGGCTTAAACTGCAGCAAGAAAGATTCAAACTTGATGTCCCAAAAATGTTAGGGCAAATCGATGGAGGCAATGCATGAAGTGTGCAGGCAGGAAGCCTCCCTAAGGGGAGAGCTTCAAGAACATTGGGTAGCTGTCAGAATGACAGCAGTGTCCTGCCTCAGGGGTTTGGAGAGGGAGCAGAGATCTGGGTTTAGTCTACATCTCTCCTGGGGGAGCTTGACTGAGGGGGAGAGGTGGGAAGGGTCCACTGTACATGGAAGGCCTTGTTAGGAGTATTCACCAGGACAGGAAGGGAGGAATACTAGGATGTTTCTCCTTCCTCAGTCTGCCCCCCAAAACTTAATTTTCCCTCTGCACAGGGCCTGTTTCCACTTACTCCCCTTGCAGTCCCTCATCTGCAGCAGGTGTCACTGAGCTTTCTGCACTTCTCCAGCTGCTGCTGAAAGCCTGAGGATCAGGGGGTGCCCATCCAGACCAACCTTGTCCTGGGAAGGTGAAGGATGCAAGGCTAGATGGGAGAGCACTGAAACCCTGGAGGAAGGGCTTGCTGCTCCCAGTGCCACTGGAGAGATGGGGTAAGGAAGCAGCTGTGGCTGCTGTAGAAGGAAGCTGCCTGCAGCCAGCATCGCCCGTGGTGACAGGAATGGGGGGATAGGCCTGCAGACGGTGACACACCAGTGCTTTGCCTTCATGGTCCGTGTCACCACTGGTGCCAGTCTCCTCTGGACTAAGCAAAGAGAATGATGGCAGGCCTGGCACCCGAACAGTGCCCGTGCTGCCTGTGCCTTAGGGCATGTTACACATCCCAGCGTGAGTGGCTTCCCCTCAACAGCCAGGACAGCAGAGGTCAAAGCCAACCTGCACCTCTAGCCTGATCGCAGCAAGGTTCCTTCCCTGGCTACAGGGCAGCAGTGTCAACAGAGGATGACACTTTGGGACCTTTGAATTGTGTTTCTGTTATTTGGGATCAGAACACAATTGTTCCCCACTCACATGATGGTATAGACTCAGCATTTCAGCTGGTAAGTGCCAGCTGAATCACCTGGAACTGCATGTATATGCTATACACTAGGACCTACAGCACACTCTTAAAAATCCCAACTCCAACAGTGAATTAAAAGCTAGACCCTTAAATATTTAGCTTTAATAATGACTCTGATGATCAATAGAAAACTTGGAATAAGACTTTCAGCTCTTGTAAACTGGCTGATTTAGATTTTATTGGAAGTAAGAGTGCCAGCACATCAGCAAAGCAACCTGGCCCTATGAGCTCACAAAATCCAATCTAAATTATTTACTTTCAAAGAAAGATTAGTTGTAAGTTTTTTCCTAGCCTTCTGAGTGTTCACAGATTATTTGTTCTATGGCAGTTTCATGTGCATTGCTAGCTATTGCTAATAATAATTTTGCATTGAACTAGCAATTCATCAGAAATGCACTTGTTAGGACATTAGCCTTCTCTTTCCTTGTGTGTTTTTACTGGCATAACCCATCTCTGAGTATTTATTTTCATTCAGCTGAACATTGGTGATATGCACAGAAGGACCAGGAGCTGCCATAAGAGCTGCTACATGCAGTACACTATATTCCTATGGGTCAACTCCTCTCCTAATGTCAACCAGCATTAAAAATAGAGGGAGGCACAATGTTATCACAGATGTAGGAGCCTCGTCAAATAATCTTTGTCCCACACTCCTGCCTTCCAGGCCATGTCCAGAGCACATGGCACAGCCCCTCCTGCTTCACCCTTGGCACCAGCACTGTACACTTCACTACCACGTGGTTTGTGAGCCTCGACTCCTGTTGAGTCCCCATCCCCTTGGCAAGGATGCCCTCCCTGTGTGCCAGGACAAACAAGCACCTTCAGCCAAACCCCAGTGCAGCCAGAGAGAAGTGACAAAGGCTTTCTCGGTGGCAGAAGCAGCCCCATTGTCAGAAATCAGAAGAATCATTTCCTGGTTACAGTAGCCTTCAGATACTTTGATCCAGCTTCAACCCCCAAATAAAACAATGGGAGTGATATATTGGCTATTCTGTTTCAGTGACTGAGCACTCGAGAGCAGGAATGCAGCTCCCAGAGGCGCGACACAAGGACTTGAAGAGGTTGGCTGTATTTTCTTCCACTTAAAACTGGGAGAGGTGAATAGCTGGTGAAAGTGGGGAGGAGATTGATGGCTTTGGAAATTGCAAGGCCCTCTCGCTATGTGGGACAGCTTTGGTACAGAGAATCAGCTTCAAGCCTGACCTTGCCCTGCCTGACCTGTCAGTAACCTCAACCCTGACCTTGGAAGGACCACCCTTCTCCTGGGGGAAGAACAGTTTGGGGAACAGCGGGAAAATGTGAGTGGTGATCAGGTTAAGATTATTTTATTTTCCAGGAGAAGACAGGCTGTGAGGCATGCAGAAGCTTCGTGTCCTTCTCATGCTTTGGTATTCAAGGTACAGGAACCTTGTGGTGCTCACACAGCATTAGCTCCAAACGTGGTCTAGCTCATTACACTTCTGCATGGAGTGCCTTCCTGTCTGCTCTGCTGAATCCCCATCTTCATTGCATTTTGGATGCCATCACAGCAGTCAGACCACATCCCTGACGGAATTTGTTGAGTCTTTCCTTCTTCAAAACTCATCAAGATTCAAACCAGGCTCTGTCCAGACCCAAATATTTCAGCAGCATGAGCCCCAAATCCATCTTGATTTCTGCTCTCTGCTTCCCCCTGCAAGATCACCCCCTTCCCTTGGAGCTGCCTCCCCGCTGCTTTCCCTTTCTCATAACCAGCCATCCTTCACTGTCCTGTGTCTATAAAACACTCAGTGCACACGGCAGCCGAGGGGGAGGGACCGAGGGGCTGGTGGAAGCCACTCAGATTTCACATTTATTTAACAGCCGTGGCTGTGCTTGTTTGATTTATCTTCACACATACGTTTGACAGATATGGTCTCATAAAAACTCCACAGAGTAAAAACAGCAGAAAGGCCTGCAGCCATACTGCGTCAGCATTCCGTCTGGCTCCAGCTCCAGAGCTAAGCACAGATCAAGCTCACTGCAGCTGGCAGCACCCCTCACTTGGGAAACTTTTGAGTTTGCAAAGCCCAAAATGCAGAATGCATAAGTGGAGCTGGTCCTGAGTTTCCCAGGTGTCAGGGCAAAAAATGAAAAAGGTCGTGATTTTCTCTTATCTTGAAAAACCCTGCTGCATTTCACATAAATTGCTTTGTTCAAATAAACTTACATTTAGGTGGCTAATCTCATCCTTTCCCCAAATCCTGTGCGATACAGCAGCATTCAGAATATCTCAAGAAAGTCATGGTTTTTATAGCACTTCCAAAAACACCTCTCCCAATTTGCAGCAGCTGAGGAGTAAGCTTGCTTCACCCTTCCCTTGCAAGGGCCTTATAAGCTTGCTCCATTTGTATTACTCCCAACATGCCTTTAAAAAAATGAGGCCTTATTTAATGAGTCAGATTCATACTGTTGTGGTTCCGATCAATACATTTTCACTGGAGCGGAATTGTAAAATTTGTGCACAAAGCAGCTACTATATAGTTTGGGATATAGCCTCCACAAAAGCACAGCCCACTTCAACATATGCATATTTCACAGCGTTTTTTTTTAAAGGGGAGCACACCTGAAACTCTCATTCCCAGCATCAGGAGAGGCAAAGTGAAATAGCTGTAAATAAAGTCCCTGGCGTGCTAATGTTGCTCAAAGGTAGGACTCCAGCTGCATTCAGGTGGCGTTTTATTACGTGTATAAATAACAGCCCTGCCACGTCTGGGAGCTGGCAGCACGGTCTGGAAGAAGGAGCTCAGAGCCGAGAGTGAAAGGCCCTGTGTTCCAACCTGCTGCCGTGGTGGCCACTCTGTTTCTTTATACGTTACTCACACATATGAAATAACGTTCTTAATGCTTGTCACGCAGAGATAAGACAGATCTTGCTCTGTTAACAAAAGCAAATGTGAAGGCCCATGTAAAGGGCCCACAATTATCTTGGCTGGTTAAAACCACTGGAGAGGATTAGTGGGAGAAATTGTGACTGCTTCTCTGTGGGCAGATATTTGTGGTTCTCTCTCTCATTAGGGATGATTTTTCTCAGCTATAGAAATGTCACTTTTTCTGGTTTAGGTAAATAACTAAGGAGTATCAACAGAGGTTTGGGAGCCTCATGTTTTCCTGACTACGGATAACCTGTTTTGGTTTATGGCTATCTCCTCCATCGCTGATCACCTAGCTCTGATCCTCTTGATGCCATATTCACCCAGTTTTCATTGTCACACTGAGCAGTGTCACCCCCTCTCCATCCGTAAGTGCAGCTCAGTGCCTGGTAGAGAGTTATTTTCCAAAGGTGAGGACTTTCAGACAGAGGTTCCCTCTCTCCTTTGAGACAGCTTTTCCCTGCTATGGAAATGCCGTCTTTTCTGTTTTAAGCAAAAAAACTAAGGAACTGTAGACACACTGCCTTCAGGACACACTCGCCAGCTCTCCTGTTTTCCAACAGCCCTAGTCAAGGACCAGATACTGCTCATCATGGCCTGGCTCTTTCTCTCCCTCTTACTCTGTTGCTGGCAGATGAAAAGCATAATCCACCTTCATTAGTAACTTCAGGGGACCCAGCCCCAGGGCCAACTTCAGGCTTCTTTCTGGAGTCTGAACCGTTTGAAGAGAGATCACTTGTGGACAATGTATTAATTATGGCACCTGTTGCTGTACACATTGTTACACAGAAGTGCCACACACCTTGGGCAGGGTCTGGGCTTGGACACTCAAACCTTATCACAGTGCCATAGAATTGTTAAGGTTAGAAAACACCTCTAAGATCATGGAGTCCAACCATTAACCCAGCACCACCACGATCACCACAAAACCATGTCCCCAGATGCCACATCCACAGGGTTTTAGAACACTTCCAGGGCTGGTGACTCTGCCCCTTCCCTGGGCAGCCCATTCCAGGGCTAGACAACCCTTTCAATGAAGAAATTTTTTGTCATATCCAATCTAAACCTCTCCTGGTGCTTTCCTCTTGTCCTGTTACTTGTTGCCTGGGAGAAGAGACCGACCCCCACCTGGCTACAGCCTCCTTTCCGGTAGTTGTCGAGAGCGATAAAGTCCCCCCTGAGCCTCCTCTTGTCCAGGCTAAACACCCCCAGCTCCCTCAGCTGCTCCTCATAAGAATTGTGCTCCAGGTCCCTGTGACAAACAGACAGGGAAGACCCATGGTCTGACATGATTCCTTCCAGAAACAGGCCAGCCTTGGCCAGAGACAGGGCAAGACAAGCTCCCTCAGAAGGCTGCAGGCAACACGGAAAGGCAGGTCCCTGGAGTGCACAAAATGAAATAACCATGTGTGAGACCCGGCTATCCCAAGAAGGGGGACCGTATCTCCTGCATATAAATGCAGAAAAGGAGGGTACCCTCACACCGGTGGCATAGCCACCAATATGCACCATTTCTGCCCCTTCTTTTTTATCGTGTGTAGCCACAGAGCCACAAGGAAGGTACTGACAAGCAGTCAAGGAATTCAGCTGCTGGTTCGCTATGCAGGACTTGGGAGCTGGAGGGCAAAAGTGATGCATGGAAATTAAGTTAATTTTAAACCGCAGGCAAGAGAAGAGACTTGCTAGCAGTTACTTAAGAGAAGCTGCTGACTGTTTAAATACCATTAAGAAGATTAATGTCAGCCCACAGAACCACTGAAAAATTAGGGCTGAAAGGGACCTTGAAAGGTCAGACCAGTCCATTTCACTAACCCAAGCAGGATCACCTAAACCTCGGACGTCCCTGACAGATGTTGCTTAACTTGATCTTAAAGCTCTCCACTCCCTAGGCAGTCTATTCTTTATTATCCCTGTCATTAGAAAGTTTTTCCTAACATCTAAATTGAGCCTTTCCTGCTGTGACTTAAGCCTTCTTTTTTTCTTTTTTTTTTTTTCTCCTCTCCTCCATCACAGACAAGGAGCAATGATTATGCCTTTTAATGTGCTTAAAGACTTCAGTTCTCTCCTCCTTTGGGTTAGAGAATTTCAGTTCTTTCAGGCTTCCCTGGCAGGTAATGGTTTCTCCATTTCCGCTTGTTCTCCCTGCTCTCTGCTGGGCTGGATCCAATTATGCCACATCTCGCCTTAACTTATTTTCCATCACCTCAACACCATGACATAGCTGACTTGCATTCAGCTTTTGATCCTTTTTCTGAAGAATTGCTACTTAACCCATCACTCCCTCCTCTGTACTCTGGGAGTTCATATTGTTGCTCAAGTGGACGACCTTCCACTTCTCTGTATTCAACTGCCTCCGGTTTCTTCCACACCATTTCCCCAATTTGCCCACATAGTTTTTAAATCTAATCCTGCCCAACGCTGCATCTATGGTTTTATTTCATGTGCAAAATGGAAGTCTTTATGTTTATCCTTTATAACGAAACAAAACAAAACAATTAAGCCAAACTGAATCGAATGTAGGGTGAAACCCCACTCAAAGCCAGCTTTAACCTGGACAAGAAGGTGCTGGCAGCAGTGTCCTGGGTGAGGTTATTCAAGCAGCTTTGTTCCAAGTGACCTCAGCCACTCCTCATAAGGCTTCCCCTCCAGACCCTTTACCATCCTCGTGGCCCTCCTTTGGAAGTGTTCAAGGCCAGACGGGATGGGGCTTGGAGCAACCTGATCAAGTGGAAGGTGTCCCTGCCCATGGCAGAGGGTTGGAATGAGATGTTCTTTAAGGTCCTTTCCAACCCAAGCCATTCTGTGATTCTACCAGAATATGTTTTCCCAGCTGCTTTCAAGCAGCAAACACCAAACTGCTCTGACAGCCACACAATATTACTGCAGTCAGGCCTCTCCCCTCCACCTAAAATCTCCTTTTTGTGTTGCTGTGTCCCTGTCCCAGCTGTCTTTCACCCACGAGCCCTCACCTTCCCCCCTCACCCTCGCCTCCCCACTGCCGTCACCCGGGCCCTGTCTGCCGGTGGGATCTTCCCCGGCTTGGGGAAGTGCCACGAGACGGACAAAATTAAATAAAAATAAACGAGGACGGTAAAATCTCTGTTATTTTTGAGGTAAATCTCTGTTATTTTTGAGCTATCCCCCTTTTGCCGCCCCGGCTCCGGGCGGCGCGGCCCGCGGCTGCCCTCAGGCGGACAGGAGGTGTCCCGGCTCGGCCGGCATGAAGAAGGACGAGGTGGCACTCGGGCACAGGGGACAGAGGTTTTACTGCCATTGTCCCGTGGCCCCTGCAACCCGTGTCGCTGAGAGGAATGATGGGAACGGGGGTTATCCCATCAGCATGCTAGATCAAGGATAGACAGGGAAGGTCAGGCTGCCCCTTAGCACAAACTCCCCCATCTACTTTGCCTGTCTGTTCTGCAAGTGAGGGCATTTCACCCTGTCATGGTCACAAGGCAGGGAAAGGGAAAGGCAGGGAAACAAGCCCATGTGACCCCACAGCAGATGTGCAAGAGCCGGAACCAAGAACTACCTTTGCTCCACAGGTGAACTGAAGTCTACCTCAGTGCCATACAGACACCTTCTCTCCCTGCTGCTGCACCCGGGCTCTGAGCAGCATTTTGGCCTTCCACGTTACTCAAAGCAGGCTGATCTCAGCTCCTTTCTGGCTCTCTCTAAACTCCTCACTCAGCAAGCGTCCCAGAGTGCCTCATGCCCCTGGCCCCCACTGTGCCCATCCTGCCAGCAAGCGCACCTGTGGCTCGGCTGCCATTCCCTGCAGCAGCCTGCAAGGAGCCCACCTGCCTGATAAGGATGTGCTTCCCAGCAGCACCAACGCTTGGCACATGCAGGAGAGGAGCTGGGCAGGCAGGCTGCACCCCTCCTAATCGACTGAAGGAAGGGGAACACTTGAACTTGCTCCAAAGGGAAGCACAAGCTCCAACTTCCCCACATTCATTTACTTGCAGAGCTTGCCCAAACCTGCAAGTAGGCACCAGCTTGCAGAGAGGCAGCTGGGAGGAAGCAGAGTCAGGCCAGTGCAAGTCAGCTGGAGATATTGACCCTCCTGGCAGTTTGGATGCAGACCTTGGGCTCAGCTTAAACATGTCTTTCTTCCCTTCTCCTCTACCTAGAACTGGCCCTTCCCAGCCATTATTTTCTTCAGCATGACTCATTCAATCTACAAATCCATTGTATCCTTCAACACTTTCTATCCAGGCCCTGCAAAACTCACCAAGGCAAACTCCATCAGGCCCTACATCCCTTCCATACAGGCAGTTCCTGGGGAAAAATAAATATACTATCAACTATCTCATTTTTTTTGTTTTAAACACACTAAAAAAAAAAAATCTATGAAATGTTGCAATGGTCCAGTTTATTCCAGGGCACAGGCTTAAGGCCAAGACAATGAGCAAGAATCTCTCAAGAACAACCCTCTGCCCCTCAGGTGATGACAGCATTGAGATATAATAGGTACTTCTGTGAGATGCATAGAAAGCTCTGGTGCTAAAGTAGCATGATAGTGAACAGACAAACACCAAAACAAGCTTCCTAAATCAAATCTGCTTCCTCATGCAAGCAGACAGAGCAGCAGCCATCACTACCGTGTTACACGCATCAAAGCCATGAGCTTTAATGCTGTGCGTTATCAGGAAGGAGTGTTTGCAAAATGCATGGTGATGTGATCACATAACTGAGAGCTCTGCTTTCCAAACCTCTCAGAAATGGGGGCTTTGGATAAAAAAGCTTCCCTCTGCTCAGTACATTAGATGAAGTCTGCTCAGCAATGAATGCAAACAGTGCCACAGAACAATGACAACTGCAGGTGCAAAGAAAGAAATGCTAGAGGCGTGATAGTGCTTCAACATTTATTTTCCCCAAGGCACATAAAAAGAATTAAACCAGTTCTAAAACCCACAAAGCTTTAGAATACTTCACAATACAGAAATACTAACTGTGCTTCCTGCTTAGACTAACCAGCAGGGAGGTCTTTTATTCAGGCCTTTATGGCAGTAGGTGCATAAAGCCGTTTCATTTATTTCAGGTACATAACAAGTGACAGGAGAAATGTATGGTAGAATCGTTCCAGCTTGGTTCAAGCCCAGGAAATTCTCCTGAGAGGGATGCTGTGCTGTTGACTGGAAGCCACATTCAACAGATATTGCTCACACCGTGTACAGATGTCTGCAGTCAGCCAGTCTGCCATGGTCCCTGTGTAAGAGCACAGGGGCTGTGCTAGGCAACGGGGCTCCAAAACAACGGGTACACTGGAGGGGGAGAGGGAAAAAACAAAGCAGGAAAGCTGACCCAGGGTTCTGTTAGAGGGCACGGTGCTCTTCCACCCTTCTCCCAGGCTGCTAAGTGATTTAGCCAAATGCACAGGTTCAAAAGAGCCATCGGCACCACTTAGGAAGGCTAAAAAGCACCAGAACAGCTTCACTTGCTAACACCTCAGTATTGATAGTATGTCAGCCAAAGGGCTAATGGATATCTGTGTCTGGTCCAAGCTTATGGCTGCATCCTCATGGAGTAGGATTTTTTTTTTTTTGCCATCCTGCAGTTTGACAGTAATGCAGTCTCTCAGGCCTCTTCTGCAGCGCTTGCTTTACAACACAGACCAAACCACTGCCTGCTCCATGCAGTTAACTTCAGTAATGAACATTACCCCTGATTTTTGACCCCTGAAGTACAAGACTTAGAACCAGAAACTGCTGTGTCTTTATTCTGGCTACACTAAAGAATGGTTTCAGAGGAAGAAAAAGAAGGTACCAGTTCCCCCAGTAGAAAACTTAACTGCTTTGGAAAGAAGAGAACATAAAGAAGAGATAATGTATGTTTTCAGTCCCGTATATTGCACTTATATGCACGTCATCTGTCTTTTTCACCCAGAACTGTCAAAAGCTCTTTTTGGAATAATTCATTTTCTGGGGACAAAAAGGAAAAGGTCTGTATGTGTGTGGAAGGACCGAGAAACCATTTGTGGCATCACTCTTCAGTCAATTACACCTGAGCCACAATTAAGATATTTCATGTCTAGGGACAAAGGGGCTACTCCTGGGTTGTAGTGACAGACCTCCAGCTGTGGGGGATAGAATGTGATGGAGTCTGGAAATTCTCATACCATGAAGCTATTGCAAGGAGCCTTCTATGTCTGCATTAATATGGACACTTCTAAATCCATGTCACAAACCTGCTAGGTTAAAAAGGAAAATGCATTTCAGAGCACCTATACTTCCTCCCTTTTGGTCACCTAAAATCCACAATACTTCCAGAGAACTGTAGCCTGGTTAGACCAGTGGCTAAAACCAGTCATTCAACAGAAGATTCAGCTGACCAGTCCAATACTACATACTGCTGTCTCCATGTTTGTAGCTTTCCAGAAGTAACTGGTCAACAATCTTTCAAGGTAAAAACAGAACAACCCTGTCCCAGCTTACCCAAAATACTGTTGGTTCTCTATTTCATGTAGCAACTCGGAGCTCTTCTGCTCTTGAGTAGCTGGGTTCTCCTCTCTGGAGAGTCTCAAAAATTTTAGGAACTGAAGTGGGAGATGTACACATGTTCTGAAGGGCATGGACATCTAGAATCACAACACGAGTCACCTGAGTTCTCAGGGAAACACATCCTCCTTCTTAGCTGGACAATTTGCATGCCATGCAATTGATTTATTGGTGCACTTAAGAGGTAGACATTAATGCAGTGAACTTTCTGACCCTTGTATAAATAGAGCCCAGTGTAATCCCAACCACTTTACACAGGATGAAAGAAAGAAGAACCAGAGTTGTTTTAGCTGAGTATGACAAGAGGTATCTGTGTCACCCTGGCTACTTTTACACCTCATACTATTCCCTCTTCTATTTTCTTAGAAACAAGCAAGATTTGAGGTATCAGTGGGATGAAGGAAAGCATCTCATGACTAGGTGAGGAGGAGGGAAAGCAGAAAATGTAAAAGTCACACATGCTGTTGAAAAGACTAGACTTGCCTTAATGGAGCAGTCACAGCAGACAACCCTGAAAGAAAAAAGTCTCCAGTATTATCATTTGAGTAAAGCTCAGCAGATACCAATATTGCAGCTACAGGTGACATTCTCAAATAAGTCTGAACTCATGATTGTGGCAGAATCACTTGATGGCAAAGTGAGCAAGCTGAGAACTCCCCTATTCAGTTTGCCAGCCTTCCTATTTCTGGTAGTTTAAATCATCTGAAATGTGTCAACATCCATAGCTTCAAGGCTTTATCTGCAAATGCTCATTACACTTCACCCAGCACTACCACCAGACAGTTGCTCAATTTCCAGTGGTTGTTTACTTGCTTCTTATAATCAATTCAGTGCTTCACGACTGCTTCAAATAGATTTAAGTGAGCCTTAATGAGGCTGAAGTTCCTCTCTTGCTCTCCCACGAACAGAAAGCCTCTGACAAGTAAGTGGATACAAGTAGGCTCAACTCCTTTCCCAGTCACAAGGTCTGGAGTTCTCTTTTTCAGTCCTCAACAGAGGATTCTGGTGTAGACCCTCTCCCAGAACCTGTTGAAGCCCTTGGCTGAAGTTAGATCAAACCTTTAGAGCAAAATGCAGAGGGTGATCTCAGAGAAACGAATTTAATACTGGCACAGGAAATCTGGCTATTGCTGATTTAATACTAAGAGTTAAAACTGAGATACTACTTCAGAGATAAGATTTTCCACATCCTCCCCAGCTGTAGACACTTCAGCCTGGGTTGTGCAGTAAGGCAAAGCTGAAGGGCTCAGCAACCTGCTCCTATCCAGTTGTACAACCGATGAATACTGAGAATTCTCAGCACTGTTCTTTCACTCTTTTCTCCCTCCTCATTTTGTTCTTTTGTACCAGCTCACCTGCTGCAGAGGTAGCAGTTGTAAGGCCACTTAAGAAACATCTGCTTATGGCAGCTGAAACAGATCTGTGGAAAGGAAAGTTATTTGTGAATGCAAATGGGAAATATCTTTGTACCAACAGGATCCACTGCCTGCCAAAGAGCAAGCACGTAAACAAACCTTCTAAAGGCTTTGCATTCATATACAATAACAGAGGTCCAATAAAGGATAGCAAAGACACAGGAATTAAAAGCTAAAAAGGCAAAAAAATTCTTACTTGTAGGCCAGTGTTTTTATAATGCAGAGGTTTGGGGCAGCTGCCAGACAACAGGAGTTTAAAAAAAGGCTCTTGAGCAAACAATAGCTGTATTGTGCAAGAGTGTAACAGTAGCTAGTTAAGAGAGAGGGAAGAAGAGAGACATTCTTTGAGGTAGACTGCAGCAATCCCAAAGAGATTAAATCAGGGCAAATTTGAATTCAATCCTGAAGCAAAAAATGAGTCATAAGGAAGCTGATGAGTTGCTTGAACTTTATAAAAAAGAGCACATTCATACACAGCTGGCAGTCAGAAGTGATATTATCTTGAGAAGTAGAACTTGAGAAAGCTAAAAAAACAGCAGCGGGTAAGAAAGCCATTTTAGAATAGACATAGAGCAGGCAAGTTAAAGCAGGGTCAGTGAGGCAAGAAGAAAACAAGGATTCAGTCTCAGGAGCATCACATAGCTTGTGGAAGTAGCACAGCTCTGCTAGTAGAACCTTTGACTCTGTCCATACTGCTAAATAAATGAGGGCAAGAAAATGACCCAAAAGCCAAGAAGCACAGACTTCCTCACATCTGTGCTGCAAAGGGCCTGTACTCAGGACATCTGCTCTGGAGGGGTGGTTGCAACACCCCCTCTAAAGGAGACTCGGGGGATAAGCCAGAAGTCAAGAAACATGAACAGCCAACAGCTCCTTCCCTGTCTCACTCATCTTCCTGGCCTTCATGTCCACTTGCCAAGGTGGTTTGAGTCAGCACAACTCGGGTTGGGAGCCTGAGTCAAGAGCCTTTGTTTCACTGTTTAGCAGTACCAAATCCCAACTATTTACTTTGGGATTTCAGAGCTTACCAATGGTCACAGCAGTCAGCTCTCCTCACATGGAAATCAGACAAGAAGCAACAAGCAAAGGCTGGGCTACTTTCTAGGCAATTTACACAGCTTAAGTGGATTAGAAGCCATCACTGCACAAATACTAAAAAAATTTTCCAGCCTAGGGCCAAACTCCGATCAGCTGTTACAAACAGGGTAAACTGAGGCAGAGGGCACCTCTGCAGTTAAGCACTGAGGGCCATGAAACCTGCCAGCTTTTGAAAAGGCAAGGGCAGCACAAAGAGAAGGAGAAGAAACATACCTTTGCTCTTGGAAAGACACCATCACTACTACCTCCTTGGAAGAGGCCTTGCCCTTCCAGCACCATCATTGCATATCTGGTTCCAATCAGCTCAGCAATGGTTGGTGATGGCCACTCGGTAGGAAAGGGACAGTCCTATTGAAAGACAGAAGTTAAACATCAGATCAAGCTGAAAAAAGCAGCTATTTGGGAAGGTCATCTCAAAACTGGGCCCCAAAGGATCAGGAGCATTTTTCTCCAAAACCCTCTTTTGCTTGTGATGGGGAGTACCAGGTGACTCTTTGACAACACTAGCAGAGAAACTACTACAGGGAGGTGAGTGGTTGCTGCAGTTTTCAAGCAGACTCCTTTGAGACATTTTGCCCTTTGGAACAGGCCACAGAACAAACGCCACCCTGGCCCCTCCTCAATACAAGATTCCTTCCCACAGCACAACGCTCTCTTGCCTTCTCTTTCCCAAGACCTACTGGCCCCACACAAATGGACATTGTGGTCTCATGGTCAGCCAGGAGAGACAACTGTGCTTTTATCCCCAGCACACCTGGATCCCCCACCACACTGCTGAACAAAGACGTGTCAGAGAGGTCAGTTAGAGACTTGCCAAGGTGGGGCAAGGAGGGATGCAGAAGGAAAGAAAGAGACAAGGGCACAGCACACCTTGTCAGGGCAGAACAGGGTGAGGCCATAATTCAAAGGGTTGCAGAGAAGCACACAGACCCAGCATTTTGCCCACAACCATCATTCAGAGCCTGATAACTTCACTTCTACATACATTATACATCTAAAAGTCACTCATGCTGTGGTATCCACATTTTGTTAACTATTTATTCCCCTTTACTGCGGCTTAAAAGATACTTGTGAGCATATCAGAATCTAGAGAGAAAGAAGGGACATGGAGAAAGCAGGACAGTCCCACTCTCAATTACAGTCTGCTTGAGGAAGCCTTGATGGACACTTTCAAGTAATGCCATGGTATTTTTCTCTTCTTATATGAGAAAACTTTATTTCATATCATTCAAAGTGGGAAGCCACCACAAGGACACTACAGCATCCAGTCTTCTCTTAAGCTGTCTCCAAAGAGAGAGTAATATACCAGCTTCAGATGGGTACACAATATGTCCCAAGACAAAAACCACAGAGCATGCTTACTGCTTGCACGAGGATCAAGGTGCAAGTCATTACCAGGTGTATCAGACCAGGGTTGCTTGCTGACATGTTGGACTTACAAGTTCCTTACTTTGAAGGCCTCTCTCTAAAGATCTGGACCTTCCTCTGTATGGAGGCAGCTGCTGCTGGCCAGTGCTCAGGAAACACTTCGGTTTAATGTCTCCTGGTGTGGGTGCACTCATGGGAGGATGCATGCAATTTGCAGTGAGACCTGGATGGAAGGAGAGTTTTAGGGTGCAGAAAACCAACTGTCAGTTTCTAAGTACTCATCCTGAAAGCTGAACACTCGAGCACTACACTGCCTTCTGAAGGCAGCAAGGCTTACACCTCTCCCCCTCCAACCCATCTGCTCAAATCACAAAAAAGCAGAGGTTACAGTAATTATGCTTGTCAGTAGGCACTGATGAGGCTTCATTAGCACCATTTAGTTTAATAAAATGAACTGCTGCACTTTCTAGTTGAATATTCAAAACATTCATTTAGCTTTTACTGCAAATTCCAGTCAGGCCTTTGGGGACATGCAATCATTGTTTTGAAGCTCCAGGAGCTACACAAGCTTCAGTCGACTGCTGAGAAATGGTTTTCTAAGGGCACCTCCCCAGACTCTATTTAGTGTTGGAACTTCTCCTGCAAAATATCTTCAGGTGATCAGAGAAGTGTACACTGAGCCCAGCCCAAGGCTTTGGGAGCCCATCAGGCCGCTGGCTGTGCTTTGTGACCTGGTTTAGATGTGCAGCCAGAAGTGCACTGACCTGTGCTGATGCAGGATACTCCTGGTGGCCTGGTGGAGGGAAGGCAAGTGCTGGCAGGCAGCTTGGGAGGGGTTTCCTGTAGACCAGAGGACAGGATGTTCATAATCTGCATATAAGAGACACCAAGGCCACCTTATCAGAAGTACTGCTGCCTAACAAAACCCAGGATGCCCATGACTGACCAGAAATGTTCAAGGCTCAGCCAAAAGTGAAGCAGAGAGAAAAATCAATGGAGTACATTTAGGAACTTTCTATTTCCTCTTGTAATATAAAGTTAATTCCCCCTGCACTCCACAACTAGGAAGTTCCAGCCAAGTTAGTGAAGTCTCAAATTCACCTGTTCTCTCTCTTGCCCAAGTCCAATAGTGGATACTAGTACCAGAGTTTCATCTGTTCAGGAACCAGCTTTGCAACATCCTCCCTATGCAACCCATGGAACACACTGGAACCATCTTCTTGGCTCCGGCTCACATGTAGCAACACTGGAGAGCAGTTCAAGAGACTGTGACTAACCCAACTCATTAACTCAACTCAACTCAAACCCAATGTTTTATCTCAACACCATTGTTTCTACCTTGTCTAGAAAAGCAGAAAACAAATTTGATTATATTAGTCTCCAAAAGAAAGTCCTTCTAGTTTAGCAGTAATACATCAACCACAGGGTTCTCAAATGCCGAACATTCCGACAAGTAGCACAGACTGGGGCAAATATAGCTAAGATTTTCTGCTTTTATTAATTCATATCTGCTTTCCTCAGTTAGGCAACTGCATTTCAAGCAGAAATATTTACAGAAAACAGATTCCTGTTTGTGTGCCAAAGCATCTGTGCTAGACACGATGTGTTAGGGCTTAAGTTCTGTTCCACAGAATTTTGGAATATGGTCAGACTGAATCCCAGAACCAAGCAGTCAAACTTTTCATGACAGAGCCAGGAGTTAAAGAACCCAAAGACTGTGTATCGTGGTTTACTGAAGAATGGTGCTCCCAAAATAACTCCATAGACAGATGACTGGGAGTTAGGGTTCCAGTTGCCCATCAAATTGCTTCCTGAAAATAAATCTTTAAGTTTTCCTTCCATGAGCTCACATACCACATGAAATCAAAATACCTCAATACATCTAGTATCAAATGCCTCACTGTGAGGTAAGAGTGGGAATATTCTGGCCCATATTGGTCAGACTCCCATACTATTAAAGCTTCTGCAGGATCTAGTTTTAAGAGACCAGAGCAGACCTCAGTTCTGTAGAATCATAGAATATTCTGAGTTGGGACCCGCAAGGATCACCAAAGTTCAACTCCTGCCCCTGCACAGGACCACCCCAAGAGTCACACCATGTCCCTGAGAGCATTGTCTAAACGCCTCTTGAGCTCTGTCAGGCTTGGTGCTGTGACCACTTTGCTGGGAAGCCTGTTCCAGTGCCCAACCATCACACAGGTGAAAAACCTTTTCCTAGTAACTAACTTAAACCTCCCCTACCTCAGCTTCAGGCTGTTCCCTTGGATGCTGTCACTGGTCAGAGAGAAGAAACCAGGACCTATATGCTGCAGTCATGCCACAAACAGAGGTGTTTGAATATGAAATGAGCTTCTGTAGAGGAAAGGACTTCAGTGAACCCAGTAGTACCATATTTGTTCACTTCTGAGACAAGATTTCCTACACTAGGATTTGTTCCTGACCTTTCAGGCTATGTATATGCTTGCAGCTCTAATTCCTGAAGTACACATGCCTCTCCATAATCCTTCCACCTAAAGCCTTACCTGAGCTCCTGGTCCCAGCTGCTGTGTTGTAGTGCTGGCAATTTTAAACGCAGTTCTGGAATCTTGGAGATGTAAGAAATTGTCACTTGGAGAGTTCAAGACAGTATTTGATGCCACAAGCACTTCTGCAGGGGAGAGGGAGAACAAAAAACCCCACACTCACAGACTAAATGAGATACTGAGCTGGGACAAGAAAATGACAGATTTGATACCCACCCATTGGGATTTGAGATTTAGCCAGACTTTGTCCTGATACTTACATAATCTTTTAGTCTTAGGTGGCAGTCAAAATCCTAAGTAATCTCACTTAGTGGTCAGACAAATTTGAACATCCATTAAAAAAAAGCCCAAGTTGAAATATCTTTTGAGTCCTAATAAGCCACAAAGAGATTTTTTAGAAATAACTATTCTTATGCCATACCACCTCCATCACACAAAATTTGTATTCCTCCCTGCCCCTTACATTACAAATGTTATGGAAAAGATAAGGGCTTTCATTTCCAGGGCCATCTATTACTTTTAGCCAATGCTAATTTCACTTGCTTGCTAGGCCACTCTATAGCAGTAGTTTAAGTACAGTACCTTTGGGCCTGCTCCCCTTTTCCTGTGCTGCTGCCCGAAGCTTCGGTGGTTGTTTTATTTCTGCCATGAGCTGTTCATGCCAGCTGGGCTCCTGTGGCACACACTGTTTCAGATTCACCTTCAGCATCTGCAGGCAAAGCATAGCACCACAAAGAGCCATTGGACAGAGCAAGTAGACCAGTGGTGACAGAACAGCTGCATCAGCAATGGCACTGTTTTACAAGTGCTCGTCACCCAAGAGGGCACTGGGCCCTGCACATGAGGCACCCTTCAGCACTATGCATATTAGAATACTTTAGTGACTCTCAAATTTGAAATTGAGAACTCAAGGAGTTCTTTTAATACCACAAAATGTTCCAAAATAAAGAAGCAGTGGAGGAAGTAGGAAGATTGATCATCTTTCTTCTATGAAGATGTCAATTCCCATTTTCCTAGTGCCATGTTTGGCAGGAGGGTCTATTCAAAAGTTGAGTATGGTTAATATAACCCCCTCCCAAATACAAACCAGTAGCTAAGATATTAGCTTTATATTCCTTCAAAATGTCCTGTCACCTCCAGAAATACCTTGTTTTGCTATCATCAGATGCAGCACCAGGTCACCTACTGCCTTTAGATGAGGCTTGGGAGCAGCTACATCAACTTTGGGGGCTCTGTGGTTTTGCTTGATGGTCACCCGAAAGAGCAGAAGTGATGCTTAAGAAATAATTCTTTCTCTATTCCTTGTACACCTTGCCATTCAGTGGCACAGAAAATGATGCAAGTCAGGATTTGGGAACAGGGGAGGTGGGGAAGGCATTAAAAAACAAAAGGAAACCCCAAAACAAACAAAAAACCCCCACCTCAAAACAAACAAAAAAAAACCCCACAGAACAAACAAACACAAAACCCCACAAAACAAAACAAGGAGTTGGGAAGTGTAGAATAACAAAGTTTTTGGTAGGGGAAGATTTGCCCATGGCAAACCAGAAGCAGTCAGAAGTACTGCACAGCCCTTAGAGGCTTGCGCAAGGAGCACAAAGCCTTCTAGCCCCAGCAGCTCATGAACTGCTCTGAGAAGCTGCTGGAAAACCCTGTGCTCACACATTAATGTCAGGAGTGATCCTGACAAGCACCATGGTCACATCACATTCATCAGCAGAAGCTCAGCTCCAGGGAGAAGAGCAACTGAACGGGTTAACAAGACTGTACCAAGAACTGTACCAGCAGGCAGCTGTATGCATAAGCCAGAGTCCCAGAGACTGGCTCACAGCCCTACATAAACTAGGAACAATAGCAAGATAGAATTGCAGGGCAGATATTCATGTGAAGCATCGAGCCCTGTGCTTGCTGCATAGGGGAGAACTGACAAAAAAGTCAATTGCACATGCATGTCTTTAGCTGCCTTGTTCACTTATTCGTATTTTGAGGCCATGCCATTTACTTTCACTTGTGTGTACAACTTCAGAACACATGGGAGTGCAGGTAGAACAACACTACAGCTTCCCACACTAGCTGTGCTTTCATTCATTTGCAAATTAGACCACTGTTTGCTAGACAAGCTTTAAAATAGCTTTGCAGATGGGGAAATCCTAGTTTAAGAGCCTTCACAAAGACCTGAGCAATAGCACTCTGCTTTCTTTCAGCATTTCTGACTACTACTCTTCAAGCATGTTTGTGCTTCTCATGGACCAAAGAAAAAAGTTACGAAAAAGAAAAAAAAGGAAAGGAAAAAAAAAAAAGAAAGAAAAAAAACCCCAAGACCCAGATCATCCTGCCACCTTGAGTTACAGTTCTGTACTGCACAGTGAATTGATACACAGTACATTGCATGGAATACAAGTTAGTTATGATGCACTGTCTCCTTTCCAATACTACTAATTTACATATCCATCAAGAGATCATCTCCAAACACATGACATAGCCTTACCCGGAGGTAGAGTCAAGCCAAGCAAAAGCTGGGATTTTATAGAGGTGCATGGTCCAGCTGAAGCTTTTAAACCTGCTACACTCTAGCAGCACCAACAGAGAGGAAAAAAAAGCTGATGTCTAGTGCAGTATGCAAAGTTTTCACTTTTTGTAATACCGCTCTTTATTGCAACAAGAGTTGTGTCTCATCTTCTGCCAAGATGTCTGTTTGCAAAGCACGCCAATGCCAAAAGGCCTTGTGCCATTGTTTTAGATTCCCAGCTCAAGCTGCAGCAAGCAAAGAGCATCACAAGCCTTTAGAGACACCCCAGACGTTTTTGTATCTGGTCATCTTCACCAACCAAGTGGTGAAGATGGAAGGCCCTACCCCTCCTTGAGAGAGGCTCAACATTTTCTACCCTGACTAAACTCCTGCAGTAGCTGAGTGCACTGCCCAGAGGCCTCTGCCTGAGGCTGAGCAGAGAACTGTCTCAAAAGCGCTTTTGCACTTGCATACACACCACAGCATCTCGGTAGGAAAGGCAACGAGTAAAGATGCCAGGTGCAGCTCAGCTCAAGGAGCCTGGAAGGACACAAGTGTCCCAGGTGGAAAGCACAAGCAAGCAAGAGTCTGTTCCATGAACCTGTTGTGTGCAGGGCAGAATAACTGCTGCAGGGAAGCGAACGGCTGACCCTGGAGGGAGAAGAGGTTTACTATCCCACTTCATGAAACCGTGGCTACTCCTGACTTAAAAATTTACTGGAAATGAAACACTTGGGTGGACAAAGAGAGTGGTCTAATGTTGAGCTGCAGCTGAGAGGGAGCCCCAGACAAGAGGGGAGTCCAGACAATTCTGGACTTGGATGTACATTTGAAAAAGACAAGCCTTTGGAGAAGAGTTCTCAATACATACTGCTCAGAAATGAAGTAGAGTGGATGTTTCCAAAGTTGTCTGTTGGCTCCTGTCACTCACCTTCCGCAGGGTGTACCTCTTGTGCTGAATGTCATCCAAAAGCAGCTCATAGGGAGAGCGAATACGTTCTTTTGGAGACACACAACGCCGCGGTCGCTCAGCGGCCTTGCGCAGCCTCACACCAGTCTGCAGCTCACAGATGACATCGGGCCATGGGGATGCCTTGGAGAGACCAGCAAGAGCCAAGTCAGTAGCTGGCTAGAACCCACAGAGCAGCATCCCCTCCCTCCATGTAACAGGGCACGCTTAGCAGCTGAAGTCATTCAGAAACACAGAATTGTGTCCTTAACGTGCCCTTCTACTCACTTCCAGATCAGGGTGCAGTACCAAAGCAGAGAATTGCTTTTCTTTGCAGAAGTCGATTTACAACAAGAAAACTGGTAGCTGGCTCACCAGGCTCATTCCCAAATGTTGTCGTTAATTTTATGGATGTACTTCAGCAAAATACAGCTTTTGCTGCCAGGCAAAAAAATAGACCCATTTTCTTTCTGCAAGCGCTCCAGGTGCAAGAGTGTTTTCATATTACTGGATCCTAGGAAACACTAGGAATGAAATCCCAAATCTTACCATTAAAATCCTCTAAATTTTCAGAAACCAAGGTCTGAAGTGCCCAGAAACAAAAGAGGAAGACAAGTGGGAAGGGATCTCATAATTAACAGCAGCATAGGTTAGCAGTCTCAGCCTGGAGACACAAGCTAAAAACCCTGACATCTGCTCATCCTGTTTCTGTACTAGTATCTGAGGATGTTCAGGCATGCAGCATAACCCAACAAAAGTTAAAGACAGGAAAAAAAAATAATCAACTCAATAGCATGTTTAGACAACACTGTAATGGAAGTGGTAAATCAACAGCTTATCTGGATCCCAGTGGCAGATTGAGTAAGAACAAGCCATTGTATTATAAACAGTGAAAGGGAAGCAAAACATTTTAGAAAGCTTCCTCAGAAGAAAGTATCTGACTTAGGCTTCTCTCTCTTTTCTACTTACAGCATGAAGCATCTTCTCTCAGCTTATCCCTTCAGATATCTTGGTATAATACCAGAAGACTCTTATGCAAGCCCTGCCTGATGGCTGCCTTCAAGGAGACAGACATTTTTGTTGGACTGTTTTAGCCTGGTTTTGGCATAGTCATACCTCACCTCCAGAGAACTAGAACTCTCAAAGAATGACCAAACACTAGCCATATCTCCTAGGCTATATTTAATACTGTGTGGGAGAACACACAAAAGTCTCCGGGCAAACTCATCAGTACTAGAGACTTTTGAAATAGCTGATCCCAAGACATTTGCACTTTATAGAGTTGTATTTCACGTGGTGACTGAACTTGACTGAGAGACATGACCTGAAGACAGACTTCTGTACTGTAATATTGCCACATTAGTTTGGGGACAACAATTGCCTTCAGCTGGCCATTTCAGAGCAACTTGCACACCCAAAACATTTTTCAGCTGTTGGTGACATCATTATCACTCATGCTTTTATTTCCCTACTGACTGGATCACTGCAATTATTCTATTTGTGCCATCCCACGTATTGTCAAAAGCCACCTAAACTTTCCACAGCCTACACAGTGCAAGACAAAATGCTGCAACACTCTAAACCCATTGCCTTGAGTTCAACAGGTGAGTGGTAAGACAGCTGTGTTTCTAACAGGTCTCACTGCTTAGATTTCAAGGTGAATACCAACTTGGGACACGTAGAGATAAGCTCTGATGAAACTGTACAACCCCGCAGGCTGTCATGCTGTGGTCTGCATTTCAGAAGACCTATTTTGTATCAGTCAATATGAAAAAGTGTGGTCCATAGAGCACATTACCTGCTTAGCACCACTCAAGGCATCAGCTCTGATCTGTGGGATCGCAGAGAAGCTGGCATCCTGGTTATTTTAAACTCAAGAGTTTGTCAGAGCAATGCAATCAACTGGTGCTTAAGGACTTGGAAACTAGAGGCAGAGGATTTGCAACAGACATCCAGCTTTTGGAATTCACGTCTCCTGAAAGAGCAGAGGCCAAATACAGTGGCCTTCAGGCCACACGGCAAAGCCCATGTATTTATTCATGTATTCCCTGCAGAAAAGAGCTATAGCAGTTGATGAGTTTGTGGTTTGAGATAGCTTGCCAGTTTATTTTAATAGATCACAAAATTGAGAATATGCCCAAACACACATTTCACAAACATTTTCCTACGAATAGTTTGAGCACGCTTCAAAGCAAGTGCTATTTAGACAAAGGGAGCGAGTCCACAAGTCTCTTGGGGCTTGCTGTTTGTCTCCACAGACTCCAGACTACAGAGCATTTGTTTATGCTGGGCAGAGCTCCAGCCCGAAGAGCTATTTGTTTCTGATTGAGCCCTGACTGTGTAGGGCCTTGAAAAGAGCACAGTAAGTTGCTTTCCCTGCCCCAAACACACAGTCCAACATCTATGGAAGGACAGAAGGCAAAAACAAGAATGGCAGTGCACAGAAGGCAGGAGTGACATCTCCTCACCCTCCTCCTTCACCCCTTCTTTTGAGCTGCTGGAGCTGCACAACCACAAAGATGGACAGTGCTTCTGGCCTTCAGTCCCTGCCAGTCCTGACCAACAGAGATCCCACATAATAAGAGTGAACTAATCCACCCCAGGACTACCTACCAACAACAAAAGAGTTTTCTGGGAATTTTCAGTCCAGCTATGAGAAAGGAACAGATTGCTTTTGGCAGGTGTCAGTTCCTGCCAAGAGCTGGAATTTGGGGCTCATTTGCGGGAAGAAACAGCCTTAGTAACTACTTGTGGGCACTTATTCCAAAGACTGCCTCCAACTTCATTTTTAGAAGTGGTTTAAATTGGACCACAAAGACAATCTTTGGGTAGAATAGGAGTCCACGTGAGGCTGACATATGAAATAGTTTAACTTCAAGTTCATTCCCCAGCTTGTTTTGCAAACGAGTCTTTAACTACTCAGGCTCCTGAACAACCTAAGCAGTTTAATTTGTGTTCAAGCTCTGTTTTTCATAGAAGAATCAATGGAAAGCCTCAGAGAGCCAACACTGACCAAAAAACCCAGTCCCCCATAATGAAGAAAATAAATCCCTTACATGACGGGTTTTCTTCTTTTGAATGGGATTTTCCACCCAATCTTCCACATCCATTTTTCTCAGTCTCTGAGAAGCAAGCACATGAGGTCATTACTTTACAGTCTTCAGTGATTTTCTATCTATCCAGCATAAATTACTAATGTTTACCTGAAAAGCCTAGAAGCTCCAAACACCTAAACTTTCATATGCTACAAAAAATAAAAATGGTGCAGAGATAGCAGCTATTCACATTGTGAAAACAGACCTTCATCCAGATGCTCCATTTCTAGTGCAGTGAGAAGGTTACTTTAGAACTTCGTGAGTGTGTGAAGGTAGAGGGAATAGCAGCTACTGGGTAATCCTAAATGTACCTCTTTGGAGGTCTGGATGATGGTCACAAGCTTCTGAAGTTCCATATATTCGGTAAACAGACTCCTACAAGTCATTTCATAATGGCTGGTAGCTTCAGAAGGCCTGGACAAATGCTCCTCGCAGGCCTGAAAGAAGTGCAGCTATTTAAAAAAAGATCTTGAAATTTTAAAAAAAAAAAAATGATAGGATGGAATAAAGTAAGATTCAGTTTCCTCAGCCCATGGTTAAAAATCATCTTCTTCACCGCCCCTTTATATTTTTTTCTATTTGCAGACACAGAAGAACAGAGAAGGAAGATGTCCAATCTTTTCTGTACAATAATGGAAGTAGCTGTGTAATTTGTGTATCTTGTTTTCCATAAGGTGTGCTTTGAAACAAGCACCTGAAAGAGGAAGCCTCCGGTTCAAAGAACAACAACCCACAGCAGGTGGAGTCACTTGCCCTGTTTGTTTTCCCTGCCCTGATCAGACAGAGGGATGGGAAGTTTCTCATACTTTTAAATTATGGCTGAGAAGGAAATATCTGTTTGAGTTGAGACATTCAAATCCCAGCCTTTGCAGAACCCAAATACTATGGAAAGTGAGTTTTTCAGTATCCATAGTGTTCTAGGTATTGAATTTGAAGACTGTGTACAGAAGGACTTTGTAGACACAGCTGTGGGAGAGCCATGCTCTGTCTTCCTTCTTAATTCTTTTCCATAGGCACTTACAAACATCTAAAATGGTTTTGCCTTTTCCCTCTGATGGGAAAAGGCCAATGTTCCCTCTGTGTCCTCCAACAGCCCACCAAGCTTTTTCCCAGAAATGGTCTTGCCTCTTGGTTAACAGCACTGTTCCATCAGCTCCTCTAAAGCTGCTATATTGATTAAGTGGGAAGAAGGAAACCTTAATAACATCCTGCAGCGTGACTGGTGATTTCATTGCCTCATCATCCAGTTTCAACATGAGGCACAGCAGTTTCTCCAAAGGATCGCTCAGTTCTCGCTCCACTTGGCTGTCGATTCCCCAGTCCAGGGCTTCATAGATCACCACTCCCAAGTACTCCAACAGCTGCAGACAGACACCAAGGAAGAAATGCAGCACAAAGCCTTGAGGAAAACATCACAGCTCTCACCTTCCACCATTCCAGTACCCTCCTCTGCTCCTGAGGACTGAGCACATCTCTCAGGATGAGAGATACCCCCCATTTAAGTGGGTTTAAAGTTTTTAAATGACCTTAATTGGCACTCCTAAGATATTTGTCATTAAGACAAGACTCTGGCCTATTCCACAGTAGAGAGCATCTGTGCACATTGTTTCCTAGTCCCATTGTCTTACTTGAGTTCAGTCCAAGCATTTTGTTTCCTTTTCCAGGTTGCAGGAGAGTCACTCTCACAGGGCACAGCAAATTTAAGCACCTTGACAGTTTCCCAAGACATCTGCATCTCCTGAGCTGGCCTTCTACTACAACACAATTATAGCTGCAAACATGATGAAGGTAAAGACCCAGGCTTACCTTGTCCTCTGACTGCTGAAGGCTGCCAACATCTGAAAGGGAAAAACGAGGGTCAGGGGAGAAAGACAGCTGTACAGGCATTGATAAACAGCTTTTTGAACCCTTTTCAAGAGAGGGGAACAGGAAGCATTCTTTTTAATAAGGTAACTAACTCCTCTGACTAAAGTCAGTCCCACCTGGGGAAAGTAGGCCTGGATTTGGGGAGTCCTGGAAAGCAATACAGGAGACCCATGTTATTGTGAGCATTAGCCCAAAGTAACAACTGCTGCATTTTGTTGTTTGCTAATTGATATCCAACCACAGGGGAAGCACAGGACCTTTGTCTTTATTCTTTACTACCCACTCTGATCCCTGAAGAGTTAGCCTAGCACTGACCTCTGCTGCAGCCCAACCAAGCCCTTCCTAACACAGACTCATTGCCACTTGCTGGCTACACATAGTGACCAAAGAAAGGGAAAGTACCAATCATAAATCTGCTGTGAGAGTTACCATAACAAAGGAATCATACACTGGAAGATGAACAGAGCAGTACATACAACAAAGCCTCAGACTATTTATTTCAAATAACGTGAGTGGTAGAAGGCTTTCATCACAGCTATTCCCTAGAACCAAATGATTCAATAGAGCACTACTAGAGAAATGAGTAGGTCATACATCTGTGTTACCACTCATCTACAGTCCTCTGAAATGAAGCATAGGCAGGAGAATAGCTTCATGACAACACACAGAGAAAAGAGAGGGGAAAAGAAATACAGAAAAAGCAGGGGAAAAGAAATTTCCCCTACTTTGTCTGCACATTTCAGCCTGTTGTAGGAACAACCCTTGGCATCTGCAGCTACCTATGCTCTTACCAGACTTGCGGTAGACCTTGAAGGAAGTAGTACCATCAGCATGGATAAAGATGCTCCCAGAACCTTTTATGAATGCAGAATGGAGTGGTGGGCACAGCGCCTGACCCAACTGCTCTATTTTTTTGCAACACTGAAAGCAGATAGCCCAGGCTTGCTCCTCACTTATAGGACATTCAAAACGCCTCAGAAGCTCAGCTAGAGAGACCTTTGTAATCCTCTGCTCACACCCTGGAGGCTCCATTTTTCCTTTCACTTCTAACTTCCCCTCTTAGCCTAGGGAGCTTAATACTCCCTTTTCTAGGATAGGCAAGTGCTCACAGCAGCCTTTTATCAGTTCTACCTCTTGGTTTGCTCTTATCTCTCTTCCCTACAGGTGCAACCATTAATGCCAATTTTTGCTCTGACTTTTTAAAGGGACATGACTTTATCTGAATTTGTATGAGATTTCTTAAAAGAACAGAGTAAGTGTACAACACAATGGAATCAGAAGATAAGAGTGTACAAAAATTGTGCTCAATTTAACTCCCTTGTTTCTAACAAATATATCAATTGGAATCCCAATGTTTGCAAGCAGGAAAAGAGTACATTCAACTTCGGGCAGGGAGGGAAACAGGCAGGAAATGTCTTTTGCTTGAGGGAGGAGAACTCAGAACACCACAAAAATCTTTTTGATAGGAAACTATTCCAACACTACTACTAAATTACAGCAATCAACTCCATGGGCCACCTGCATCCATCACAGGCCTGGCAGTGGCCCTTTGTCCCTGCCACAGCAAATCCCGGCAGGAGGGGCTGGGAGCATGGAGCAATTGGGACGGCCAGGTGGGTACCTGGGGTGTTGGCAGCAAGGCCCTTCCTTGCTCAGAACATCGATATCACAGAATCACAGGATCAGCTGGGAGGGAAAAGACCTCTGAGATCATCGAGTCCAGCCTGTGACCCAACACCAGTGTCAGCTACGCCATGGCACCGACTGCCACGTCTGGTCTTTCCTTAAAAACCCCAAGGATGGTGACTCCATCACCTCCCTGGGCAGCCCAATCCAATGTCTAATGACCCTTCTGTGAAGAAATTCTTCATAATGTCCAACCTGAACCTTCCCTTGCGCATCTTAAGACTATATCCTCTCGTTTGGATATGAATTGCTCCTGGTGTGAAGCCAACCACGCAGCTTTTTCAGCGCTGTGAAGGGTGTGTGTGACACGGGACGGCACAGCTGCAGGGCTGGGGAGTGGGGTCACCCCCCGGAACACCCCTGCAATGCCTCACGGAGCAGCTCAGCTGCTGCTTGGCTGGTTCCCAACGGCCGCAGCTCCCGAGGCACACATTGGAGAATTTTGACCTTTAGAAAGTGTGAATAACACTCATAATTTCTACTTATTTCCCTTGGTCGCTTATAGCACTTGGGAATGCAGTGCATCAGCGCCAGGCTCCGGGCCGTGACGCACCCCCGCGGCGTGACGTGGTCCGGCCCGCGACTCTCCCCGCCGGCCCGCTCGGATGGTCCCGCCCACGCTGGGGCTCGCCGCGCGCAGCAGGAAGATGGCGGCGCCCAGGGCGGCGTGGGACGGGCGGGACGCGCCCTGGAACCGGCTGGACGTGCCCTGGCCCGCGAATAGCGCCACGGTGCCGCTGGCGGCCCAGCACCCCGCAGGTCCCGGCGCGGTGCCGAGGGGGGATGGGGGGTGTTTGCAGCCTTTCCCGGGCGTTTGCGGTGGGTGGTCGTCGGTGGGAGCCGGAGGCGCGGCCGGAGCGGCGGCGGGCGCTGAGGCGGTGCCCGGTGCTGGTGCCCGGCGCTGAGGCGGTGCCCGGGTCTCGCCCGCAGTGAGGTTGCTGTCGGTGCTGCGGCGGCGGTGCGACATCGCCGGCAAGCGGCTGTCGGGGCCGGGCCTGGCCGCCGAGGGACGCGTCCTGCGCGCCGTGCTCTACGTGTACCACAGCAGGCTGCTCCGGCACCGGCCCTACCTGGCCCTGCAGCAGGTGAGCACCAGCCCCGGCTGGGCGGCAGGGACCCGGCACCTGGGTACTCCCGGCACGCAGTCACCGCTCCTGAAAGGCCTTTGGAATCGCACTTGGCGCCCGGAGCATCGTGCAAAAAATATTTGGGAGTGGTTGCATTTTTGTTCTCTCACAGTTGAGCCCAGTGGGCTTCTTGGCTCTGTGCAGCAAGTGCAATTTCCATTTTCCAGCCTTGGTCTCCAATACTCACGCTGAGATCTGAAGTAGGTACAATTCCATGCCTTTGAATACATGAGTAATACAGGGACATCATTCTCAACTAATTGTAATAATGGGAGGGTGGAATAATAATCCTAGCCTACTTTATTAGATACTTTCTGTTTTAAGATGAAAAGTGAACACCTTGCCACTTTTCCAGGAAAGGGGTTGTCAGCATCTTCATTAATAACTGTTTTGAAATAGAGCAGGAATGGTGCTTACCTTCTTGATTTGTTTATGTGTTTTCCTTCTTGACAGCCAGTACTAAAGGCCATTGTATACAGCAGGGGAAATCATGCAGCACCAATTAAACATGGCCTGCTCCAGTCCTTCACTTAATTCTGTATTTTCCATATTTTAATTCCAGTAGAGTGATGAAGAGATGTTTTTCATCACAGTGCAGGTATAGAAACATCCCAGAACATCTCATCACACAAACTTGCAATTTGGGCTGTTAAAATGATAAGGAGATGTCATTTAATATAGTGACAGTTCTTAGACCAGGGCACTCAGTCTCTCAAAATACCAGTCAAAGGAGTTTTCTTTTTTCCTAGGTTGAACAATGTTTGAAGCGCCTATGGAAAATGAATCTGGTGGGCAGCCTGGAAACCCTGGTAGAACTGATTCCCAAGTAAGTGTCATGGTCCCATATTTTGTACTATCCATTAACTCCATCTGCAGAGCTAAAGGAAGAGGATGCTAGATCATAACCAACTCCTCATGCCTGTACCAACACAGGAAAAATGCATCCGAAGGCCATGCAGAGTGCTTGGTTCCCAGCCAGCCTATGCTGGAAACAGTGGCTTTGAAGGTATTGGGAGGCTGCAAGCTCATACTACGTCTACTGGATTGTTGCTGTAAAGCTTTTCTGTATCCTTTTTTCACCACAGAAACATTCTTAGAGTTCACCAGTAGCACGTCATAAGACCAAAACTAGGTCTGCTGTAGGCCCTGTATTGCTGATGGACTCAACTGTGCAATTCATATGTGCAACTTGAAGTTTCTTTGATAGCCAAACACCTTATTTTCAAGTTATTATGTAGGAACCTCAGGCTGTTCTGGCCAGCAGCTGTTCTGGCCTTGAGCAATCCAAAGTTTGAATACTCATCTCCCAGATCATTCCAGGATACTGCCTTGTGAATTGCCTCAAGTTGGTGTGTTCATTACATGCTGTTTATTTTTTTTAACCTTAACTGCTCTAATCTTCAGCTTGTCCGTTAAACACCTCTGCTCCGAGGAATTCATACTCCTGAACACTGTAGCTTCGGGGCTCCTGAGCCGGCTCTGGTTTGTGTGTTCAAAAGTCTGTCTTGTTTGTGTCTGTCTGTTTGATGTGCCTGTCAGGGAGAAGGGCTTGTAATTAGGCCTTGCTGCTAAGGGGAGCTTTATTCAGTTGAGGGGAGGAAAAGGGAGGATCCCTCCATGCCTTTGGACTTGATGCTAGCACCTGCAAAGTTGTATGAGTGGGGAGAGACTTCTTACATGCTCTTATGGAAGGCTTTGTTCTTGGACCTTAGCAAACTGTATGTAGCTCTAATGAAATCACAGTGTTAGTGTCAGCCTGCCACAAACACCTGGTACTCTGTGCAGCAAGCAGCAAGTCCTGCCTCATGGTGACATGGAGAGGCTGGGATAAACATGTTCTATTATACTTCTGAGTTTTCCAGGGAAATTGGTGTTCCGGTCTCTCTCAGTCTGGGAGAGGAAGTGCTGTCTGTAGCTGAAGGGGTAACAGCATTGTTAGAAGAACTTTCTTTGGCACAAGAAATCTTGTATCTCCAGGAAACATAGAGCAGGCAATTGTGTGGTATCAGGCTTGAGTTGGTACAGGATGCTATTGTGGGAAGACCGAATGGCAACTGATTTGGATGTGACCCAAGAACCTGATGGGTTCCAAGTGTGGCACTCAGCAAAACTACAGAAGCAGAGGGGCTCCTGATCAGGAATTTACTAGTTAAGTCACTCCTACATCCTGATCTGGAACAGTTCCTTAAAGCTCAGACTTAAGGAAAGCAGGGTGATGGAGTGTAAAAACGTAAGGATGTACTCAGGGGAAATAGGGAAAGGGCAGCTTGGAATCTCTTACCTGAGCTGAAGGTAGTTGTTCAGTGTGCATAATGTTTTGCTAGAGGAGACTCCATACCTTTTTGTCCTCTGTCTTCAGGATTCAGTACAGGTGTGTATTGGAGACCCTCACGTCCTTGTACGGTGCGTTGTGGACAATGCTTCATCTGGTATCCGAGACCCAACAGACACCCTATATCAAGGGGTTTACCTTCCCTTCTGATATCGCTGACTTCCTTGGAGTTAATGTATCCTCTGAGGCAAAGAAGCAAAAGGCTAAAATGCTTACAACAAAAAAATCTACCAGCTGGATGAAGAAGCTCTTCCCAGCAATGCCAGAGGCAGTGTCAAAGGTTGGGAAAAAGAGAAAATCTGAGAGCTGTACAAGTGCCGTGAAAAACCATAGCATCCCGTGCCCCATGGACATTGGAGAGGCAGTTGTGATGCCCACAGCCAGGAGAGGTAAAGCCTTGTGCCACAGTGTGATGGTTTCTGACACCTCAGAGACTGACTGCAACTTCTGTCCAACAGGGCCAAGCACTTCTACTACCCACCGTGTGGTTCTAGTACAAACTCCCTGTCCTTGGGAGAAGAGAATGCAGCATGTACCCTTGCCTTTGTAAAGCTGTGGATAATGTCAGTATCATGATTTTTGGGGGGGTTTCTTTTAAACACGATACAGCCTGGAGAGAAGCAGGTAATGAATGCAGTATACAGGTCCTGAAAGTAGTTACTTGTACTTTCCTGCTTTTGTGTAGACAACAAGCTAAGGGCACTGTCTGCAGTCCATACAGGAGTAGGTAAGGCGGTAGGTACTGGATACAAGTATCCTGTGCTTGCTGTTCTGGACTATGCCCAAGCCTTTCTCTGCAGTCAGGGCTATGGCCAGTGATTGCAGCCATGCAGGTGTTTGTGTGAAGCTTGTACCCATTAAGTTCTCCTTTGCAGCCATCTGTAAACCTTTGCATGCTCTTCGTTCCTTGCCAGCTGCAATGCACAATGAGTGTATTCCCCTTGAGTCTGCTTGGAAATGTTGAGTACAGGTGGGGGAGCCTACTGAGAGCTCTGTAGCATCTCTGTGCAAAGAAATAAAACTATCTCGGTGTTTTAATGGGAACTCTCCTCTCTCTGTAGGGAAGCACCCAGAGTTTGACATGAAGAGCTTGCTTAGGCCATCCAGACATCCAGCACAAGAGGTTTGTATGGTATTGTTTTACATGCTAGGTTGGTGGTCTGGCGTTTTTTTACATTAATAGGGTTTTTTTTCTTGTTTTAAAGACTCTTAACACTTGAAATACAATATCCCTGACTGACAATGTCCCCTTCTCCTGCCTTATTTCTGCCTGGTCACAACCCAAGTTAGTGTGGAAGCTTTGCACAGAAAATCACTAATTTCTGCTTAGGAATTTGGGCATTTGTTGGTTTGTCAAGTGAAATGACCAGAGAGCAAGTCAGTAGTAGACAGGAATACAAATTCTAATTATCTGCCTCTTCTTTTTGTATTCCACAAAACAAGACTGCTCTTTCCTTTTCTCCTTAGGAAATAAGGAATGTTCTCACAAAAATCCCTGTTTTCTGCTCCCTTTCAGCAGAAAGGATCAGACACATCATAGTGTTACAACACTATTTCTGTTACTGTTTGTTTCAGGGTCTAAGCATTGCATCAACACCTTCTAAAGCAAAGTCGGCACCACGTTCCTCTCGGATAGCAAAGTCACAGCACACTGGATCTCTTGTACAGATGGTCCAAACAGCTGCATCATTTGGGGAGCTGTCAGAGGCACTCAGAAAAGCTATTCTGTGGTGCAAAACCAACAAATTCAAATCAGCAGTTTATTTTCTGCGTAACAAGTTGTTGAAAAGCAACCGGCTGCACCACGTGGAGGCTCAAGGATGCAGGTAGTTTTGCATGGGTGTGGGATTTCTGAGTCTAACACTTTACGTTTTAATATTATGTATTTTGCTATTGTATAGTGAAACAGAGTAGTCTAAGCCATTCTTTCAGAACTCAGACAGGATCACTAATTCAGGTTACTGGGTGCTCTGACATGAGCATTCTGTTTAGCTTCAGTCACTTGTGAAAAGATTTAAAAGGCTAACAAATGTACAATACTTAAGAGGGAGGATAAAAATGCAACTTTAATCATCTGCATGTTTAATGGTAACAACTGCATGAGGCAAGGGTTGTCTTTATTCAGACCGCCCTGGCTACTATTGTACATGGTGCTGTTCTGTTTCCCTGGTATGACCAGGAAAATGATAGGGAGGGCTAATAACCAAATCTCTCCAAACTCCAAATGAAGTAACATTTTAGTAGCTGATAAAGTTCTGTTTTGTGCACTTTCCTCCCTGTAAGCCTGAAGAAAAAGCTGTGCTGTGTCAAAGCATCTGTCCGTAAATACCTCCTGTACGGGTCACGGCACACGCGCTGGCCAAAGCAGCACCTCGGGGCACGGTCCTGCCGAAGGAGGATCAAATCATCTGCACACTTGAAGACAGCTCTAAAGACTGGTGGGCAAAAGCCTCCTGAGCTTTTTGGGGTCTGTGAGAACATTCCATCACACATCCTCCCAGCTTACCAGGATGGGTCTCCGAGTCAGGAAGAACATTCCAACATTGATACAGGACGTGTCAGGCACAACATGAGACAACATGTAAGCACAACAGGGACCCCTAAGTGGCTGCTGCTGGAAGGAAGCCCTGGCCCTGTGTGGAAAGAAGCTGCTGAGAACACAGATATTGATTCTATTTTTGCAGCAATAGGTGTCTGACTCTGGACTTGAAGGAGGAAAGGGGTCAAGTCATTCTAGTTTTTTGTTGTTTTTTTTTTTTAAGTAAACCCCTCTGAACCATAATGGTGTCTCAGTAACTCACATCCTGAATTCTGTTAAAAAAGAAGCAACCATTTTATTATGTTTTTGTAAAACAGCTTTTTTTTTAATGGTTTTTTAAAATATTTTTAAGGGTGTTCCAAATAGCTAAATAACCTACCCTTGTCCAGGAACAGTAACTTTGTTACCCTTACTCAGTGTCCCCTCTCTATTGCTTGACCACATGATAAATGCTGCTGTCAAATCCACAGTGCGAACAGTTACCATCCATGGCAGAAGGCTGCAGCTGATCACTTAATGCTGCTTTGGACAAAAGACTTGCCAACACCTTTCCAAGCCTTACACCCTTCCTTCTGTGCTGCTTGTAGAGGGGACAGCCTTGATGTGCAGTATTATTGCTGTTTCACCATTTGTTATCCTTGTTCTGAAATGAGTTAACTGAACCTTCCTCTCCTGAGCTGTTCCAGAAGAAGGGAAAAGCACAGCTGTGGCCTGCAACAGTAAACTCCTGATTGATTAACATGTTTCTCACTGTCTCCAAATCTTTTTAATGTAAGTGCAGTTTCTGCCTGCTTGGCAGTGTAAGGCACAGGTACCCCATAGTGTTAGAACAAGCAATGGGCTTAGTGGTGTCTGCCAGGCTCTTCCCTGTAACTAATTCCCACAATCAGGATCACCAGGAAGTAGTAAGGAAAAAAAAATTCAAAATGAAGAATAGGAATCTAGTTTAGTACAGAGCACCTGTGTAACAGCAGTATGGAAGGGCTACAAATAAGTAGTACAAGTAAATCATGAGTGGGCTAAGTTCCATTTCTTAGGCTTAACAGTGGTAGAAAATAAAAGCTGTGCCCACTGAGACAAACAAAAATAACCTTCATAGCCTATGAAGTGCTAAACCCCCTGCATTACCCACCTTGTATGAAGTGATCAATGTACATTGTTATGGAACATGGGCACAAACTTACGTTTTATTCAAAAAGCATATACAGAGCAAAGAGCATGACTTTGATAGTAGTTTGGGCTTAAGGTCTTTATACAGATAACCAAGATCCATTTTCTAGGTTTCCTGTCACAGAAATACCTAGTGACAACTGAAATTATTTTAGAGAATCGTGAATCATCAGCCCTCAAGCAATCTGATTCAACACAGGCCTACTTCAAACAGACTCCTGCCATTGCAGGCATTTTTACAGCTCTTTTTCTCCTTTCATCAAATGGTATAAAAATACCTAAGTATACCACATACAATCAGGTGACATTTCAGCTGCTTGAATATTTCTCAGAAAAGGCTGAGAGCGAGGGCAGACATCCCAGCAGTGACCTCCATCCTGAATAACCCTTCCAAACAACACACACGATCTTCCTTCTTACTGGGCAGCAGGTGCCCAAAAAATGCTCCAGTGCAGTTTGTGCACAGAATCAAGACCCATAGTTTGCTTCATCAAAGGCCTTTCTGGCTCGTTTCAGTTCTTCATTCATAGTTAGGAGGTCTTTAACTCTGGCAAACTTCCGGGGGTCCTTGCGTATTAGAAAGACAATGTCCTCAACTTGTACCCGACCCTGCCGCCCGATGGACATGGCCTTGTGTGTCTGTTAGAGGGGGGAAAAAAAGTCAGCAGCATTCCTCTGCCATGGTGTTTTTTTAAGCTCTCAATTCCACTTTATTTCCTGTCATTTTATAATAAAAAGGTAAGCAATTGCAGGTTCTGGGCACCATCATCCTAGTCACAAGAGAATTTCCCAGTAAACCGTGGGCTTACTCTGCTGTCCCCAGCTGCCTGTCACGTACACCCCGAACATACCACTATATATACATCACATAATGGTATCGGAACTAAGGCCAGATTACACACAGGACACCCAGCCTGCAGAATGCCTGAAGATAAGGCACAACTTAAGCAATGTGAGGTAACTGTATCAGAGGACAGTTCAGGGCATTTTGATAAGGATAGGCAAGACCAACCTTTCAAAAGAAAGGGGAATGTTTGGATATTTAGAAACGGTATCCAGATCAGGAAGAGTAATGGTTTCAGGCCCAAGAATGCATTTCTTTTGTAGGGAAGAGCTAAATTCCCATCCATGTACAGACTCTGGGCAAACACAGAAAGTTGACAGACTTCCAAATCTGAGCCTCATCTCCTGTCAGCTGCACATACAGTGATGCCACAGTGAACCCCACAGTCAGATGAGCATTTCCCCTCCTACAATACCAACCTAACTGTTACTTAAGTACTTCAGTGTTCCAAATCCACATGGAGCAAGATGCATAAATTTTGCTTTAATCTTGGAAAAACAAAATCCAAGTTTATGTTGCTCCTACTAATGCCATGAGTTTGGAGCCTGAAATAATGTAGTATTTGAGTCAGAAGTATTAACCTTCAGAAGCCTAAAAGTTCTGGTGAGGATGTTTTGACCATGCTGCCTAGAGCTGACTTACCATTTCTGTGATAAACTCTATTACCAAGTCCTCCAGAATGTCCACTGATTCTGTGTAAGGGTTCTGGTCGTCTCCGAATCCATACATCATGCACCTTACTGCACAAAGAAACATTCAGCATGAGGCTTCATTCATCCATTCAGCGCTGCACACATTAGTTGGAGCTCACCAGCCTGCACATTCCTGCACCAGGACGGCACTGCCGTCTGTCAGGCAGGACAATTCTTGAGGAAACATATAGGAAATAAGCAGAAGCCAACAAAAGCCAGGAGCTATACATACAGAAAAGCATGTCTGAGGACAGGCTCTCTGAATATTCATTGAGGCTGCAAAGCACTGCACACTGACAGCGCAGCTGACTTTGGGCACAGCTAGGTTCAGAGGATGCACCAGCAGTATTTTTGAGGGGGATCTACACGGCAGCTTTCTGCACTTGCAGCCAGGGCACAGAATAAAAGCCGCTGTTCTGCTATGGAGATGTGAGTTTTGGGCCCCCACAGCTGTGAGCTCGGTGTTTCAGCTGAGTGACCCGTCCGCGCTGGGCAGGGCTCTCTGGCCCGGCCCGACTCACGCTCTTTGGAGAACAGCCTCTTCCTCCTGCCCTGCCCGCCGTCCAGGCCCCCGCCGGCGTCCTCCGCGTCCTCTTCGAACTACAGGGGCACAGCGCAGGAGAGGCCGCGGTCAGCGCCCGGCTGGCCCCGGCCCCTTCCCGCCGCGCCCCCGCCCGCGGCTGGGCTGTGGATCCCCGGGAAGGGCAGCCCCGGCACCACTCACCGGCACGTCCTCCTCCTCATCCGCCATGGCTGCCCGGAGACCGGAACAGCTTCCGCGGCCCGGCCCCGCCCCGCGGCCCCGCCGCGCTGCGCCGGGCGGGGGGGCGGCGCTGCCGGGCCTGCGTGCGCTGAGGGCTCCGCGGAATTGCCGGGGCACGGGTCTGCTGACCCTCCCCATGTCTGTACATGACACTCATTACTGGATTGTCAGATCAGGACAGCGTGGNCCCCCCTGCTCGAAAGAGGGTCAGCCACGAGGTCAGAAAGGATGTCTTTTCACAGTCAGTCTGTTCGGTTGGCAGGGGCTTTTCCTTCCCTTCAGCAAGGCACACTTGCCCGTGTTCACAGAATCATAGAATGTAAAGGAGCTGGAATAATGGACCTTAAAGATGATCTAATCCCAACCCCCCTTGCCATGGACACGGACACCTCCCACTAGACCAGGGTGCCCAAGCTAAGTCCCCTCTTTCAGTTTGCAGACGTTCCCCCTTGTCCTATCACTGCAATTCCTGATGAGTGCCTCTCTGCCTTCCCTTTAGGCCCCCTTCACATACTAGAAGGTTGCCATGAGGTTCCCACCTTCTGGACAGCCTCAAGTCTCTCAGCCTGTCTTTGTAGGGGAGGTGCTCCAGTCCTGTTGTAGTTCATACAGTTGCTGTCAGCCCCTTTTCCTCCAGCCCTGCCCTTGAGCATGTTCACTGTTCTCCCCGAGTTTGGTGTCCTAGGCACGTTTGATAGCAATGCACCTCCTCCAGATTACTTGTAAAGATGTTAAACTGGACACATTCCAGAATGGATCCTTGCAGCGTTCCACTTGTAACTGCCATGCAACTGGACTATGACCCACTGAATTCTATGCTCTCAGCTCAATTATTCAACCAGCTTTTACTGATCTACTAGCACACCTGTCCAGACGGCACAGTTCCAGTTTTGGACACTGTTGCAAAAATACTGCCTTTGTAGTGTCAGGGTTATGGTGACAGACCAGATGAGACAGAGTAGAGGAAGAAAATGGAGAAAGTACTGCTGAAAGACCAGGGAAGATGCACAAGGTGAAATCATTTTCCATAGAAGCCAGTAGTCAACATCATTTCTGTAAATAACAGCAGTAGAAGAGGCACGGCTTTACAAGGTAATGATAGATGCCTGCAGTGAAGCTTATGAACTGCAAACAACTGAAGACATTTGAATTTAAAACTGAAATGAGCTCTACGGTGTCCTTATGCTGCCAAGCCCGCCCACCACTCATCAGTAAGGGGCAAAGAAAGGGAGAGCTTTTATGTCCCTGGCCTGAGAAAGCACAGCTCCTCACTCTGCAACACAGCAGGTTCCTCGAGAACTTGGCAAAAGAAGTCCAGTAGTGTGTCAAGACACCTGCTTACCACCAAAAGCATGTTCCCATGAAGGCACTTCAATGTAAGCTTTACTGTTTAGGGAAAAGACTTGATTTATTTACTGTTTTGTCACAGGGGCACTGTCACACTCAAACTTTAGTGTTCTCTCTTGCAAATGGCTGAGTAAAATGCAGGAGTCATTCCAGTATTTGAAGCACTTCTGAATAAAACCAATATGTGTCCAGAGGTAAAGCTGGTTCTTCTGGAAAGATGGTACCTAATGTTCCACATTCAGTTTGTTTATACAAATGGATTAACTGGACGTATTTAATGTATTTAAGTGGTTAGTAAAAGACTTCCTAGCACTGTAAGGGGTTGTAATGTAATGTAATGTAAGGGGTTTTGTTCTGAAGAGGGACTAAAACCAGAACGGCACTTTTTTACATATTCAGGGTTATTTTCAGAGGCTCTTCAGTCAGGGCTGAGGCCTTGAAAATTACAGCCTTGACAAGATTGATGCTTTCGGAAGATCCTGGTTTTAAGATACTAAGAAAAGAGCCTTCCTGAAGTGTTCACTTTCACCTCTTCCATCTGTATAGCTACTACTGCACTTCTAGGATCATGCATCCCCTGGGCTGGTTCGCCATGAAGCATTTTGGGATTAGAGATGAAATATTAGCAAAATTACAGGTTTGATCACTGCTAAGATGCAGAAGCTAGAGAGCCACATCTACTGCATTCCTCACATTCTCCACTTCTTCCATGTCTGCTGAAAACAGATCTTGACTCCCGTCTAGTCTGTTACAAGAAATTGCATAGTGAAAGCAAGTGATATTTCTAGTCCTTTTGCACCCTCAGAGTGGTTTAGAAAAGAACTTTCCTTTCTTGAGGTTTAAACACTTAATGCAAGTAACTTTGACAACTGCATAACCACATTTGGCCATGTTAAGACATGACAAAGATTGAGTGCCAGGGTTTGACACAAGCACTTCATAGCTTTGGACTAAGTTCTCGTGTATCAGTCCTTTTGTCCAGTTCTGCCTTGTAACTGGACAGTTTCAGGTGCTCTTAGCCAGACACAGCTGCTGTGGGATGCAGTTCCCCTAACGAGCACAGGACACATCAGTGCTGTGCTTCAGCTGCCAGGGCAGAGCAATACAGATCATGGAGGGTGTGCCTCAGACCTGGCAATTCATCCAAGTGCAGCTGCAGCACTTCAAGCTGGATCTCAAAACAGAAGGTAGATGCAGCACTGACTGATGACAGAGTACAGGAGAGGGCTCCTCTAGATGTCAGTCTTTCATTCCATTCTGTTTCAAGCCAACAGCGATGGAAAAGCAGACCCCATCAAAGATGTGTTCTTTCCTTCATCCTTGTGGAACAGGGACAACTCAAGTGTCTGCAAGCAAGGCATGCTATCCTGCTGCACCTACTGAACATAGGGCACAGAAGAGTTACAAAAGTAAAATACACAGGAAGCCAAACACACCTTCACAGACACCAGGTTGGCTATTTCCACTCTGCATGGCCTTAGGGCAGGTAGGTTGCACAGGTGGTAGGTTTTGGCCCCCACTACTCTAACCCTGAGAGGAGCAAACCTCTGTGTATCGTTCAGTTCAATTGGGCAACTACAGTTTGCTTAATGTTAGGGCTGTAGTTTTTCTTTCCTAAACTAAATCTGTATTTATTAATGATATTACTAGACTAACTCTAATATCCTAAATATAGACAAGCTTAGGCATGCAGTGGTAGCTTTTTGAACATTTCAGTGAAGAAAGAGAAAATGTATTAAAACTTCCCTTATCTTTGGAAGTTCTCTGCTTTGTTTCTTCTTAGCACAATCAGGTAGGTTTTATGAAACAGTTTTATAATAACCTGGATTAATTCACACTGCAAACTTCCTGAATTGATGAACTTAATAAAGAAAAATATTAGCTTCATAAATACTAATTTATTCAAAAATACTGTATAGTAACTTGGGTTATTTACAGACCTCTGGTTTTGGTACCTTTTGTTCCTGATGAGCCAAGCAGAGCAGGAGTTGGTCTTTTCAGCTGGCCTCTACAGTGGGCAGGTTTCCAGTAACATGGGCTACAAAACACCTGAGCAAGTGAACCCCCGAGAACTCCACAGAACTGTGGAAACAGAGGCATGGATGTTCAGTGCCAGATATTGCTGTGTCTTGGAGTAATAAAGGCAAACAGCCACTGGCTCTGTTCAATTACGTGTCCCACACCACACCTTAGGAAGAGCCTGCACTTTGGCTGTGTCCTCCAACAATCACAGCTGCTACTGTTACCAGAACTCCAAATAAAATAGCAAAGCCCGCTAGCATGCAGCACAGGGACTGCTGCCCACCTTTGAAAAATGCCAGAGGAAGAAACACCCTTGGAAACAAACTCCACTCACTTGCAGAGAAGGGGGAAGAAGGAAAGGGACATTTCCCCGTCAGCAGCCCCCCCTCCATCCTTGGGGCACAGAGGTGCTGCCTCTAGAGCAGACAGACCTGTTTTAGGTATCTTGCCCTACTGAACTCATCACCTGAAAGGAAACAGCAGCAGTGGAGAGGAGCTTTACCTGACCAGGAACAGCTGAGGAAAGCATCCCTGAGTGTTCTCCTTTACAAACTCCTGGATCTCCAGTACGTTCTTTAACAACACTCCCCTGGAAGCTCGGTCAATTTTTGTTAACACCATCTGCATGGATCCAGAAAGGGAAGATTAAAGTAAGTGAGATTATTTTGCTGTTAACCTGGAACATCTGTAAGAGTTCTGGACCATCTACAAGGCAGTCTGAAAGCTCTGGTCATATCTAGGGGGAAAAAATGGTCTAATACAGCTCACCAGAACACTTCTATGGCCTGCATAAGGAGTGGGCCTTTTCCAGCTGCTCAAGCTGAGCACTGAAAAAAAAAGTATCTATTTAATAAACCACACAAAAAACCCCTCTTAAATCCCACTTGTCTCCCTCAACACATTTTAAACGTATTTTATTAACAATAAAGGGTGTGGGGTTACTGCTTAGGTAACTTGCATAAGCTCAGGTACAGGGCACACACCTTTATAGATTACCTGTACCTTATAACCAACCCAAGAATGAAGCATTACCTACCACATAGGGAATCCCAAACTCTTCCAGCATCTCTACTGCAATGTTATCCGTTTTCTGGAGTCCAACTACACCATCAACTAATAGGAAAGTCCTCTTCAAGCTGCCAGAAATACAAGCAACAGTAATTGCCACCATTATTTCATGCCTGCTCTGCTACTTCCAAATTCATAAGCAAAAACAAGTAACATGGGATCTGGGGATAGGAAGAGCCAAGAAAAGCCATGCAGGGAAACTGAGGGTCAGCATGGAGCAGCACCCCAATCTTTCCTGTTGTTTTGATCTGAGCATGAATGAGTGACACTGCAGAAACTTCCAGGGAAATGATGTCAGAACGAATGGATGGAAGCAGCTGCCCCTCTGCATTTTCTCCCAGTGTCATTACATGACACTCTGTAGGGGTGTCTGGCTTTCCCGGTGCTGTGAGGTACAGGCAGGTCCCTTACTTGCGCCGTTCCTGCAGATAGGCCTCCACCATCTCAACAAAGTCCTGCGGGGCGCGATAGCCGTATCCTGGCATGTCCACCAGAGTAAAGTACTTCCCTACTTTGAAGAAATTCATCTTCTTGGTGTGGCCCTGAAGAGAGGATTTAGGCAAGATGAAGCACAGGAGTGGTTTTAAAAAAAGCTGCTTTAAGCAGTGTACTAGGAGATGCTCTGCAAAACATCTCTATACCAGACCCCTGCCCCCCAAGAATGCTTTAAACTGTTCAGTCTCCTACCCTTGTAGCAATCCTACATAGCTCTATCCATAAAACAGAGTAAAAATACCATAATGGGCCTCTGAGCTTGGTTCTTCTCAAAGGGCTTTATGGCACACCTGCTCAGGTTGTGCAGCTCGTTTGGCTGAAGAGCTAGGCTGGGCTCCTTCTGCCTCTTCCTGGGCTAGAGCAAGGCCAGTTCCAGCCATGAGCTGATGGCCACCAGAGCTGGCACTTTCTGTCATTTCAGGCTACTGAAGAGCTTGTTCATTCCCACTCTTCTCAGCCTTATCCTCTGGACTGGTACCAGCTTATGACCCAAAGGGAAGGAAGTTAAAAACGTCACTCACCGGAGTTTTTGACACTCTAACTTCCACTTCGGGAGCCAGTGAAAACAAGGCCCGGATTAAAGATGATTTCCCCACATTGCTTCGGCCGATGAAGCACACCTGCAGGGGGAGAGGCAGAGAGGGCACATCTACACCTGCCCACGTCTCGCTACAGCCAGTCCTGGTCCTCTCCCAGCCCGTGCTGCCAGTCCCCGGGCACAGCGGTGTCCTGCGCCAGGCTGCCGAGTTGTACAACGGGGAACAACAACAAATAAACGATTTTTTTAAAAAGCAGCAGCAAGTGCCACACACATTGCTCTGACACTGCCGCCCCAGAGCTGCACAAGCACTCCACCACCCCTTTACCCCCGCACTCGCCCAGCCCGGGGTGGCCCGGGCGGGGGGAAGCCGCTGTCCCGGCACGGTCCCAGCCGAGGGGCGCGGAGGCAGCGCTCGCCTGACCTCGGGCAGGGCGGGCGGCGGGGCATGGTCCATGCGCACGGCGGAGCTCACGTAGTCGATGGCGTGCCCGCGGTCGGACCTGAAGAGCGCCTCGGCGCGCTGCAGGGCGGCCAGCCCGGGCTGGAAGAGGCGGAACCGCGCCGTGTCGGTGCCGGGCGCCAGGTACCGCTCCAGCTTCTGCAGCGGGAACACGATCCCGGCGCGGCGGCTCCGCTCCAGCCGCAGCACCTGGGACAGGGCGGCCAGTGGCGGCAAGGCCCGGCCCGCAGCGCCGCCCGCCCGGGGCAGCAACATCCCGGCGGCTGCAGGCGGGACCCGGCCGGCCCCGGAAGGCGACGGGCGGGACGGCGGGAGGGACAACGGGGCGGTGTCGGGGGTGTCCCCGCCCAGCCCGGGGCTGTCCGAGCCCGGTACGGGGTGTGCGCTCGCTCTCCGCGTCGGCCCTTGAGAGCGGCAGGCGCTCGGCTGTCTATGGAAGCCCAGAATGTGCCGAGTTGGAAAGGACACACAAGGCTCACCAAGTCCAACTCCTGGCCCTGCACGGCACCATCCCCAAATCACACCATATGCTTGAGAGTGTTGTCCAAACACTTCCTGAACTCTGTCAGGCTTGGTGCTGTGAACACTCCTTGGGGAACCTGTTCTAGTGCCCTCTGGGGGAAGAACCTTTTGCTGATATCCAACCTAAACCTCCCCTGACACAGCTTCGGGCCATTTCCTTGGGCCCTGTCACTGGTCACCGCAGAGAAGAGATCAGTACCTGTGCCTCCTCTCACCGTCACGAGGAAGTTCTAGGCTGCACTGAGGTCTCCCTCACTCTCCTCCAGGCTGAAGAGACCAAGTGACCTCAGGAGCTCCTCATAAGGCTTCTCCTCAAGGCCCTGCTCCATCCTCCTTACCCTACTTTGGATGCTCTCTGATAGCTTTATATCTTTCTTATGTTGTGACCAAAACTGCCCCCAATATTCAAGGTGAGGCCGCCCCAGTGCAGAGCAGAGTGGGACAATCCCCTCCCTTGCCCGGCTGGTGATGCTGTGCCTGATGCCCCCCAGGACAGGCTTGGCCCTCCTGGATGCCAGGGCACTGCTGGCTCAAGATTCAGCTTTCCATCGACCAGGACCCCCAGGTCCCTTTCCATGGCACTGCTTTCCAGCATCTCATTCCCCATTCTGTCCGTACATCCAGGATTGCCCCATTCCAGGTGCAGAATCTGGCACTTTCCCTTGTTGAATTTCATACGGTTGGTGATTGCCCAGTCCTTTAATTCATCGAGGTCTCTCTGCACGGCCTCTGCCTTCGAGGGAATCAACAGTTCCTCCCAGTTTTGTATCATCTGTTCAGCTCTGTGTCTTCTCATGTGTGTTCTCAGGCCAAGCCCAGCCACACTGCGGAGCTGCTGAGAGCTCTGTGTGCTGACGCCCTGTTTGGCCACGGAGTGGGGCAAAGCAGCTCTGTCCTATAGCACCATCCAGCTCCCGGCTGCAGCCACCAGTTTTCCAAGCGCTAGTCTGATAAGTAAAAAAATTAAGTAATTTAAGAAAAAAAAATCAGTTTCAAGGAGAACTATGTAGAGGTCAGTTCTGTTTTGGATAAAATAAACCCAAACCAACAACAAAACTGTTGGCACCTGTGTTCACACTACAGTAAGAAAACCCCTGAAGTTTTACTACTTAATTGAAATGTATCAGAGTGCTGTTTGCATATCAGAAAAACACACAAAGCTTTTTACATTGTTCTCCTCCATGACTACAGTTCATAGGGCTGCAAAACCACAGAAATAAATGTATGTCTTTGAAACATTTCAGCTTCAAAGTACTGCAATTTTAACACCATCAAATGAAAGTAAACTTCATCAGTATCTTTATAAAATACATGAAAATATCCTGATGTTCAACCTTACACCCAGGCCAGCCTGGACATCCTGGGGAAAACTGCTTTTCCTTTGAGATAGAGACCCCTTTTTCTTCTGCAGTCACAGCCCTCTGTTTAAAGCTCTGTAAGTCTGGATGGTTTAATTATTACAATGAATGGATTCAAGGCCAGGAAGGACCATTAGAAGGTAAAGGCAGCCAGCAACATAACATGTTTCTCAGAGAGAGCTCTGAATATTTAGTAGTTTTCTACTGAAATCCATAAGCTGCTTCTCAAATTTATGATCAGTGAAAGTGGTTAACAGTGAAAGGTTAATGGTGTCAGCCTAGGGAAAAACCCTGTATTTTACTTCATTCCTGTAAATTAAGCCCTCTTAAAACCTGCTTTGTTTCACAGCAAGACAGAGCTCAAATGTGCGTAGCTCAGGACAGACCACAATCACTGGCTGCTACATGCATACTTAGAAGAGTGCTCCCAAATAAATCTACAGGTGACTTTTATTTGGCTCCAAACCAGTTTGGAACCTACAGGGCAGGCCTCTCGCCTATCACTGCCTATGGCACAAGTAATTATAAATGCAGGAAAAAAAAGCAAAACCTTTCAAGAATTACTTCAGGAACACTGCTAATCCTTTTTTGGGGGGTTGCTAAAACAGCAACCTAATTGAATTGAAATCTGTGGTGAATCTATTAACAGAAAAGAAACACTGGCCAGAGAGAGATATGTTCATAACCACACCAGCAGGCAGACTTCCCTGTTTCTATGCCAAACTGTGACACATGAAAGAGAACAAGTGGTTTTAGCTACTTTTACCTCAGAGTCCCACACAGCTCACGGCTGCAGGCAGCAGACTTGCCTGCTTCAAATTACCCTGCAATAGTAACTCCTGCCAGGCAGACGTTCTGCAGCACATTACACCCAGAACAGCCGGCCAGACACAGGAGGGAAGGCAGCAGAGAAACCAATCAGCCCATTTAGCACTACATCTGCAGGTGTGCTGATGGGAACAGTGGTGCCCAGTTCACAGGCCAGGGACCCAGCCACTAATTAAGTCTCTCTTTTTAATGTGACTGCATAGGTGGCAGGAACAAATTAAGGTGGTATAGGACCTTTTGAACACTTCTAATTACAGCAGAGGATGGGATAAACAAGAGCATCCCGTAAACCCCCATCTAAAACCTGGAGACTGGAACTGTACATTTCAGTGGAAGGTGTTTTTTTTTTTTCCTGGACCAAACTGCAATCTAGGTTCTCTGAGGGCAGACCATACAGAGATGGAAAATGGCAGGTTACTGTGGACAGAGCTGGTAAATTACCAACATTTAAGCCTGCTTTGTATCTCCCCTGAAAGACTCTACTTTCTATTGTGCATGTTATTGCCAAACATCAGGCATTCACAATGACATTGCCTGTGGCTCATGTCTGTGTCAGCAGATGTCTCTTTTCAGTTGCTGGTTATGTAGTTCAAATGTTAGGGAATTACTACAAAAGTAATTTAGTCCACATTAAAAACTCTGACAATCATTCCTCTGGAGTTTGAAAGAGGGATCTATAACCATTGACACTGACCTAAATCCCAAACAATAGTCAAGAGCATGGAGCTGGAAGGAAGTGGCAACTCCGGTTGTCGTGTCTCGTCTGATTTTGTCTGTCCCAGTATTGTGAGACAGGTCAAACCATCGCTCATTTCAGATATCTGTCGGAGAAGAGTAGCTGCGAGACCAGCTGGAGATGGAGTTCTGGGAGAGTAGTGAGGTGCATTTGGGACAGTTGGTTCGGGTCCTGTGAACGAAAACCAGCTGGGGTCTTGAGTTTCATTTCCACCAAGAGAAATTTGGACCAAATATTGTCACCGGGAAGCATGCTGGAAAGGACAGGGTGAATGCACCAGCCTGCCTGCTTTTTTTGTGACATTAAGAGCACTACTGGCTGTGTCTGAATCTGTGCTTGCCCTTAAAGTACATCTTATGTTCTTTTCACTTGGAAGGTGATTTAGGAACTAGAGTTACTTGGATATGGAGTTTTAAAGGCTAAATTATTTGTATAAAATGCTAAGAAGCTCTCCATTTTCCTCTATGAAAACTATGCGACTGGGGGCAGGGAGAAGTGTTTCTAGTCCCAAGAAGGAATTCAAGGCCACAGATGTCTCAAGGGCTGAATCTTCTGAGACATTAATAAAAAAATAGTTAAAAAAATTAAAATACTCATTATACACATTAGTGAAAAGGTTTTTTTAATGGTTCTGTAGTAAAGTAATGAAAGAGAGAGGCATTATTGTTCATGTGGCAGCTAACACTGATAGTTCCAGCTGAAGAGTAGTTTCCACTGGTTTTACAGAACTGAAATTCTCTTTTCAATATCCGTGTTAAATTTAATGTTGGTTGTTTTTTTTTTTTTTTTTCTCCTGGACCCAAACTTACCACCACAATACTAGAAAAAACTGATGAACATCCCTGAAAGTTAATGTTTTGGGGTTTTTGACTGTTAAAAAAGAAACAAAAAGAACTTTTCAAGGTGAGTGTTGTTGCTTGCTTTGAGCAGGAGATGGAGGAGAAGGTGCAGCTATTACATGGGTCCTGACAAAAACCCTTGGAGCAGCAGAAACAGCAGCAGCAGCAGCAGCATGAAGCCAATCTTTGCAAAACTCTGCTTTCCTGGGGGTGAACCACTAATAACCATTGAGCAGCCTGCTCTGAAATGTCCAGGAGGGCAGCTAAAACCAGAATTTGGTATGTCCAAAATGGGGGGTGACGGGGGAAGCCAAGTCCCTCTGCCAGAGGTGTGATGTACATCCAGAGCCCTTCATAAGGCTCCTGCAGAATGGCTAAAAAAAGTAAGGCAGCAAGCAAGGAACAACATAAAGGAAACAGGATCTCATGCAGTTGTTCATAGTGATTGTGATCCATTAATTCAACTAAAACAGGTCCCAAAACACAGAAACCTTCTGAACTGAGACAGAAACAATCTAACAGCAAAGGACACTTGAAACCGGCTCCAGGGCTGTGCTGGAGGTGGTTGGAGAACAACCACGTCCAGCAGCACAGCTGCTTGGATCCACGGCCTGGGGCACAGCAGTGGTCCCTTGGATACAATACTGCCATGCTGTCCGGCTCCAGCTCTAGCGTCGGACTGAGAGTTTGGGCTTCCAAAACCAAAAAACTCCCATCAGTCCTCCCCCTGCCCAGCCACCCATGAACAACCTTTCCACTCTCCACAGTCATGCAGTAAGTTGCTGTGGTGTGGCCAGACTGTAATCCAGAGACTAAAACCCCAAAAGGCTAATTAAAGAAATACCAACATGATTTTCCAGCCATCACTTTGAATATCAGAGATGAGGCAGAATCTTTAGCAAAAAAAACCCAGACACAAAACCATTAGGCCTTTCCCGAAAGTAACCGGACTAGGTTGTATCCTATACTGTAGGGAATTCTCCCTGTTTATCAGGAGTTTTCTTTCCTGCCTTAGTTTCTAAAATGACCCTACATTCTCCAGGTGCTTGGGTGTGTTGCTCCTATTTAAACCCCCAGTCATGAGGACCCTGAAATCTTCTGATTTTCATGACTTGGACCATTATTTCTTGCCGCCTCTGCCAGTTAGTTCTGAACTACCCTACCCACAGACTGTATGGCTGAAACTATGGTATGTCTCACACCACAGGGATCTACATGTGATCTTTGCATCTTGGACCGGCCTCAAACATGAGTAATGGTTTTTGCACTTCACTGCCAAACCACATTGAAGCAGAAGCTGTGTTGACCAAGGTGCAGGTTGCTATCTGAGATTGTTTGACAGAGTGGCTTTTTGGAAAGTGTAACTGAAGCAACAAGGCATCAGAGACGAGGATTTCATTGTATTGCTGCTGTTGTCTTTTCATAAGAAGTGTAAACAGAGGCTGCCTTTCTCTTTGGACTCACACAGCTTTTTCTTGGAGTCATTTATGGATGCTATGTCTTCTCACAGTTAAATAGCAACCACTATTTGGGTGAAGGATGGGGTGAAGGAAGTCATGATTGTCTGCCTGCCAGTAAACCCTCCAGTCATGGGTGTCTTGCATCTATTTGACCACAAAATTGAAGCCCTTCCAACCACATTTCACATAGCCACGTAAATACATAAATCTGCTCTGACCATAGTTTTAGGGGGAGAGTTCTGTTCTTAGAACAGTCAAATAATCATCAACTCATTTCAGCTTGGTGGCTTCAGAGTGTGGGGAGGCTAATATTTTTCTGATAAAATTAAATTCAGTACAATAATTTCCAGGGAGGTTCATCTTACATCTAGGAAAGCTGTCTTTGCTGGTATAAGGCAGCAGTCTTAATCACATGAGAAGACGGACAGTAATACCTTAGGGAAAGGCCTTTAGGGATCTTGCATAAATTAAGGCATTCTTCTGGCTGTACACAAAATCCCGCAGCTCAATGCTCACTTTTGTGTGTGTGTGTGGGAATATAGGACCAGAATATATTGGGAAACAAAACAGTAGTGCAAAAAAAAGCAACCTTGGTCTAACTGTAGGTGTACTGTTATCAGAGAAAAAGAGCTGTAATATAAATGTGCATCATACCTAGCTACCCTCCCTCCCTGTAGGGGAGAAGTGATTGGCAGTGCCTTTTAGAGAAAATGTCTTCAGCTATTACATATGTAGGGAAGGACAGAGTGGGCAGAAAGAGGAATTTTTTTCAAGAGATTTTGCTTTTAGTATGTTGAGCATCCTTTAAGTGCTTAACTAAAAATATCCTTCTCCTAATGCCCAATGACAAAATTCTTAATGTGAGTGTTGGAAATTTTATGTTATTTGAAATAGGTGTTTGCTTGAAATAAGTAGTTAGAATTGTTAGGCTGCAAACTGAGCTTTATCTGAACTATACAATCATGTTGTGTAAATCAAAGATGCATTATAGTGAAACTTGGAGATAATAATCTGAACATTCTTGATAGTTACGATAGGTGAAGCTAGGAGCTTAAATATTACTTTACTATTAATAGCTAGAGTGGACAGCCCATAGATTGGGTGCTGGAGTGTGTCCAGAGCAGGGCAACAAAGCTGGTGAGGGGTCTGGAGAGTAAGTCCTGCAAGGAGTGGCTGAGGGAGCTGGGGTTGATTAGCCTGGAGAAGAAAACACTTGGGGGTGACCTTATCACTCTATAACTGTGTGAAAGGAGGTTGTAGCTAGGTGGGGATTGGCCTCTTCTCCCAGGCAACAAGCAAAAGGACAAGAGGACATAGCCTCAAGCTGAGCCAGGAGAGGTTCAGATTGGACATCAGAAAGAATTTCTTCACAGAAAGGGTGATTAGACATTGAACTGGACTGTCCAGGGAGGTGGTAGAGTCACTGTCCCTGGAGGTCTTGAAGAAACCACTGGACATGGCAATCAGTGCTGTAGTGTGGCTGACAAGATCACAGGTTGGACTCGATGATATTGGAGGTCTTTTCCAACCTAATTGGTTCCGTGATTCTGTGCTATGAACTGTAACCACCATATTACAACAAGGACTATGGGACCAACCCAAACCCCCACGGACACTGACCTAAGAGGATGTGAGGATGACCATGTAGCAGCCACTTGGTAATGGAACAGAGAGCTAGTGAAGAGCGAGAAGATCCCAGACCCAAATACTGCGGTGAGTCCAGACTGTCACGTGAACAATGGGGAGATCAGGTTGTAAGGGTATAATTGCCCAGGGGTGTCTTTGTTCGTGGTCCCTCCTTTGAAGTCCTTAGCTCGAGCTGCCAGATATCATCATTGATCTGTGCCACTAAACCCATCAAATGTAGATAAGAGCCTCATGTTACAAATTTTGTTAACAACGAGATCCAAGCCAAACATGAAAAATGAGGCTGCTTAGGCTTTGTGCAAGTTCTACTGTAGACTTTGTCTTCCCGCAGTAAGGCTGGGGACAGCGGGCCAGAATGCCATTGGGCAGAAAGCAAATACAAATACCACTTCCTCTCTGCTCACCAATTCTCATCAGAAAAACTTCACGCTAGGAAGAAGAACCAGCTCTTGGTAGCTGCACTGTGGGACTCTCAGGAGCAGAGGGAGAACAGTGGCTCTGGCTGCAGGATCACTGGCAGGGAATGCTGGGGAGCTCACAGCAAGATGGAGGGTGCAAGAAATCCTTCTCACCCACAAAAGCAAGAGCTACTTTGAAAGTTGTCGGGAAGAGCATTTACACCATTGTCCTTCTCACCATCACTGCAGTCACAGGAGCCACAGGTAATTCTGATGGTACTTTGGTACCACCTCTCTGTTAAGGGCAGGGGAGGAAAAGGCAGGGTATCAGAGTGACACGTACTCAGCTCTTCACTGGGGAAGAAAAGTCTGGTAGAAGGGATCTTTACAAATTGCTGGAGGGACTTTTGTATGGAGAACCAATAATCTGCAAATCAAAACATTTCTAGCAGCAATTTGATTTTTTCAGCTGTCAAGCAATTAGGTGCTGAACTTGGGCTTTTCAATGCTTTGATGAAAACTGGTAATGATTTCCTTGGAGTATAGTATTTTTAATGATAATTAACAAACTTATTACAAATACGATTGATGGGAAGTTTTATGATCAGTGCGATCACCCTGTCGAGCTCTACTCTTAGGTGTCAGTGACCTGACCCAGCAAGTGAAGTCTAATGGGATTTTAAGACACTAGGCTCAGAATGAAAGTTTTACTGAGACTTAGAAGAGCAAATTCCAAAAATATGGGATCTGAGAATGCAGCTCTAATCCTTCTTATTCCTAATCTACATTAATTTTGCAAATTCCTGGTTGTTTTTCTAGTTTGTTTTTGTTAGCAGAGGTGAAGCAGGTCACAAAGCAGTGATCTTGAGTCTCTCAGGGATCTCTGCATCTCACAGCAAACAGGAATGTATTTTCTTTGCAGTGAAATGCCATGGAGTCCTCAACTATTTCTTCTGTCCCCACTATAGTGATGGAAATTGGTTCCTGGAAGCTTTGGAGCACCAAGGCAGAAGTTGCCAGCTGTGCTTGACTCCATTAAAAGGCAGCTTATGTCCAGAACAAAAGTGGGGTGAATGTTTTCACACACTCATTCTTCTGCTGTCCTGGGCAATGATGCTGAGCAAAAAGCAACGTGAGAGATCTCCCCAGGGAGATGGGCTCTGCAGCTCATTCAGACTCTGCTTGCCAGTCATGTTCTTTATCCACTGCCCCAGGGAGAGGACCTTACAGAGGGAGGGAGTGAAAACAAGGCCAGTGTATATGAGCACAGCCGTGAAACTGGAGATGTATTCCTGCCTAAAGAGAGAATCACAGCCCTCGGGCTGGCACAGACATGGCCCCATGCTGGCGTGTCCCAGGGCAGGTGTTTCTCTGTGAAGTGCAGACCAGACCTCCAAGGCCATGAGTGACATCCCTGAGCATTGTCTCACGTGTCCTTCTTGTTCTTTCTCTCCTTCAGGGAACAACAGAGTGTCAGTGACCGTAGGTGACAGCTCAGTGCTCACCTGCCCTCTCAAAGGAAATATAACCATGCTAATATGGAAAACAAGCCCCAAGGTTGGAGGCCCCTGCTCCTTGATATACAGGGCTGATATGAACATGACGGAAAGAACAAACTGCAGTGACAACATAAACTGGACATTCAGACCAGGTCTGGCTCCTGCCCTTGAGATACGGCAAGTGGGAATAGCCCAGGAGGGAAATTACACCTGCGGAATATTTTCACCAGAGGGGATTTTCTGCACGACGTACCGCCTGACCGTGCTGGGTAAGGCACTCCTTGCTGCTTTTACAGTTATCCAAAGGACCATGTCTGGGCCTGGACATACAAAGCTCCTCTCCCCCTGCAGCAGGGGAAGTCTGCAGTAAGAAGTGGAGCTTTTTGTTTTCTTCTTTTGTTTTTTGGAGTGAAGGAGAGTAGATTTAGATTTGATATTTGAAAGAAATTCTGTACTGTGAGGGTAGTGAGGCGCGTGAAGAGGTTGCCCAGAGAAGCTGTGGATGCCCCATCCCTGGAAGTGTTAAAGGCCAGGCTGGATGTGGCTTGGAGCACCCTGGTCTAGTGGCAGGTGTCCCTGCCCATGGCAGTGAGGCTGGAACTAGATGATCTTCAAGGTCATTTTATAATCCACATCATTCCATGATTCTTGCTGGGATAAAGTCATGCATTTCAGTGATGGTAGCTGAGGTCTCCCTTCTCCTTCTTTCCCAAAACTCTTCTCCATTCTGCTGTTCCCTTTTCCACTGTCTAGTTAGAAATGACAGGTGTGAAGCAATTTCGCATGCACTTACAGAGAATATGAATGGCTGTGGTAAATTATAATACCTAATTATTATAATAATTATTATAATACCTGAATGGGGGAGAATTGTGCAAAAGGGAAAAAGAGACTTGATCTTTGTCTCTTGTGGGTTGGGCCCACGTCACTGCAATGGCATGGCATGGGATGGGATACCATCTCCAACCTTATCCTCCTCTTTTCACTGGGTTCATTTTGGGCAGGGAACAAGAAGAGCCCGGCCCAGCTGTGCCAAACTAACTCCATGCATCTCCCCTTGCTGCTGCTTTGCAGCCCCCCCCAGGCCGAGCCTGTACTGCGATGAGCAGGGGAGCCCCGTGTGCGAGGCAGCGGCGGGGAAGCCGCCGGCTCAGCTCTCCTGGGTCCCTGAGAGCAACTGCACTGCAGAGGAAAAAGGGCACGACAACGGGACAGTGACTGTTCTCAGCAGGTTCACAGCAAGTAACACCAGTGTGACCAACATGACCAACGTGACCACCTGCAAGGTGTCCCACCCAGCTGGGAACTGGAGTGAGTCCATAGTCTGTTATCCCTCAGGTGAGCTTCCCTTTGTGTGTTTGGTATTCAAACCCCTGTTCAGCTTTGTCAGCTCTTGTTCCTTCTGGCAGGGAAAATCTCTACAAGATGTAGAAAGCTTCACTGAAGTCCTGCAAAGACAAGGTTGTCATCCCCAACTGCCTTTGCCCAGAAGCATCATCTGCTTGTTTGTTTTCTGGACACTATTTCCTAAAGGTTTCTTCCCTAAGAGGGGTATACGTAACTATTGTAGTTTCTTTTGGTAGTGGAAATGCTTTTGGAAACAAAGACAAAACAGTGATGATATTTGTGTTCAAATAATCACTTTCAATGGGAATATCAGCAATATTTTTTAGATGCAAGTTTAAATGTCATGATAAGAGGGAGAGACGGCCAACTCTTAAGTGGCTAGGAGAAAAAAACCTACTTCTTTCTGAGTTATGAATGTCTGACACTGTATGACGCTTGGGTTCTGGCCTTTGGGGTTTTTGTTGCTTTTGAGAATTATACACAAGTTGCAGTACTGAGAAAGGCTAAGCCCCTGAGGTGTGGCATCATGAAAAAATATTCTGAGTGTCCACTGTGGGATTTGTGGAATCTACTTTTGTCTCTGACACAGACTCCATTTGTGTTTCTCAGCCAGGTTTCAGTACTGACTTTCCCTTCTGCTGAAGGACATTCTATTTCTTTTACAAGCATGCTGAAAATGTGTGTTTGTGCTAAAACAACTTTAATCTTCTACTGGAATAAAACAGAAACGGAGAAGTAAGAAGATATAACTGAGACTGTCTCTTTGTGTTTAGAGAAAATCAACTATTATGCCTACATCATTCGTCCTATACCATACATCACTGCTTGTGTTCTGATCATTAACACCTTGATGGCTGTCATTTACTATTTCAAGCTCCGCAGTGATAGGTATGTATGTATGATAAGGTGCTAAGGAAAAATTGTCTAGTGCTAGATGAAATTTTAAAGTACTGTTTGGGTCTTGAAATCACATGAGTCTGTGCTGCTGTGAGTAACTGAATTAACTACATCAAATATTTCTGTACTGCAGACATTGTGCATTGCACACATCTTCACAGAATGGTGCACCCCACTAAAATAGAAATGGGAAGAAGTTGGCCGAGGATCCTCATTGCATTGCCTGCTAAAGGGGAACTCTTCATTCTGATAGGAATCTGTGAGAGCAAAACTGTTTTTAGATACTGTGTGTATTGGGACTTACTGAGATAGAGCTCATTTCCCCATAGCATCCCTCAGAGTGCTGCGCTTTGCATTGGTAGCTGGAAGGGTGTTGATAACACACCAGTGTCTTGGCTCCTGCTGAGCAGCGCTGTCTCTCTAACATCCCCCCTGCCTTTCCATCAAGGGGCTGGGAGGGGGCAGAATCCTTGGAGGGAACAGAACCCAGCCAGCTGACCCAAATTAACCAAAGGGATATTCCATACCATATGATGTCAGCTCAGATATAAAAGCTAAGGGAGGGAGGAGGAACGGGGCCATTCGTTGTTCTCCAGTGTTTGCCTTCCGGAGCTACAACTCCACATGTTTAGCCCTGCTTTCCAGGAAGTGTCTGAACATTGCTCGCCAATGGGAAGTAGAGATTAATTTTCCACTTTGCTAATGCATGCACTCCCTTTTCTTTTTTAGATTTAATAAATTGCCTTATTGCAACCTACGAGTTGTTTTCCATGTTATTTTCTCTTCCCTGTCGTGCTGGGAATGGGAGTGATAGAGGGGTTTGGTGGGCACATGGCACCCAGCCAGGGTCAGCCCACTACACTGGGATAGTCTGCCAGTGTCTGTCTTGGTTAGATCAGAGCATTGGTTCTGCTGCCTAAGAAGCTCTACTAAATGCCAGAGGACTGAGCATTGCCAGCCTGCTGTATCAACAGAAAGGACAGCAGCATGACCAATGTGACCATCTGCAAGGTGTCCCACCCAGCTGGGAACTGGAGTGAGTCCATAGCCCATTGTTCCCCAGGTGAGCTTCCCATTGTGTGTTTGGTGTTAAGAGCCCTCTTCAACCCTCTATTCATGCACGAAGCAAACATGAGTGGCACTGGCAGGATTGCAGCAGGAAATGTGCAGCTGTTCCCAGTAAGAAATTTGCCAGGATGGGGAAGGATAAACACAAGTGCTGTCAGAACTGTAAATCCCTTTGTGAAATCCTAGGAAAGGAGCTGGATGCAGTGGATTTGCCCTCCACCTCCAGGGCTGAATGGAAAGGCAGGATTCTTCAAAAGGTTGTGACACGCAAAGATGTCAATGGTACCATCACCCAGATCTATGTATTGTAATCCAGTGGTGCCATTACATCTTGCTAATTGTTTGTTTCCACATGGGTTGTGACAGGAACATTGAAAGCCAGCTAACAGCTTCCCAAGGCTGGCTGGTAGGTGATGGCTTTAGGGGCTGAAGTTGAAGATGTGGCTGGGAAGTTGTGTGCAGCCATAGGTAATTGACTGAAATACTCAGCTGGAAGAGAATCAGAGCTGAGATTTGCTGGGATGCACATGCAAGACCTGCAGCGGGGCTGTGGGCAGGAGTGGCCAGACAGCAAATGACAAGGTTCCTCCATCAAGAACATGGGGGAATGGTGTTTCTTCCCACTTGTGTGTCTGGCACTGTATTCCAGCTACCTTAGGTCATCCTCTGAAGTACAGCACACAGACAGCATTGTCCAGGAGATGCCATCCTGACCGAGGCACAAGGGAAACAGGGTCTGTGAGATGTACCTAAAAGAGCACCCGTTTCTCTTTAGAGAAGAGTGGATGCTTTCTTCACTGTGTCATCAGCCTCACCAGCCTCATGAGCATCCTCTTCTTGCTGGGTGCTCTTCAGCTCTACACGTTCTTTAATAGGTATATGTGGGACACAATATGCACAGACCCCTTTGGCCAGTCCAGAGAAGCTTAGAAGAGCTTCTGGTACTAATTCATGTCGTGCACGGTCACCTCAGTCTGTCACTCACCCATCAGTCCTGCACATGTTCATGGATGTTTGTCCGAGGATTTTAACAGCCCAGTTGGGGCAGAGAGGCAGGGAGGGGAGTCCATACCTGACTCTACCTGCTGCCATAAATCATTCAGAAGAAAAAATGCAAAGGGAATGGTTAGGGGTTTTCCACCTGATGGAGGGATCTGAACAAAGATTGCCAGGCTATGAAGATTAAAGAAGCAGGAAAACACCTGTCTGAGCTCGGAGCCAGACTTTTGGTCCTTTTTATTCTAGTTAAAGGAAGCCAGGAAAGGCAGGGTCAGTGTAGAAAGACAGGAGGTATTGCATGAGAGCAGAACAGGTCTGCTGCTGTTGTAACTGCTGGGGATTTCTGGCAGCTTGGCTGATTACTCTGTCTGAGCTGGCCTCTCTGGCACAAGGTACAATTGCTGCCCAGACTTCCTCTGCAAACACCACAGAGGCAAAACTAACGACTGTCTTTGAGTCACACTTTAGCCCCGCACCGTGCCAGGGCTCTTGGCAGCTCTCCTGTGGGTGCTGGCTGGAGCACAGCCAGCTCTGGGCATGCTCGTGTGAGACCACAGACATGAAGCCTTATGGTATTGTGTTTCTCTAACAAATAAAAGGGAGGAATTCTGGTTTTACACCCCTAGAAACCAAAACTGCATTCCCACAACAACCTTGTCCTCACACTTACAGTCTTGGTGCCTTGTTTCCTAGGACAATGTGAAACTGGTGCAAACCAAGGCAGCTTCCACTTGCAGAGGTGTCTGGGCTTGAGCAGAGATGAAAGAAAGTCCCACTATGTGTCAGTGATGTGGCCTGCAGCAAGAACTCAGCAGTACCAGAGCTCTCAGAAGGAGGAAGCAAACACCTACAGTGCAGGCAGTGTAACTGTGCAGAAACACAGCATGCAAGCTGGATCCTCCCCTGCTCTGTCAGCTCTGTCTTCCATCCTCTCACTAGTGCAACTACAGATGCTGTGATCACGCATGCAAGTATCAATCTTTTTTGATCCAGGCAAATCTAACATATATGCAATAGGAAATTAATAATGTTTTATAAAAGTCATGCTGTATAAAATGATGTCATTCCATTTCAAATCCATTGTATCCTAGTATTTAAGTAGCATGTTTTCGAGGATAAAATAAATCAAGAAAAAATGTTTGTGTGTAATAATTGAGCAGCAGCCTTCCCAGGATGACCACACAGGATGGAAGATAAATTTGAGCAACTCTCATTTTTGCTATAAAAATTTTGAAGTGTTTTACCACCAGCTACCAAAAAAAAAACCAAAAAAAAAGAGAATTTTTTTTTTGAGCTTGAGCAGTTATTTTTGTGCTACATGAAGCACAGAAATTATTCCCAGTCCTGAGATCTAAGGCTCACACTAATTTATCTCTTTGCATAATCCAGAGAGCTGCAGCCCACAGAACACAGCTCTCTAATGTTAATTTCTTCAAACACATCTTACTGGTCCAGTCACAAGGGAAGCCTTGAGTTTAATTGTTCATCTCATGACATACTGCCACTGCTAAGCCTCTGAACCATACTAGAATACGGTCTAAGGCTGAGTTAGTTTGCATGACAAGTGCAGGGAGGAGGAGAGGGCAGAAACTGGAGAAGTGCAAGCTGGAACATGACCTAGATCTTTGTTGTTCCTTCACTGCTTCTACCCAGGCCTGATCCCATCTCAAGTTTTGTGAGCTTCATTTCACATCTGAATCAGCTACTGAAGGAGTCGGGGCCAAAACCCTCATCTAAACATGAGCAATCAAAAAACTCCTGCTTTTCAGTCACTGCACAGTAACCTATGCAGTAGTTACCCAGCTTTATACCTCAGAGGAAATGCCATGTCACTGCACTCCCTCTCTTGTGCAGCTTTTCTACCACTGCCATGCTGCCTCTCACCCTTTCCTGGTACAGCCAATAAACTGCTGTAAATCCCTGCCTGGGGAGGCTTCTGCAGGACACCAGCAGGATGCAGACAATGATTCTGCTGGCACAGCACCATGAAACTGCTCCTTTCACGTTTACAGACCCAGCTCCATTCTGTCCATCTGTTGTCACACGGAGCTGTTTGGTCACAGCAGAGTCTGCATTCTGCAGAGCTGACACACAATGTGATCGCACTCAGAGATAAGAGCTAGAAGAATAAACAATTTGGAAGCTAAAAAAAGATACTGCTAATTCTTTATGGTAACCTAACTACCCAGAGGCCAGCAAGCGGAAAACCACGTGGATACTTGTAGCTGTCCTGGTGTTTGAGTTTCCACAGTTCTCATCAGCTGCATGCCTGCAATTCATGCTGAGCTCCATCTCCTCTCTGCAGCAGCTGAGCAGCTCTGAGCACCTACCCCTGCAAACCTTCATGCTCAGAGCTTCTCCACTCGCAGGCTCGCTCTGGGGTCAGACCGTCCCCAAAGCCACAGCTCTGCTTGGCTCTCACGTGGTGTGTTACACACAAAGGGACTGCACAGAGGATAATCTTCCTTCCCTCTCCTCACAGGGTTCAGAGCAAGTCACAGTTTCAGAGATACCAACAAAGATGTGACCTAAGCTAGCCACAGCCACCAGTGTCCACAGTACTCAGGACACGTTCTTTGTGAGCTCCACTTACTGTGTTTCTTCAGCTTTTTTCCATACTGGTCGGGTCTCCAGCCAGACGGAAAAATATCTCACAGCTTTTGTTACAGTTTCCATTCAAATGGGTCAGGGTCTCTCTTTCCTCCATCAGGCATAAAAGATACCAGATTCACATACCACAGTCCACAGAGTTCTGTAACCAGCCTTGCCCCTACTCCCTGCTCTATTTAGTCTCAAAGCCATCACAAATCCTTCTGGACGAGAGAGGATACAGCAACCTGAGCATTCTGGAGTCAGAGTTTCAGCACAGGCTCCTGTGCAAGTCCCAGAGCAGCTAAGAACATCTCTCCTTCCTCTCACTGGACACCAGTCTTCTTGCTGGTGTGGTCAGTACATGATGATGCCAAATTTGGTTGGAATGTGCTAGATTGAGTTTATAGCCATGACTGCTGTTCAGCTGTTAATCAGCATGCAGCACACCCTGGGAGACATCTGGCATTATGGCATTTGTCTTTCCAAGCCAGTTACACCTGATGGATCCCTGCTGTCCTAGAGACGGCTGAACACCGGCCTGCTGATAGAAAGTAGTGAATGAATTCCTTGTTTTGCTTTTCTACACAAGCAACTTTGTTTTGCTATTAAACTGTCTTTTTCTCAATCCACAAATTTTCTCATTTTTACCCTTCCAGTTCGCTGCTCCATCCCACCTGGGGAGTTAGTTAGTAAGCAAGGTTGTCGGGGGGCTTAGTTGCTGGCCAGAGTTAAATCACAACAGCAGAAAAAAATTGCATGCATTTTTTTGGTGGTACTTCTCTGGTAATCCCCAAACCAAAACCAAACCAAAAAACTAGCCAAAACCCCCTAATGTCAATGAAAGGAAAAAGGTTCTAACTTAGTATTTAGGAAAAGGAACACACGTAAGAAAGGACTTTACGGCTCATCTCCATAGGACTTCTCTGGTTCACTGCAAACAAGCTGCCTTTTACCTTTGATCATCTGAGGATACCAATTACCACTGCCTCTCACAGCAACTAAATATATGCCTTCTGCCATAATTCCCAGTCACCCTATAGAGCCCAAACCACAAAGGTCCAGAAAACTATTTCATTATCTTCCTTGAAGCACTAAAAACACTACTTGTCACGATGATTTCCAAACAAGATCAAAATAAAACAATCCACCATCAAACCACTTGTATTTAGGAGCCAGATTGTTACTGTGTTTTGAGGAGTTTGGGTAAAAAACTTAGAATATTTGTGCACTGTGGTTTCCACAGCAATGCTTAGATGTCTGTTGGAATGCACTGTCCTTGCACAAAAACTCAGGGCACCATTCAGTGTTACAGCTGAAAACACAGGGCAGAGGAGACCAGACAGAATCCTGTACCAAAGGCAGAGCTGGAAATAGACGGATGTTGGGTTTCTGAATGCCTCAATTTGCTTCAACCAAAAATGCCCTGGAATTAAACATTCAGATTCAACATTTAGAAAGACCTTTGAGTCTTCCCTGAAGTCTACCAACAATAAAAAAAAACACACCAAAAAATCCCCACAATGAATCAAGTGCTGTTTTGGCTCAGTTTGAACTCTCTGTCCGCCCTAAAAGATAAGTGTTATTACTTGCCTGACACATAAGATAGAGATTAAAGAATAGATAGTATATTTTAGAACTGTTACCTTGGTTTTACATGTGACAAACACATCAGAAAGAACATTGGCACGTTGTTGTGGTTTGACACTGGCCAAACACCAGGCACTCAAGAAAGTTGCTCACTCACCCTCCCCTGCCACAGCAGGGAGAGAAAAAATTGATGAAGGGTTCATGAGATGAGATAAGGACCAGGAGAAGACACTCCAAGGGCAAAAGGACTCAGCTTAGAAGTACAAAGTGAATTTATTACTAAGAGAGTCAGAGGAGGATAATGAGAAGTAAAATAAGCCCTGAAAAGTGCCTTTTTCCTTCCCCAACCCCTCCCTCCTTCCCACCAACAGTGCAGGCAGGCAGGGCATGTGGGTTTTGGTCAGTTCATCACCCAGGATGATCTTCTGCTGCTCACGGAGAGGAGTCCTTCCCCTGTGAGACTGTGGGGTCCCTCCCATGGGAGACAGCTCTCCATGAACTTCCCCAGCGTGGCTCCAAATCTCACTAGCAGCAGTCCTGCCACACCTGCTGCAACATGAATTTCTCCCACGGGCACACAGTCCTCCCAAAACTGCTGTGCCATGGGTGTCATTCCACAGGGTGCAGTCCTTCAAGGACAGGCTGCTCCACTCTGGAAGCAAGGACCCTCTCTCTCCCCTGGGTCTCCCACTGGATCACAGCCTCCTCCAGGCATCCACCCACTCCAGTGTGGGCACCTCCCCCAGGAGCTGCAGGTGAATATCTGCATCTCCTGTGGATCCCCATGGGCTGCAGGGGCACAGCTGCTTCACCGTGGTCATCACCATGGCCTGCAGAGGCATCTCAGCTCCAGCACCTGGAGCACCTCCTCCCCCTCCTTCTCTACTGACCTTGGTGATCATCCTGGGTGATCCATGTTGTTTCCCTTGCATGTTCTCATCTCCTCCTCTTCTCTGGCAAGGAAAAAACTGTATCCCCCATTGTTTTGATTTTCTTCTTAAATATATTGTCACAGAGGCGTTACCACCATCTCTAAGTGGCCCAGCTTTGGCCAGCAGCATGTCCATCTTCAGAGCCATCAGGGATTGGCTCTGCCGGACATGGTGGAAGTTTCTAGCAGCTTCTCACAGAAGCCACCTCTGTGGCCTCCCTCTACCAGAAACCAGGCTGTGCAAAACCAACACACAGTTCTCTGTAGTCTCATGCAACAAGATATGAATACCCAGATAAAAATATATCTGGAGGCATATCAATAAATGTATTCCCATGCAAATGTAAGAGAAACAGCATTTTCGGTCCACTTTTGAAAGAGAGAAAAGGTTGAAAATGAAAAGAAGAACATTTCTCCCCCACGTTCACCCAGATGCTTAATTGTTCTGTATGTCAAACTCATGACGTAGCAGCAAAATATTAGCACTTCACATTATGCTGGTGAATGCAGTCCTGGGGGAATTACTCCCCATTTTACAGTCATTCCTAATTATGCTCTGAAGACCTGTAAAGGCTGAGACTTGAGACAAATGAAATTGCTATGTAACTCTAGAATCTGGGAGTTTGTTTTAATTGGATCTTTGCTTTCGTTTCTTCTTCAAACCTAGCCTTTACCTCACCCTTATATGCAGAAATAAAAGAAACATATTGTAGAAAGGTCTGGTGAGTGCATTTCCACAGAAAAACAAACCCAGCACAATGGAAGGCACTCAACTGATTTGAATCAGTTGAGCTTTGCACACATTTGTCAGGACACACCTCATTAACAAGTGAACTTGTACTGAACATTTCATTCAACTTTGAGTCCAAGCAACTTGCTACAGTCAGGAGCCATCACTACTCTGGGTCAAAATTTCCCAAGTGCCGCAGAGAAGTTGCACTGGTCCTTCCATGCTAGGGCCTGTCAGGCTGAGATTGAAGCAGTAACATCATCACTGCAGATGGGGATATCCAGCCAGAGCATGAGAGAAAAGAAGGCAGGAGCATCTCTTTTAAAAGCTCCTTTCTGCAAACCCAGCCACAGGTTTCACTTCTCTCAAGGACAGCGAGGCTCAGCATCGCACCCTGGACACCACAGGATCACAAACAGACTGGAGCTTTGTCCATTTGCAGATAATCCATTCTTGAACTCTCTTGGAGGAGGAGAGAGAGCACATCTCAGACCGGGGAGGACACTACTCTAAGATCCAGCATGGCATCTGTGTCAAGCAAGTGAAAGGCTGTCACCAGAACTTCTAATAAACCTGTTTCCCCTGCAGTTTCTTTTCTCCTACAAGACCAAGTTTGCCTCAGCTGCAGGTCATTCAAGTGAAGGCCCAGCCACAGATGGTCAAACTAACAAAGTCCCTCATTAATTCTTTCTGCATATTCTTTCCCTGTGGTTTGTGTACACTGCCACATTGGGACTAGTTACTGACTGTAAAATAATGCATATATGCTATGCAATATTTGGGCCTTTTCTTACTTCCAACTGCTTCATTTTCAAACCTTTAATAATGTGCATTTCACACATGACTTTCTTTGCTATTTTTTTCCTATCATCTTCTTGATGTAGTATGTAGTATGTTTACACTAGTGGTACAAAGTGAGCAAGGGGTAGGTAGAGCTTCTTGTGAGAAAACAAGCCATTACTTTTAACTTTCCATTACCAAAACAGAGATCAGTAAGTTTCAAGTCTTCCCCTGTCACACATGCTTATTTGCAAGGCAGCAAATCTGTGACCACAGGTTCTTTATGTTTTACTCAGTGTATCTGTCCATCAGAGGATTATGAAAAATCCACCCCCATCTTTTCAGTGTGTGAGCTCTCCAGAGACCTCTGTTCTGTCTATCCTAAGTTAGCAATACCTAGTTAGGTAAGCATCTCTTAGTCTTCAGCATGTTTACTCACACAACAGCACTTCTAATATGCATAGGGTTATAGTTAGAAAAGTACATGCACTTACCTGCTCAATTGAAAACAGGAAGTCTGAAATCTGGAACAAGGCTGAACTTAGGTTATGCTACAGACAGTGCAGCATCTTAATCCACGGACCCTTTCCTTTCATGCAGTGGGACTAATGGAAGTCATAGCAGTGGCTTCAGCACCTTCTGCTAAGTGATATGTGTCACTTTGGAAAGGGATTAGATTAAAAAGGAGAGGCTAAAAAGCTTTGATACAGAAAAGAACACCCTGAAACATGAGTAGGAGGAAAAGCCTTTTAGTCTGGTGAAACTATACCATGTTTTTTTCACAAGTAGGCTTTATGCAAGTCCTGTGCAGAATCATGAGTGACTGCTTGTAGATAGGACTGGTACAGTCAGCTCTTAAGAGTGTGCAACAGTTCCCATTATAAAAGTCTGTTTATAATATTATTTAAATGTTATGAGTTTGGGCTGGACTTATCTGTGGCAAATATCTGCCTCAGCCTGATACATTTTTTCCTTTACTTTTTCATTTAGATCAATAATTCAATTACATTTTACTCATACCAGAAAGTGTGGATAATCTTTCATTTGAAGACCTGTAGCAGTGACATATCTGAGATTCGGTGGTTAATGTTTTGCAGTGTTTGCCTTTCTGTTAGTGCTAAGTCCCCATAAAGGCCTGGCCAAAATAAATCAGGGGACAAAGACTTCGTAAGTGTACAATTCATATATGCAGCACACTATTCACTGAATCTTTCTTCCCAAAGAAGACAGTCATGTATGTTCCTTTCTTCCCAAAGGAACATGCAGAGAATGAAAGCACAGGTATAGTCCAGTGCAGCTATAAGATTTTATACACAGATATGTGAGTGTAGACCCAGATTCTAGGAGTCTTGGCAAAAGCAATTACGTAATTTGGAAACAGAAAGATTACTAAAGACAGGAAGATATCTGTATAAATTACAATTCAAGCCAATTCTAAGCCTTTAAGTAGGAGCAAAATAAAAACAAAGGGCTAGGCCTGCCATTTCAGAAAAGGGAAATGGAGTGAGAGTGACACAGCCCTAGGAGAGTAACAGAACAGAGAAAAAGACTCATTGCATTTCCCAAGTCAGGGGGATTTAGGATTGCTAGATTTTTCATGAGCCTCTAGAGTTCAGAGGAAAAGTCCTATAGAAGTATCTCAAGAAGAAACCTGTAATCATGACCATCAAACCAAATCCCAAATACTGCTGAAGAACAGCAAGGAAACTGAGGAAGAGTGACAAGCAAGTGTTCCCCTTTAGTCCATATGCCCCATGCAGAAGGAACTTGCTTTAGAAACTTGCTTGTAAAGTCTGTTTCCTTGTAGGTCACATTACCCTGAAAGAGAAGACTGTGTGCCAGAAGGATGACAAGGGTGAAGAGCAGCGGAAAAAAAAGTCTAACTTTACCTGCCCTGTGTGGGTCAGTAGCTGTCCTGGGAGTCTGTGGCACTGGGATCCTTGGGTTCCACTTTACAGAGGTATTCCATGCAGAGACACTTTTCTCAGAAAAAGGGTCAAACCCAGCACAGCCAATGGTTGAAGCAGGATGTCTTGCACCAGCCTTTCTGCTTTTTGCCTTCAGCTGTGTCAACATCATGACCAGTGGCAACTGCTTCTAGCTGGCCCCTTCTAGCCAGCCCCTTCTAGCCATTGATGAGAAGAAGCACCGCACAGTTTCATTATGGAATTACATGTGTCCATAGTAGGAAAACCTTCATTTTATTAAGTATTTCATATCTCCCTCACTGTCTGGGAGGCCTCGAATCTGCCAGAGAGTGTGCCCCTCAAGAAGGGAGACATTGTAAGGATGCTTTTTCTACAGAGAATTTCTATGGTTGTTCTTGCTTCTGCGACATAAATAAATCAAACTGTTCTTTGGAAACAAGCAGATGCTATGGATAGGTTTCTTTATTTTGTCCTGTATCACTGAGCCACATGAAGTTGCAACCAGTGTTGGGAATTTTCACAGAAGCCATAATACGTCTGCATTGGATAAAAACCTCTTTGTTTTGGTTTGTTTTTGTGTGCCCTGACATACCAAGCTCTTTTCTTATGACCAGAAGAATGACCACATAAATCACTAGATACAGCAAGAGGCAGAGACAAACCTGTTGCGGTCTGATTTTGGAGGTTTTGACATTTCCTGTCCCCTGGGCATTTCTTATGCTCTTTCCCTCACAACCACTCTCTCGTCAGCAGGACATCTGAAGAACACAGGCAAAAGTCAGATTTTCACCTAATACAGGCAGTAGTTTGACTGTAAGTTAAAAGAAGCTTCTGCACAGCCATATCTGTGTTTTATTAAGTATTTGAGAAACAATAAACATACTAAGAGGAACCACCTAGGCATGCAGGTTTATGTATGTGCCTGTGTAGGCAGTAGAGTTTCTAAGCAGTGTAAACTCTGTTTTTAAAAAAGTGTTTTTTGAAAGTTTCTTTTAACAAAAAGACACTGTGCTGTGTAAATCAGCCATTAGAGCAAAGAGAACACTTTCCTTTTGCACTGAGAAGCAGCACAGTAAGCACTTCACAAAACTAGATTGGGGTTGCTATTAGTTCTTTGTGGTAATGCAACTGCATGACTGAAAGCCACAAAGAATCCTGCAGCAGAAAGCTACACTGCCTTGAATATATATTTTAAATTAACATGAAGATCAAGTTCACAGAGTGAAAGTGGTCTTGCTGCAGCAAAAAGGTGCTTGGTTATTATAAATCAGAGTGCTGATCATGTATCTAAGCAAGTAACTCTCTACCACTGAGATAAGTCAGGTGATTTTTTAGAGTATTTTGGAGATGGGGAGCAAAGGACAGAAACCTGGGGTATCCTGTCAGGCCTGCCAATAACTGCCAGAAGGGGCAGGCGCAACTTAAAATAATACAGGGCTCTTTCCAGCACAGCTTCTCACTTAGGCGAGTATCCAATGGACAAATAGGCTTGACAAGGGCTCCAAGCTCCCCCAGGCTATGTAGTTTTGCTTCTGATTATGCTAAATTTTCCAGAGGTAGGCAGTATGCACTAGAACAGGCATATGGAACAGGATTGGTACCAGTTCCCAAGCCTGACGAGAATGTGCCAGGTGTCCATGATCTCTGCTCCATTCCTTGTGTTCTCTTGAAGTACCTGGGAGGCCTTCAGTTTTCAGGGCATGGGCTCAGAACTCTACTCTTGCTGATGCCTGAGCACCGGTTCACTGCAAAAACATCAACACCACAAACGTAACAAACTCTATATTGTTACCATTTTGTAGAGGGAGAAACTGTGTAATTTTCACATTTTCAGTGCTAAAGAAAGAATGTTTTTTCCACTAGCTCAGAATAAGAAAACTCTCTGATATGAAACACAGACAAGAAGAAACTCCTACCCCATTTGAGCTCTGCTGTGGGGCTTATCAGCCACAAATCAGCCCCATAACAGAGGCAAGGCAAAGAAGGTACAGGAAGCCCAGCTCTGCAAAACGACAGGGGATGGAAGCTCCCCAGCTTCAAGGACCTAACCCACCAGAATAATGGGGTGTCATGGCACAGAAGTGAAGACACAACCATGACTCTGGTTGCTGGAGATGTACTGCACAGCAGGAATCTGGCACAGGCCAGGCTGTATGGAAGACCCGTGTGAGACAGAGACAAGATCAAGCCTGAATATTAAGTGCAAAAGCTGCTTGTGCCTTGCGTGAGAGGAGTACAAGTGCAGAGAGCAAGTCAGACTGTTCTTTGGAACTGCTCTTCCAAAGATAAACATGCTCCAGGATAATTAGATGAGATGACAGAAAGAGCTGACCAGAGACCTAAATCCTCTGGAATTTAACTGTCTTCATCTGGCATTAGGACACACCTTAGAGAGGAGTGAAAATGTCTGAGAACTCGGTATCAAACTTACAAAACTTATAACATATCTTATGAACTAAATATTAAACTTCTGAAAACTAAATACCAAATAAATATCGCCCAGGACACAGAGTAGGCACACAGTTTTTCTGCAAGTGCTTAAAAAGTTGTTCTAAGGACTGCATCCCTTTGTAATGTCTTTTTGGTTCAGTTCTGAAAATATGGCAAGATTTTCTGAATATGATATTTAAAAGCAAATGGTGTCACCACTCATTGAGGAGTTCTGCTCACAGCACCATTGCATGGGAGCCTTGACATCTCATTCAGACATGTAATTCTAAGAGCCAATGGAAACTTTTGTCCTAATTTTATTAGTGATTTAGATACTTCTTTTTCTTTAGAATTTAAAACAATTGCTAAAGAACTAATGACATACGAATGCAACCACCATCCTTTATTGCATTATCACATTTTAGCTACCATTAAAAAGGCTTTTTATAGTGCTCAGCTTGGCAAAACAGCCATAAGGCTATGAGATATCTACCAAGGTTTGCAGACATCCATATATCTGCCTTCATCTGGATTTCTCTCAGTAATGAGATTGCAAACATAGTAACACTGTGGGAGTCAGAGTTAGCTCCTGTTTACAACAGAGTAAAAGGTCAGAATTTCAACTACAGGAATATCTGCTATAAAAGGGAGTTAATAACAAATTTGAGGGGGATTTTTTTAAGTACAAATCGGTATTTGTAGGATCATAAAATGGGCTGTGTGTCACTCATAGCTACCACTGAACTGGACATCCTTGGTCCAGAGGGCTGCACTTAAGTGAGCATAATGCTAGGGCTTCATTCAGGCTTTGTCAGCATCCAGACTTTTATTCACAATCAAAATTGGTTTTTGCTTCAGTTGGATTATTCTTTGGATATAATCAGCCTGCAGAGAGCCCTCCTTATTTCTGTGCAAAAGGATTTAAAAATCTACAAGTTCTAGCCTGACCAACAGTACAAAAGATCTGGCTGGGACGATCTCAGAGATGGGGAACTGTCCGGTGTCAAATCCTCAAGATAAGAGTGCAAATGCTCACAATGCACCTGGTGTAACAATACAGAAATAATAGTGCCTGCCTAATCTTCTCTTACTGCTATCTGTCTTTCTATCATCAGGCTTGTTGGCCCTTGCTTATTTTTACTGCATCTGGTATTTCAACCCATGCATATGAACTTCTCCCTGTTAAGTAATTTGCATAATATCTGTACATCGGGAGTTTATCTTACATTGAATCAAATAGAGTTTATTCATTTCATGTGTTGCCTGGTAATGTCATCTAAACACAACATGTTAAGAGACAGGGCAAGCACAAACCACCCTCTAACCCAGTGGATCTCAGTTTTTGAAGCCGGGTAGCCCATCACGCCAGGAAAAATATCGAATCGTGAAACTCCTTCCTATATGTACCTTGTCGCAATAAAAACTGTGCCTGTGTTCTGGCCCATTCACATACACTGCATTGAGAAGCAACTACAAATTCAATGTTTTATTTGAAAACAATGATTTAAATTACAGCTAACAAGTACATCAGAGGCAATGTTCCCCTGATTCAGTTCTGCTTGTTTTGGGTTTTATGCCATGGGGTTGAAGCATGAATTCTTACAATGCTTAAATTCTTAAGTCTTTAGACTTAATGTGACAAAAAAGTCATTTAATTATATTTTGTCACTTTTCTTGTTCTCAAATGTCCAGAAGAATGAACTCACCTTACTTTAAAAAGATGACTTCACAGGATTCTAAATGGAGGTGAATGTCAGCATGGATTAAAAAAAAAAAAACAACAAACTAATAAAACTTTTCAATTTAAATATTTTAAAATAAACTTGCGTATAATGAGGACCAATTATTATGCCATACCTATTCAAGCAATTAGATTAGGTAAAAGGCATACAGTGGTACATTCTTTCTCCTAAAGTTTCACAAAAAGTAGACCTTCAAAAGCATATTAACACCACACCACCTTCACCAAATTCTACTCCTTTGAACAAATAAAATCGTGGGCTCTGGGCTGAATAAACTATTTCATTCCACCCTAAAATGTATTTTTGAAACAGGACAGCATCATCTGGTGTGGCCACAAGGTGGTGATGAAAGGGCAACTAGAGCAGGTTTTTTAATCTACTAAAATCACCCACAAGTCGAGTGTGTGTTATCCCAACTGCCTGGTCTTATGCACTGAACAATGGGGAAAATAAGGATTATCAGACACCATGTTTTGAAACAGCTGTGAAAGAGACGTTTTGGATCTCCTTGAATTCTAGCAAAACGCAGGGGACAGAACGGAGGAAAAGAGTCAGTTTTCTCCTCTAGAAGAAACAAAACACCCATCTCTCAGATCCTACAGCTGCAATAGCTGAAAAGTAGGGTGGGATGTAAATAGACACAATGGGAGAACTCTGCAACATAGATGAGCTGTTAATTCTAAAGTAATTTCTGGTCTTTCAGTATTTCTGGTGAAACAGGAGCTCATAACACATTTCTCAGCAGAGATAACAACCAAGGAGAAAAGACAGCTGATAACTTTGCAGATTACCTTCTCACAGATTGTACAGGTGGTCAACTTTATCAGGTTAAAAGTCCACTGCAACAAATATTAGTTATTTCACCTGCCTGGGCTAGGTATTTTTAAGACAATTACATGATTTGAGTTCTCAGATTATTCTTTATACTCATCAAGACAGTACCTGTGAAAAGATTTGGTGTATCTGTAGGGTACAGTGCCTGGGCTGAACTCCATGTTGCAAGAGTGACTTTTGTTCTGTTTGTTCTAATCCTTCTGGACTTAAGTTTAGATCTTTAATTCTCACAGAAAACAAACACTAATATGTGCCGAAACCCCTCAGTGATTTCAAGGCGTTAACTATATATGCCATTTCATATACAGTCCTTCTGTCTTCTAGATGGTACTACTGAACCAAGTCTTGGCAGGGAAAACTTGGGAAGCTTGAGCTGGTCTAGGTAATGAAGTAAATGTGTGTATCCCAAGCTACCCTGAAAGCAAGCAGAATATTTTACCCCAGGAGATTTAATTCTCTGTTCAGACATTATTTGGATCACAATAATATGTTGAAAAGGTGATCTGGGGAGAAAACAAAGCTGCTGTACTCCTGCTGCATACTCACTGAAAGCCACGCCAAACTCATTAGTAAGCTTCTGTTGGTATTTATAGCTTATCAGGGTAAACAGTTCCTTTTTGCAGGGCTCAAGTTGTAAGTTGCCATTATAATCAAAGGGCACAGGGTTCAGAAAGGCAGCCCAAAATGGGAAACTTAAAATGCTCCACTCAGTACCATACTTTTGTCTCCTCAAAATTCAAGTTGCAGCATTTCCTGAATTTTAGTGCTGTTTCATTCTACTTTCAGCATTTTTACCCAAAGAGTAGCTACAGCAGTTTCTAAGGAAGGAACAGAGCAGCACAAGGAAGCACGTCCCCAAATTACAGTATTTGAGTTTCTGACTCACTGGCTTTTTCTTCTTACTGTTCAGACAATCTTGCCAAGCACTAGGGTGTTGCAAATGTCAAATGTCATCACTTGTATTCACCAATATCTAGTTTAAAAATTTTGACCTGATAAAAACATAAGACCCCAAATTTCTTGTCACTACCAGCATTGTACCATCATGTTCTTTTCTTCACCTGAAGTGTTGTCACTATTGCCAAGTTCCCAAATTAATTGATGTTTGGAGTTCTGCCCCCGATAGAGTCATCTGAGATCTCATGTTTTAGCCTTGGTTGCTACAGGTGCAAAATCACCCAAGCAAATGCTTTTCTTTTGTAGTGATATGAATAGTGGACAGCAAGCTGAGAAATTATTTTTCAATTTTCAAGGATGTCAAGGCTCTGTTTTCCAGATCATATAGATGCCATACACCACCAGTCTGGTGTTTCCCTGTATCAGACAGGCCTTGTTTGTTCTGGTGTAGCAAGCAGGGCTGATTGCCAGTTTTACATTAGTCTCAGAAACAATGAACTGTTAGGTTACCAAGTCTGCTTACATGGGAGAAGCCCATGAGTTCTCAATTTCCAATATATGCATCCCCATCATAGTACAGGCATTGTATGTATGGAATACGTGTAGCCTTGGGAGTGGAGCTTCTCTGAGACAGAAGCAGTGTTTACAATTCACTTATAAAAAGAAAAGGTGGCAGAAAAGAGAAAGGTGACTGCAAGAGAGATCTTTACCTCTGGACTATCCTGAACCCCCCCAGATCAAGTCTATGTTCCTCAGAAAGTGTCAAGAACAGCACCATGAAATGAGGAAATTCCATCCTGCACATTAAAATAACTATCAGGAAAAATCAAGGCTTGATGAATAAACTGACCTTTCTGGAGTTATACTGGAGATTCTTTTGATTTACACATATTAATTAAACCAACTATAACTGAACTATTTTATGCCTAACACAGCTGTGATGGACTAGTCTCAACTCACTTCATACCAATTGAAAGCAGGGAAAGGAAGTAATTTTACATTAGCATGTAAATGGGCTGTGTACATCCTTATCACCAGGTATGGTTGAAATAAGAAAGCAACCAAGCCTGCATAAAACATAAATCATTAATTCTTTTGCAGTGATATGAATAGTGAACAGCAATTGTGGTAAACATGAGAAATTAGAACAATGCAGGCACAGTACTGAAACAGATACCAAGCTTTATGTAGTGTCATTTAAACCAATACCTAACTCCCGAAGATTAGAAAGTGTCTTGTGCCTTTGAATGATCTGATGCTGAACTTGAATTTCTGCAACAGAAATAGAAATAGAAATGTTCATTCTACTCGAATCATCTGCTCTCACCCTTACTGCAAAATAAGACAGAAATAACTGTCCAAACCCGCAAAATCAGGCAGAAGAATCTCCTGCTTCTGCCTACACGTGTAGCATCTGTTGCAGAAAATGAAATTAGTTTCTTTCCACTAACTTCCATTGACTTATGTTAGAGAAAAATTCCCCACAGTTTTCTCATGTTTTCTTAGTCCAGGTACTTGAAATAATGGAGGATAGATCAAATACAGCCTTAGTATTCTGTGCAACCACACTGGGGACAATAGACATAGCACAACATGCAGAGCAGCGCCAAGGTTAGTCCAAGACTAGCTGAGCTAGCAGACTTCCAGGCCACATCATTGGAGTGCTGCAAAGGGTTTGCAAGTGCAAAACTTCCTCCTTCATATCCTTAGCTTGCCTATCCTGGGAGATTGCTAGGGAGCATCTCCATTGGAAAAAAAATAGCCTCAGTCTTTGTTGTCAAGAGAAGATGTCCTGTTCATTCCTCAAGTCAAGTATCTAAGTATCTAAGGAATCAGAGAAGTGAAACATCTTCCTGTTTTTCAAGCAGAGCCTTAACAATTCCTCGTTTCTTTGAAACCTCCTGACCAAAGAAAAGAAGGGCAGACTCCAGTGCTTTGGGCCTCCAGAAGAGAAGGGAGTTAGGCTTCATCTGGACATTCCTGCCCCTTTCCTCTCATGGAACATGTGTCAGTTCATCCGGTCCTCTGAGCCACTTCCTCCTCACTTTTCAGCCATCTGCTCTCAGAGCACTTTTGCAAGTAAGCCCAGTCTTCCTTGTGCAATCTGGAGCTGTGCTCAAAGGGAGCCTTGCTGAGAGGTAGGCTAGGACACAACCACAATGAATCACAAAAGGAAGTTCCCAGGCACTGTGACCTGCTCAGGATCCTGTGCAGGTTAACATCATGCATTTTAAGGATCTTAACGCTGATTTCTAGAGAGCCACAACATTTCATCCCAGCAGTAGCTGTGTGCCTTTGCTGTGTGTCAGTGACCCAGAACTGGCTCCAAGTAAGCTGACAGGCCATTGCATTGCATTGGGTGGACTCCTTCATGCCCACCAGGTAGCCCTGAGTTGCACACACGAGTTGCTGTGCCCTGGCTGCGTGCAGTGCTGTGCTGACTTCACTGCACAGCTTCTCTGTCTGAAGCCAGCCCACAGCCAGCCCACGGAGCTCTGCGCTGTCGGCATCTGTACAGCATGGACGTGGCCTGCAGAAGCTGTTAGGACAGGACTCCCAGGAGTGATGGGAAGCACAATTTCAGACTAGGCTGCAGGGAGGTCTTCAGTACTTTTATCACCTACACTCAACCCCAGGAGTACGTTGAAACATGAGTAATATTTTATTTACCCATGTATGTGTATAAAGGGTTCACAACAGCTCTGAATTCAAAGTCAGGTCCTCAGGTTTCAGTCTTGCTATTTAATGTAAGCATAAGCTCCCTGAAGGGAGAAGGACTCTGGGAATGTGGGCTTCACCTCAGCCTTACCTACCCTCCAGTAGGAGTTGTGTAAAAGGAAGTTTACTCTTGTCAGGACTTTCAGGTGCGTGGGTGTTTCTAGGAATAAGCAACACCCAACCACAGAACAACCAGGAAGAGGCTTTATAAGCATATTATACCACTTTGATGCCACAAAGGTTATACATTGTATCTCCATAGCCAGCCTGCTGCATTACACTGTTCTGCTAGGGGACTTGTCATGTGGTGGGATCCATGGGCTAGGAAATGACCACTGCACACTGGCCTTCATGGCATGATGAACACAAAAGCTCAAATTACAGAGTCTGCAATTGCAAACATTCAGACAATCAAATCTGAGGCAGACCTGTCAATCACATTCTGGATAGAGTGGATGAACTCTGTTAGAGTCGAGAAATGGAACAGGAGGAATATCAAAGTGCATCAGCTAAGTAGATAGAGAAGGTTTGCATCTGCCTACACAAAAAATGATGCTATGAATACTTTCATTTTCTCTTTCACATATCTCAATATGCAAAATTAAAGTATTTGTTACAGAATATGCAAATAAAACTTCTGAAATTATTTTTTCACCATTGTAACAAGTTCTAGGTTCTAGGACAGGTCATCAAAAGGTCATCAGGAAATTCACTGACAAGTGCGACACACACTGCAACCTCTGAAAGAATTAAATTTGTTTTAAAGCTGTATATATTGAACAAGGCCATTGCATACTGTAATCCAGCCTTAATTTTACCTTCTTGCCAAATTGCCAGACAAAACCACTGTGTTTCATTGTTGGGGTGAGCACTTACTCTGTGACTGAAACAGATCTGTCAGTACACAGAGAATCATGATCCTTTCCCAGAACCATTCCCAGCTTCAGAGATTTACTAATTTATTTGCAGACTATTGAATTATCTGTATCTTTAGGATTCTCAGCTGACATGGGAAGAGACAGTGGGGAGAATTCTCACATGGAGAAAGTCGTGGTAGCTTCATGAGAAGTGAACAAAACTGGGCCAGCTTAAGTTTGTACCAGATTGGGTTCCAGCATTCTGATATTCATGTCATCATTGGAAACTAAGTTCCTGGAACAAATTTAATTTCTGTCTGCACTTGGTAAAAAGTTAAAAACCAGCTTTACAGTCCCTGCACTTCTTGTTGAATTAGTTATTAGCATGGAATCTGCTGTCAGAAAGGACTTTAAGCTGAGTAAAACCACTTCAAACAGGGCAGATCACAGAGACTGCCAAATAATATCTGATGACATTTATGATAATTAACATAAAATGGCTCTGCAATAACCCACACTGAAAACCACAGGCCGAGTCTAGATCTGTGCTCTTAGAACTCAGAAGACAGGGAAAGTTCAGTCTCCAGCAAGGCTGTGAGGATTCTTCATAGCACCTTAAAAAAACAATGCTTGAGTTTCTCTGCTGCTGTGTGGAAGCGGGCACTTACTCAAAGCGTATCTTTAATTGAACTTGTTGGCAATGTCTTCATCCTCAACTATGTCTTGGGCTCGGGCTTCAGCTTCAGCTATCCTAATCTCTCCACTTTTCTTCCTTTATATTAAATGCACATTACGTGTCTAATTAACAAAGCCAGCAAATCCTGACAACTTTCATTCCTCTACATGTATTAATTCTTCATCTAGGTCATCCTCTGTCCCACTCTGGCTTTTCTCAGGATCAGATGTGGCAATCTGGTAAAGTTCCCACTGACTGGAAAAAGGGAAACATACCCCCCCACCTCTCCCTTTTAAAAAGGAAAGTAATGAAGATCCAGGGAAACTACAGGCTGGTCAGTCTCACCCTCTGTGCCTGGCAAGATCATGGAGCAGATCCCCCTGGAAATTATGCCAAGGCACACGGAAAGTAAGGAGGTGATTTGTGACAGCCAACATGGCTTCCCTGACAGACCTGAGGGCCTTCTGTGATGGGTGAGGGCATTGGTGGATGAGGGAAGAGCAACTGATGTTATCTACCTGGAGTTTTACAAACAAGTCCCACACAACATCCTTGAATCTAAACGGGAGAGGCCCAGACCACACCACAGTGGACAAGGATTTGGCTGGATGGTGACACTCAAACAATGCAGTCACTGGCTCAGTGTCCCAGTGGAGACCAGCAATGAATGTCATTCCTCAGGGGCTGGGACTGGGACAGTTTAACACTTTTGTTGGCTACGTGGACAGTGGGACTGAGCACACCCTCAGCGAGTTTGCCCACAACACCAAGCTGTGAGACGCAGTCAACACGCTGGAGGGACAGGATGCCATCCAGAGGGACCTGGACAGGCCTGAGAGCTGGGCCTGCACAAACCTCATGAAGTTCAACAAGGCCAAGCGCAAGGTCCTGCGCCTGGGCCAGGGCAATCCCAAGCACAAACACGGGCTGGGTGGAGAATAAATCAATAGCAGGCCTGAGGAGAAAGACTTGGGGGTGTTGGTGGATGAGAAGCAATGTGCTGTTGCAGCCCAGAAAGTCAAAAATATCCTTTGGCACACAGCCAGGATGTGCTTGGTTTTCTGGGCTGCAACCAAAGCAGTGTGGCCAGCAGGGCAAGCAAGGTGATTCTCACCCTCTGCTCTGCTCTGGTGAGACCTCACCTGGAGTCCTGCATCCACATCTGGAGCCCACAACGTAAGAAGGATGTGAACCTGCTGGAGAGAACCCAGAGGAGGGCCACCAAGANGCCTGCACAAACCTCATGAAGTTCAACAAGGCCAAGCGCAAGGTCCTGCGCCTGGGCCAGGGCAATCCCAAGCACAAACACGGGCTGGGTGGAGAATAAATCAATAGCAGGCCTGAGGAGAAAGACTTGGGGGTGTTGGTGGATGAGAAGCAATGTGCTGTTGCAGCCCAGAAAGTCAAAAATATCCTTTGGCACACAGCCAGGATGTGCTTGGTTTTCTGGGCTGCAACCAAAGCAGTGTGGCCAGCAGGGCAAGCAAGGTGATTCTCACCCTCTGCTCTGCTCTGGTGAGACCTCACCTGGAGTCCTGCATCCACATCTGGAGCCCACAACGTAAGAAGGATGTGAACCTGCTGGAGAGAACCCAGAGGAGGGCCACCAAGATGATCAGAGCGCTGGAACACCTGTACTATAAAGGCAGACTGAGAGAGTTTGGGTTGTTCAGTCCGGAGCAGAGAAGGCTCCAGGGAGACCTTAGAGCAGCCTTCCTAATGGCAACCTGCTAGAGAGCTGGAGAGGGACCTTACAAGAGCATGTAGTAACAGGACAAGGGGGAATGGCTTTAAACTGAAAGAGGGTAGGTTTAGGTTAGATATAAGGAAGAGATTCTGTTCCGTGAGGGTGGTGAGACACTGGAACAGGTTGCCCAGAGAAGTTGTGGATGCTCCATCCGTTGAAGTATTCCAAAGCCAGGTTGGATGGGGCTTTTAGCAACTTGATCTAGGGAAAGATGTCCCTACCTAGGGCAGGAGGGCTGGAAATAGATGATCTTTAAGGTCCCTTCCAACCCAAACCATTCTAGGATCCTATGAATTCTAGGTCATGGGATCCCGGCTCTCAATGTGTAACTTGGAGAAAAGGCTGCTGCAATTACTCATCCCTTCTTGTGGTAAACATCTGTTTTCTGTCATGATGTGCTACGCACTTCTTGTATCTCACTTCCCGAGTTCTGCTGCCCTCAACCAGAAAGTTGCTTCCAAAGTATCTTAATGACATCTTAAATAATTCTTCCCTACCCGAAGTATCTAGCTGTCTAATTGCTGGTTCTGAATTAATTTCTATAGTGAAGATCTTCCATGATGACAACTTAAGACTGGACTTTCCTTATTTAGAAGAGAGTTTGCTTTCTTCCAAAATCTCCTCTATCCCACTGCATCTTTTATTTTTTTTGTTTATGCAGCAATCTTGTAACCAGTATGCTAGAAGTCTGAACATTTTCTACATCTTAATATCCTTTTGTCTTTACATCAGATTTGAGCACCACTTCTTTTACATTTGAGGCATGACACTCCTTACATTTTGCCTATTTCTCTCTCCAGCCTTGCTTTTTATCTTTACTTACATCAACATATCTTCTTCCTCTCCACGCCCTTGTCTAAAATGCAGCTATGATACCTATTCACACACATTACTAATTCCAAGGTCAATGGTAAATACTCAGAAAATAAACCAGTGTTACTGTGAATAGCACATTGAAAACCTCAGAACACTGAAGTATCAAAATCCTATATGGAATTTAAAAAAATCAAGTGAATAAAAATATACAGATCACCCTCCCACAAAAAGCTGTAGTCAATGAGATGATCCTGGGACCAAGATGATCCAGCTGAATTTGTATCTTGCATTATTTTCTTTATATGATCATTATCGGTCTTTCTTTTACTTATTTACATAAGACTTTAATTCACACTCCTGTGTTCCAGTGAACATCAATGCAGACCATTTTGGACCACTGGTCTGATCAAACAAAATTACCAGAACATCAGACTGCAGTCATCAGTACAGTTCAAACATGGTGTGCGGTCCTAGCGCCTGAGCAGTTCATTTCCTGCCAACTTTGATCTGTTTTCTGTCTTTTCCTCTTATGTCTCTGTCCTCACTGCTAATTATTCTGACTTGTAGCTTTCAATAGCTGAGGCCTTTTCTCTACGACTGACCCACAGAATTGTGCTGGGGAAAATGCTGTGACTTAGAAAAGGAGAGGGAACCCTGAATCTTAAATTATGATATCAGCGAGGAAGTGAAGAAACTGATACAGCATTATTTTAAAACAACCCACACAAGGGTATTCTGAAAAAAACAACCCCCAAACATATTTTTCAGTGAAAGATGTGGGCGACATTCAATTTCTGTGTTATTTCTGGTGACAAGTATTTAAAATAAACTTTTCATTCTGAAACAGCTTCACCCTTTCCCTCTGAACAAGGGCAAGTCTCTTCTACATTCTGATTGCAAGACTGTTACCTGTCCTTATCCACAATAACTGTTGTTTCCATTTTTTAATTCATAAACAAGGAAAAGAGAAAAGCAGTTTAAGATCATCACTTCTCTTCAAAATACTGATTTAACCTTACATTTTTGAGGTAGCTTTTCCTCAAAGGAAACCCCAGTTTCTTATTTAAAGACAGTATTTTCCTGTGGAAATTTTCAGGAAAATTACTATGTTGCCAGTAGCAGAATGAGCCACAAGACTCTGCAGCTCTTAATTCACCCCATACAGGACTAACATGATACACACACGTGCTTTACCCAAATCCTCATCTACACAAAACTCCTGCCTGTCCTGTTTGTGTTCCCTCACTGCTCAGCATCTTCCCCATGGTACCAACATTTATGCTGCTTTATGCATCCCATTTCTTTACTCTCACCACACCCACGGTCTGGCTCCTCTCTTCTCCGTAAAGTACCTCCATCTTTGCTGGTACAAAAGTCAAAGCACGTGGTGAAAAAATTTGTAAAAGGAAGGAACCTTATTGAACTTTGAAAACAAGTCTCTGTGCACAAGGAGTGCTTCATTTCTTTACAGCTTCTAGTACCCATAAACTTTGTGGTGTTACTTGGTGGAATTTCAGCACACAAACTCCTCCACTGCTGCTCAGTGGAAAGCCCATCCTCTGGGATAACACATTTAAGCAGGGTGGGGAAATGCCCAAGCAACTTCACCTGGCAAAAGGAGTGAGAATATGTGAAAGAAACAGGCCTGCAGACACAAGGTCAGAGAAGGAGAGGCAGGAGGTGCTCCAGGTGCTGGAGCAGCGATTCCCCTGCAGCCTGTGGTGCAGACCATGGTGAGGCAGCTCTGCCCCTGCAGCCCATGGTGGGTCACACTGGAGCAGAGATCCACCTGCAGCCCATGGAGCAGCCCCACACTGGAGCAGGTGGATGCCTGAGAGGAGGCTGTGACCCCATGGGAAGCCTCCACTATATTAAGGGCACATAATAGTGGAATTTTTTTCTTTTGTTTTAGTCATCCAGAGAAAAATGTCATTTCAGGTACATTGAAAAAGTTCAGTGCCAAAAAAGAAAAAAAATTGCTCAATTTTTTGGCTTTCATACAGATTTCTGACCCCTTCAAATTAGATTAGTTTCTAAACAAAAGCATCATTTAAATGTGAAGTATCAGTGTTTCATTTCAGGAACATTTACTGTTTCATTGTTTCAGTCCTCCAGAATGAGACATCCTGCAATTTTTCTGGAAGCTATCCCATATTCACAATTTTTTTTTCAGATTCTGCAAAAAATGAGGTTTGGATTTGTAGTATTTTAGTTGGCAGGGGTGGGGATGGAGTAAGGGTACACCTACAACTTATTTGAGAGTTCACAAGGCCTGAACTTAAAAGTTCACACAAGGCTGTGTATATACATGAGAAGTGTAGAATTCCATGTGCTTAGTAGGTACTTAAAGAGAGAAATAATTGAAAATGTCACTTACAGAGAAGATGTAAGACTGCTTTTTTTTTTTGAGGAAGACATGAGGAAGAGTTTTCTTGGAGGTAGCGCCAAAGTTTCTCTTCAGTTTCCCAAGACTAACATTTCCTTTCTGATATTAAACTCAGCATTGAATAATCTCCTCTGCTTTTACTCTGTCTGAACTCTGCTGCAGGGTTTATCTTCACTCATCAGCCTCCTGAGGAGAGCCAATGAACGGAAGGCAGAATTGTTCAGCCTGCTTCCTCAGCGTTTGCCTGGGCTCTCAGCACAGGAAGCTCTGAAAAGTGCTCTCAGAAGTCAGAAGGAGGAACCTCTCCAGCTTTGAGGAGCCAGTCGATCAGGAGCATGCACAGCTAAAGGAGAGGCATGGGAAAGGGCGAGAGGAAACACTGACACTGGCTGCTGAGGATGTACTGGCAGGCAAGAAATGCTCCCCATGACCACAGTTAAATTGGTGGAGGGATGGATGGAGTGACGGAGCTGCCTGAGCCATGAAAGCAGGAACCAACATGAAGATTGCTGGGAAGGCTGTGTATGTTTTTGTGCTGCTCACCATCACCATGGTCATGAGATTATCAGGTGAGTCTAACTGGGACCAATTGGCCATTGGGATGTAAGAACAGGAAATGTGCATAGCTCCTTTCTTTCTATAAAAGCTATAAATCATTCTGTGGCTTTTATGAAATGCTAGAATTTATGAAGCACAATTAAGACATGCTTTCCCAATATCCACTCCTGCTCCTCTTTTCTTACTGGTCACAAGGCTGCCAGGCATTTTCCCTGTGACTTCCAGGTAGGCAACTATTCAGAGACCCTTAGCTGGGAACGTACAATTTGTCACAAATAGCCTTTTACTGAGACCTCCAAATCCACATCATCTGAGAAACTGATCCTTTTGACATACTAACGATATGCCCGGGAAACTGTTTGTGAGCTTGAAGCTTTTGGACATGTAGTTTCTGCTGAAGAGAGGCTGCAGGCAGTCTGAAATAGGGAACGGATCTCTTGTGTCTTTTGGAGGAGGAGTGGAAGGTCTCTGATGCGCTGACAGAGGGGAGCAGTTTCTAGAATTTCATTCTAAGGGGCATGACCAGTATCAAGATAGGAAAGGCTTTCGTACCAAGGGCAATGGCAGTCCAAATCTTCTCTCTTTTAGTAGTAGTTGACTTAGTTTTAATGCAGTTTAGCTACAGCAGTTAATGTTTCCCACATACTGCTCATTTGCATTTTTAGAGCCTGTGCTCTTCCAGACACCATACAGCAATCCAGGGATTTGATAATGGAATTCGGGATTTGAGGAGCAGTTCCAGGAACCTGAAGTTTTTCTGTATAGGAGGAAGAAGGCAGATAGGTCCATGAGATCCAAATTAAACTTCGGACATCTCTGAATAACATGTAACATGCATGTGTCCATTCCTATTATGGACAGATAGAACTAAACTACATGGACATGAGTTACTTCATTCCACTTGGTCAGCAAATAAAAATATCTCCTTTGTGATATTTTAAAGCAAAACAGATGCAGTCGTTGTTGACAGTGATGGAACGCCCATCTATAATGTGTTTGAGTGATAATAAAATATCTCAAATGGTTAGCTCAGTGCTACCCATTGGAAAAAATTTAAATACTTCACAAACATTATTAAACTTTGGATCACTAACCTCACAACAGGCCCACTGGTGGTAAAAAATCTCTCCCTATTCTGTAGGTAAAGAACTATCTCAAAAGAACACTGAAGGAACCTGCTCAAGTTCAGACAGATCAATTATGGTAGCATCAAAGACAGGCTACATTTTTGAATACAGTTGCTCAAAAAGTAAAGGACTGCAGATACACCACAGTTGAAGAAAATGGAGAGATGAAGGGGAATCCTACTGGCAAAAATTATTTTAAAAAATTCACTTTGCTGGAAATACTAAAAAAAAAGTCCAGTGCCAAAAAGTGGGGGGTTTTCACCCTATGGTATTTGGATTTTAACTTCTTGGTGTCTTGGTTAATGAAATATATTGACATTCAAAGAATGTAGAAAAAGATGTTCCTTTAAAATCTTTTTTCACACCTGAAACCTCTTCCCCCCACCCACTCCCAATAAAAAGCAGCCCACATTTGATGGGAAGTTTTTAGCTACCACTGCTCCTAAACTTTTCTCCTTCTATAGAAGGGTGGCTCTTCTGAGCAAGATCTAGTGGCAAGGGTTTTTTTTTTCTTCAGAGATCACAGGCTAAATGTGTCAAGCTGATCCAATGTGTGTATTCTGTCCAGATAATTTTAGTCTTGTATGTCATACACAGTGTTGCATGAAGCTCAGAGGGAACTATGTCCCCCCTTCTGAAGGCTAGAGCAAGCTACTCTGAAAGAAATAAAGTAATGGAAAAACTGTTGTGTGTAACCAGACTTTATCTCCATTAACATTTTCCTTAACATTTCCTTAGTGTGTTGTTTTGTGTGACTGGGTTAGTTTTTACCACAGCAGATGGGGCAGCTTAGAAAAAAGTCTGAGGTTGCTTCATAATTGTCATACCTAGAGCTGCCCTCAGGTAGAGTTGCATAATAAGCTACTGAAGCTGCTGGGGCATGATCTCTACTAAAAATCCTTTTGTGATGATCCTCAGTAGCAGCAGTGAAAAAGACTCAGCATTAAAATATTTTTGGTAATGGTCTGAAGATTTCTCTAGTATAACTAAGCACACAGGACACCTCAAGTGGTTGTGTACATGCTCCAAAGGAAAGTGGTAAGGACAGGCAAGATCTTCCATGAGAAGGCCATGCAATAAATCTCTTTTTATTGAAATAACATTTGCAGCATTTGATTGGGTAAGTCCTGCCTCTGTAGTTGCATCCTGTGACAATAGATATGCCCAAGTGCTTCACAGGAAGCTGCAAGAAATCCATTATCAGTAATGAGATGTGATTTTCTATGGTTGTTCAGTTTTATCAGTAGTGAAAAACTGAAGTCAGTGACATTGTGCTGGAATTATAGAGTATGAGGTGAATAACAGTAAAGTTGATTTACAGAGAAACCTAGCTGCAGCTCAAGTTTGCTTGCACACATAACTTTCTTGAACGCTACTGCTTTCATTTAGTTTCTTTCCTTAATAAAACCAGTACATTCTTTTTCACTAGTGTACTGGTGTTTCATTGCCTTTTGACTCTCTCTGTCCTAGTATGTTTCACTGCACCTGTCTCTGTTGCCTTCTGTTCTAGTTTATGGTGGAATCTTGCTCCAGATACAAAAAATCATAGCCTAAAAAAACTACTACGGTAAACTTACATCTGTCTCCATTTTACTATTTCTTTGCTGCTCCATTGGGACTATGTGCTGGAATCATTCGGACTTTTTTTACCCTAAATCTGAATCCAAGCAGCCTGTTTTTCTCATCCAAATTCTTAAAAAAGAATTCTGTACTATTAAATTGAGCAAAAATTTTCTTAGAACACATCTAAATTGCCATAGTACAATCTTCCAAGCACGTCTTTATGATACCATCATTTTACTTTGCTGTGGTGCAAACGCACTGAGTGCTTTCGTGTCTGAACTTGTCTGCTTTCAAAACCATGGAAAGAAGGAAGTTCAGTCTTGCTAGTTGACCACATACTTCATGACCTACAAAGCAAGCAGATTTTCTTTAACTGTGAATGCACTTCTAGAGACACATGCTACTTAAAACTCACAGCTGATATATTTTGTAGTTATAGGTACAATCATTCATAAGGAAAAAAAGCATAGGGGATTTTCTTATGCTGCCTTATCTTGGTGTTGAAGAAAATGCTGGGATGAAAACTACTGTGCTAAAGATAAGCACTGAACAAGGTATGACTGAGATTTTAATAATATAAAAGTGAGGTCATAAGTATGTTTTCACAGCAGTCCCTTATCTGCTCTCTGCAAAGAGTGAAAAAGAAGGCACACAACCTAGAGTTTGCAGTCAATTATCTATTTTTGTTCAGAATAGTAGCAAAATGCCACTTAAGTGTAAATGAAGAGTACTTGGTTTATTTTTCTTCTCATGTGGCCGAGAGTAAAAGGCCAAGTTCAGCATGCAGAACAAAATATAAAACAATCTGTGTCTGTTTCTACAGCGAGAACTGTAAGGACTTTGTTACATGTGGTGTCACAGTGCTACTCTGAAAGCAATACTACCCAAAGCACTTTGACATCCAGTGCAAATCTCTTTTCCCCTCATCCATTCCAGCTCACATTCTGCAAGGAGAAAGATCTACTTAATTTGCACAGTTCAGAAGTAGCAAAGTTCAAAATTTACAGCCAGACTGATAGAATATGTAACAGCTTGTTAAGTTCAGTGATGATTTATTATCAGCTGAGGATTTGGCCAACAGTGTTTGTTCTCTAAATTGCTTGACCCTGACACATCATCTAAACACCAACTACTTTCTTCATTTGAGAAGCGTATCCATCCTTTTTTTCTACACAGTCATATTTATATTGAGACATAATCTATTTACATGAGGATAAATCACTGAATCACTGGATCAAATTGCAGGGATGAAATTAAATTGCCTTTTTTTTTGCAGGCACTGTATTAGAAAACACATTTCATAAACAATTTGAGCACCAAAACAAGCACCCATTTTATTGAAAAGCTGATTTTAATACTCATTGAGGCATGGTTCTCTATTCTACTTTCCAGTCAAAATTTGTTGTACTACCTGTTTTTATTATTATGACATTTTTAGCTGCTGAATTTCAGCACACATCTACCATTCTACTCATCAAGGTCAACTGGTTCTTTTTGTGTGACTTATCAGTTCTTTACACTAATAACACTGTATTCTTCCTGCTTTCAACAAATTTCCTCACACACTCCTGATACAGCCGATGCCATTAGTAAAAATGTTAAACGGAATTACAGCAAAAATCATCTGCTGAGAAACATTATCAGCAAGCTACCTTCAACCTGGCACGTCCATTTAACTGCCTTTTCTTTCTCTCCTTAACCCAGTTCTTTATCCATCATGTAGTTGTCCCTTTATTCTTTCAGCTTAATTTTTTTCAAGAGGACACTGTATCAAACACACCTCTACCTAAGTGAGCTTCAACATCTTTTCATTGCCTTCAAAATCAGCTGTCTTGAAAGACTGCTTGAAAAGATACTGGAGAAAGCTTAAGAGAATTGAAAGGTCATAGAAAAATTACACACTAGGAACTGGCAACTGCAAAGGTGTATTCCACCTTGAATAGGAGGACTAAAACCTTGGGATCGCTATTGAGTGCTATCAGTGTCCTCAGCCCTCTGCAACATATAAAGTCATGCTGAAGTTTGCAATCTAAAAAAATCCAGCCATACTATGAGCACTTCATATCGTAAATCCAATGACAAAGTGTGTAAGTTTGCTATTTCAGCTTGCATGAAACAGCAAGAAAGAGTGACACGGTATTGGTGGCAAGAAACGTACTGCAAGTGGTATGGTAGTGGTGACAGAAAAGAAATGTATTAAAAGAAGAACAAAATAACAATTTGAATATGAGGAAGAAAGGAATTTCTGAAGATAAGGAAAAAGCCTAACTAGAATGAAATGAGACTAGGATATTTTTTCAAGGGATAATGATAAGTATGGATAAAAGAGTGTGAGCGTGAAACTAGCAATAAAGGTGGAAGTCTTTTAATGTGTCCATTTAAAGATACATCTGTGCTGAAAAATCTGTGATCTCAGTTTCAAGAAACAGAGTCATATGAGCTTAGGCCAGCTATTTGATATATTTCTATAATGAAAATTAAAGTAGTCTAACTACTTACTACTCTCCTGAAACACAGGGGTGTTTTTCAGCCTACGCTCCATCCTGTGCTGTTGTGACTATGTTTTCGCAGTCACAAAGCTACACTATATAAGAGTCTGTCAGTATGTTAGCAATTCCTACCCTAGTACAAAGCACTTCTATTTATCTTTCATTTCATTCTAGACAAGCCTTGCTGGGTGTCACAGGAACTCTGTGGCAGTAGAGAGGGAAAACAGATGCAGAACACAGACTGTTGTATCTGAACTCTTCCAAGCGTCCGATGCTGCCTTTTTGATTATGACTTGCTGTGACTCATATACTACATTCATTCCAAGATATAGTTAGTCATTTGCTGTGCTATGATCATTGTTTCAGTTCATTAGATCTGTAAGTCTAATATCTGCAGGGGGTGTAGGGGGGAGATCCATCAAAATGCTCTGGTAAATTGTTACTCTAAGAAATAAAGAATCAATAGGATGGCTGAGAAATATGTCTGAGAAAGTAAAGCAGTCTCTTTGTAGTGCAAAAAACTCTTTAATAGTTAAATTTTGCAAGAGCCTGTCATGGAAATTGAGGCAATAAAAAGTTCTAGTGTGGTTTAAAACCTGCTATAAAGAATAACAGAGGTTGGAAATCTTTTGTGTTTGAAAGCAACAAAAAGCACTTTCAACCTGCGTAGCTGTCTCAGATTTTGCAGTGGTTCCCCTCAATAGTTTGGTGGCTTCATCATCAAATTTTCCTGTTTTTAAAATCTTTCTTCTTTTAGTGTGAGAAAGTCTCTGAGAAACAGGAGAAATGACTAAATAAGTGATACTGCAAAGAAGCTGGTGCAACTAGTTATTCATGAGAGCTGTCAAACACACTACATAAACCACACTGAAAAAACAGAGCAAAGTCTTTCCCCCAGTCTTTTCAAATTACAGTAATCTTACCATGACAACAATAACCAGAACATTTTTGAAACACAAATGTGAACTCCTCAACCAAGTTTTTTTTTTCCTGAGGGAGGATATGTCCATTTTCAAACATAAAAGTGGCATCTGTCATTGTGTTGGAATGTGCACTCAATGCACTGCAATAGAGCTTGAGAACCTTCTCAGACATGGCTTGAAGTCTTCTTCAACAGTCAAGGAGAGACAATGAGAGATGGCATAATTAGATTTCAGAAGCTGGACTCAAATTGGAGGACCGCAGTCTAAAGGCCTGCTACTGTCAGATGAGTCTCCAAAGTGAAACCTGTTCACAATCGATTTGCATTCACAACCAAAATAAAATGGTTCAGCCTGGTGCTGTACAGAACTCCCAGAACCTGACTCATCTGTTTTCCACATCAGTGTCACAGACAGCACGTACTCCTGGTTGCCTGAGCTCTGCTCTTTCTGGCTAACAGACAAAATGATTGCTATTTTGCAGAGTCAACTCATTTGTGAAGAACATGACTGAAAATGAGATGTTATTTACCATAAATATGTGGATATATATACCCTTCATTTCATCTCTCTTGTGTGCAATGAAATAGTTAACAGTGCTGCCATTTAATTACTATCCTACAGTTAGCACTGCACCGAGATGAGCTTGATAGCTCACACCTCTTCACATCACTTGTTCTCTGCAGGCCCACAGCGGATGAAGCCTTTGCTGCCCTGAATATCCCCTTTTTCAGCCACAGCAAGCTGTCAGTTCAGCTCAACTGTAAAATGAGATTTCACCTTGAGAGATGTAGCCATGCAACATGCTGGTTTGTTTATGAGCCTTTGTTTGAGTAGAGAAATGCTGATGTGGATGCCATATATCTGCCCTACTGCACTGGTCATAAACCAATTGGTTATCACAGAGGAAACGTCAGCAAATGACTTCTAGCCACTTTGTCACCTGGTGGTGTGGTGACAGGTCTGAATTAAAACACTTGCAGCACTGAACCTTTCCTCTTTAACAGAATGGAATCCTGTGATGGTTTGGGCAGGGACAGAGTTAATTTTCTTCACAGTAGTTACTATGGAGCTGTGTCTTGGATTTCTGCTGGAAACAGTGTTGACATCACAGGGATGTTTTGAGCAGTGCTTACACAGAGCCAAGGCTTTTTCTGATCCTCACACAACCAGTGAGTGGGCTGGGGGCCCAAAAGAGGCTAGGAGGGAACACAGCCAGGACAGCTGACCCCAACTGGCCATAGGGATATTCCAGACCATGTGGCATCATGCTCAGCACATAAAACTGGGGGAAGAGCAAAGATGGATGGTTGGAGATATGATGTTTGTCTTCCCAAGTCACCATTATGCATGATACAGTCCTGCTTTCCTGAAAAAGGCTGAATACCTGACTGCCCTTGGGAATTCCTTGTTTTGTTTTGCTTGTGTGCATGGCTTTTCTTTGCCTATTAACCTATGAGTTTTCTCACCTTTCTGATTCTCTCCCTATCCCACTGTGGGGGGAGCGAGCATGACTGAACCAGCAGCTGTGTTTGTTACCAGCTGGGATTAAACTACAAGAAATACTTCTATTTGTTTAACTCTCCTGCAGAGTGGACATACACCCTCTAGGTTTAGTGAAATTCCCAGAGGGAAGGGGAGATTGTGTCTTCCCTCAGAGCTGCTGAGTACATATCCAAGAGCGCAGGCTGAGGCAGACAGCATAAGGAGGACAAAAAAGCAGATCAGGAGACCCTGGCAAAGGGCTTGATTGGAGCAGACCCACAAGAAGTCATGGAAGTGAGGGAAAAGGAGCTCAGATGTGATCATGTAAAAAATGTGCAGCCTGACAAGTCAACAAAAACTTGTGGAGTAGAAGAGAGAACTGAAGGAAAAAAATGTGTTCGATAGGGCCAGAGAGAGCAGAGGAGATTTATTTTCATGTCTTTTATTTTCATGAGTATAGCCAGCAATTCTGTGTTCCCTGCAGAACTGTCCATTTCTAGCATATTGATTTGTGTTCTAACAAAATATACTTTTAGATACTTAGATGGCTTTTGGTATGCTCATTAGAAAGAGAAAGCAGAGTATGTCCAGCTTCAGTCCAGCATAAGGTCCTAGCAACATCTCCAAACTGGAGGAAATGCTAAGGCTGACCAGGAAGGACAGGATAGGGCTGAGGATAATTTCTATTTAAAGAACAGCCTTTGTGCTTGAGGATCCCATAGCTATTTACATATTAACTTCTGGGAATATACATTTTGGATTGCTTTTAAATAAAGCTAACTCTGTGGTAAAAACTAGCAAGTTTTAACATTTCCTGAGATTATATTTTAGCTTGAAATGGAAAGTTCATCAGAAACTGCTATGAAAATGGATGACACTATTCTTCATGGTTTGGAAGCTCCCCATCAAATATTACCCAGGCCCAGTCCTATTTTGCTTGTAAGTCACTTCAAAGCTACTTCAGAAACACAAATTAACCAAACCTTTAAGGATTTTTGGCAGACTCATTCTTCTGTAAAAGAAGGCTAAAGAGCATGTTTCTAGCAGCATGTATGAAGAAAAGAAGCAAATCAAGGAAGAAAGTTCACAGTTCATATTTACACTAACGCCACTTACCTGCACTCTAGCAATGAAAGAGGGCAGTAAAGTGAAAACAGTTTAACTTTTTATGTTCAAAAGGCCTCTTTGCAAAGGTAGGAAGCCATGTGGAGAGGATAAACAAGATTTTTTTACTAATAATCTGTCATCTGGGGAAAAGCTCTTGCCTTACTGAGAGCCTTCTGAATTAACAAGATACAGGGGATTTCATAAGCCTTCTACAAATTTCCTGTAAACCTAAAATTGTATTTAAACTTGATTCAGCAGATTTTAAGCTGACTGATGTGGTTTCTTATTTGAAGTGAATGGTACCTGATTCATTCAGAGGAGAATATGACAGAAAGGCATAGCAGAAAGCACCACTTTCACTGCCTTTCTTTACAGTCTTGAAGCATGAAAACCCATTATGTTGGGGAACTTTTACATTGCAATGAGGTGCTTAGGAGATGCTGAGTTGAAAGACAAGTAAAATGATGCTGCTTTAATATGTAAATGAAAGTGCACACAGTTAAATATGTACAACACTGTCATTCTTGCTCAACGTTTTCAAACATCATCCAAAAAAACCCCAGCTCCAGCACATGGGCTTGTTTGAGTGCTTGGGTTTCCTTAGTAATTTTCAGATGAGGTCGGCCATACTCTGCATGACTCGGAGCTCTGAGGCTCTCAGCAATGTTAAACTAGGAGAGGAAACACTTTGTTCTCCAATTTTCAGAGACGCTCGTTGAACTCATCCAGAAACTATCATGAGACAAAAGGCTTCTTTCAGTTCCACTCCTGGTAAAATCATCTGAGTTTAAAACACGCGCCTCACATTTTCTTGGAATGCCAATAAGGAGAAAAATACTTTGTCATTTCAAAACACCTCCAGTGTAATAATGCATCGCAGAACACTCTTAACAGCTGAAGTGTCTTCACCCAAAGGATACTTAATGCTCAAAATGAAAGGCAAGAACCTTTAAAGGAATATGTAAGAAGTTAAAATGTAGTGAGCTGTGTTCATTTTGCAAGTTGGAAATCATTTCCCAAGAACATGGTCAAACAGAAGCAAAAGTAGTTGAGCTGGGATGGTTCTTTCACCTAGATTCAAGAAGATAATGAGGTTCCAGACAATATTATTGAGGTAAAACTGTAGTTTTCTCAAAGAGGCTAATAGAAATGATTTGACCAATGATTTTAAGTAGATGCTCATTAAGACCACTTCTTATAGCATTGTGAATGTTCAGGAACTGGGCTTCCCATTGTGCTGGACAGCAGAAATAATATAATTCCAGATCTGGGTAGGGGGTAGTGAAACCCAACAAAGTCAGGTCTGGTACCTCAGAGGAAGACTGAGAAGGGTTTGATTAATCGTGCAAAAATTAAGTCTTCTAATTCTTCGCATATTCCAGATGAACTTTCAATTGCTGCTTTAGTGTATCTGCTTGGAAGGTTTGGGGAGGGGGTTAACATTTTTGGAATAACTTGTGAAAAACTCATTTGCCAGTACCAGTCAGATTGGTTAGCTTTAGCTGTCTGTCCAGATTAATGCATGTTTTGAAAGTAGTACCCTGATTTCCTCCTCACACACAGCTTTCAGAATGCCACTAAAACCATTACTCAGCCCAAGGAAAGAGCAACTCATTTTCCACCAGTGACACAGAGAACTGAGAGATCAGTGGTTTACAGTCACAAAGTTTAATGGCCACCTACTAAAAGAGGAAATGAGTGAAGTGGTAAATAGAGACTTGTTTGGACTACAGCTATGGCTATCATTCCTATTAACTCATTAATTGTGAATTTTTATTCACAATTCACATTGTGAATTCTAGGGATGGCTTGCTTTTAATTTCAGCAGGAGCCAAAGGACACAAAAGTCCCATTCCCTCACCTACTCTTCACACTGGATTAAAACCTGTGCCTCAGACTCTTCTCTCAGTCTCACAAGTGCCTCACAAAAGAGGCTGCCTTTGTACATGTCGGCAACGCTAATGCCCATGTAAGACAACCCTGAGACATAAGACAAAATCCTTTCCTCCTACACAAAGCTCCATCACTGTTTCGTGCACTTGCGTCATGCCTGAGATGTGTAGACAAGGCCTTTGCCCACAGTGTTGGATTTTGTATAAATGCAGAAGTAAAAGTTGTTGACGTTGTTGGTAGCAACAGTTCCAGAGAAAAGTCACTATCATGTGGCCAGATGCAATAGTTGTATTTCTAAATTTTCAGCCCTGTGAGCAACCCACTGGAGGATTTGCTTATACAAGCACACTCTGGATGCTGAACTGCTTAGGACAATGGGCAGGAGTAGGGTCCCCCTCCTGTATCCAGTCTTATCCATTAAGATGATCTTCAGTGGGAAATTTGTTGGTAGTATTGTGAGGGTTGGCTGTGACAGGCCACTGGCTCCATAATCCACAGCTGTAATAAGAGATGACAGACAATGTGCAGACAAGCACAGCCATGGCCTCATGCTGGTGTGCACCAGTTCAGACATCTCCTCGCAAAGTACAGACCACAACTCCAAGGCTATGACATCCCTGGGCACCTTCTCAATGTTCTTTTTTTTTCTCCTTAGGGAACAACAGAGTGTCAGTGACCGTAGGTGACAGCTCAGTGCTCACCTGCCCTCTCAAAGGAAATATAACCATGCTAATATGGAAAACAAGCCCCAAGGTTGGAGGCCCCTGCTCCTTGATATACAGGGCTGATATGAACATGACGGAAAGAACAAACTGCAGTGACAACATAAACTGGACATTCAGACCAGGTCTGGCTCCTGCCCTTGAGATACGGCAAGTGGGAATAGCCCAGGAGGGAAATTACAGCTGTGAAGTGGTATCAACAGAGGGGAATCTCCCAAAGACGTATCACCTGACTGTGCTGGGTAAGGACTGTGCAGTAAGAAGATGAGCCTTTAAAAAAAAAAAAAAATTAGAGAGGGTAGGTTTAGATTACATATTAGGAAGAAATCCCGTACTGTGAGGGTAGTGACACACTGGAATAGATAGTCCAGAGAAGCTGTAGATGTCCCAGCGTTCGAGGCCAGGCTGGATGGGGCTTGGAGGCAATCTTGTCTAGTGGAAGATGCACCACAGGGTGCATGGCAGGGGGGTTGGAACTAGATGATCTTTAAGGCCCCTTCCAAACCAAAGCATTCTGGGATTCTATGATTCTTGGTGGGACAAACCGTCATGCATTCCATTAACAGTATCTCCGTGTCTCCTTTCTCCTTATTTCCCAAAACGCCTCTCCCTTCCTCTGTTCCCTTTTCCGCTGTCTAGTTAGAAATTACTTTTGTGAAGCAATTTCCCATGTACTAACAGAGGATATGAATGGCTGTGGTGAGGCTCACATGAAAGGGGGAAAACTGTGCAAACAGAGAAAAGAGACACAGTCTGTTTCTTGTGCTTTGGGCTCATGTTGCTGCAATGGGATGGGATGGGACCTCCAACCTTATCCTCCTCTTTTCGCTGGGTTCATTTTGGGCAGGGAACAAGGAGAGCCCGGCCCAGCTGTGCCAAACTAACTCCATGCATCTCCCCTTGCTGCTGCTTTGCAGCCCCCCCCAGGCCGAGCCTGTACTGCGATGAGCAGGGGAGCCCCGTGTGCGAGGCAGCGGCGGGGAAGCCGCCGGCTCAGCTCTCCTGGGTCCCTGAGAGCAACTGCACTGCAGAGGAAAAAGGGCACGACAACGGGACAGTGACTGTTCTCAGCAGGTTCACAGCAAGTAACACCAGTGTGACCAACATGACCAACGTGACCACCTGCAAGGTGTCCCACCCAGCTGGGAACTGGAGTGAGTCCATAGTCTGTTATCCCTCAGGTGAGCTTCCCTTTATGTGTTTGGTATTCAAACCCCTGTTCAGCTTTGTCAGCTCTTGTTCCTTCTGGCAGGGAAAATCTCTACAAGATGTAGAAAGCTTCACTGAAGTCCTGCAAAGACAAGGTTGTCATCCCCAACTGCCTTTGCCCAGAAGCATCATCTGCTTGTTTGTTTTCTGGACACTATTTCCTAAAGGTTTCCTCCCTAAGAGGGATATAGATAAATGTCGTAGTGTTCTTTTGGTAGTGGAAATGCTGTTGGAAATGGACACAAAGCAGTCATGATCTTTGTGATAAAACAGTAACTTGGAATGAGAATATCAGCATTTTTTTTTTTTAATGCAAGTTAAATGTCATTGTAAGAGAGAGAAAGAGAATCAACTCTTGTGTGGCTAGCAGAAAAAAATTAATTACTTCATTCTGAGTTGTAAATGTCTGACACTGTATGACGCTTGGGTTCTGGCCTTTGGGGTTTTTGTTGCTTTTGAGAACTACACACGAGTACTGAGAAAGGCTGAGTCCTTGAGAGGAGCTCAGGTGTGGCTTAGTGAAAATATATTCTGAGTGTCCACCGTGGGATTTCTGGAATCTACTTTTGTCTCTGACACAGACTCCATTTGTGTTTCTCAGCCAGGTTTCAGTACTGACTTTCCCTTCTGCTGAAGGACATTCTATTTCTTTTACAAGCATGCTGAAAATGTGTGTTTGTGCTAAAACAACTTTAATCTTCTACTGGAATAAAACAGAAACGGAGAAGTAAGAAGATATAACTGAGACTGTCTCTTTGTGTTTAGAGAAAACCAACTCTTTCCTGTATGCCTGCATCATTCCTTGTGTTCTGATCATTGTCCCCTTGATGGCTGTCATTTACTATTTCAAGCTCCGCAGTGATAGGTATGTATGTATGATAAGGTGCTAAGGAAAAATTGTCTAGTGCTAGAAGAAATTTTAAAGTACTGTTTGTGTCTTGACATCATATGATTCTGTCAGTCTGTGCTGCTGTGAATAACTGAATTAACTACATCAAATATTTCTGTACTGCAGACATTGTGCATTGCACACATCTTCACAGAATGGTGCACCCCACTAAAATAGAAATGGGAAGAAGTTGGCCGAGGATCCTCATTGCATTGCCTGCTAAAGGGGAGCTCTTCCTTTTGATAGGAATCTGTGAGCGTAAAACTGTTCTCCAGATACTGTGATAGTCTGCCAGTGTCTCTCTTGGTTAGATCAGGGCATTGGTTCTGCTGCTGAATAAGTTCTACTAAATGCCAGACGACCGAGCAATGCCAGCCTGCCATATGAACAGAAGGGACAGCAGATTGTATCAGTATTTATGAAAAATTCCCTGGGTGAAGCTGGAGTCTAGCCCCTTTAGGATTTCCTATGAAGAAAAAAAAATAGTTCCAAGGAAAATCTACAGAAATAATTTGTGCAGTGGAAAGCTGAATTAGCACCTGTACTGAAAACCTCAGCTGTGTTCCTCATTTGCCTGTTCAGAAACTGTTTTTCTCTCAGGCCTTTTCCCTCTGAGGTGAAGAATTAGTTCAATGCAATTCCACTAACCACAAAATATATATCCTTACAGAGGGCTTTGATTTTAATCTTTTGCTTCCATTTTATGTACTGCTCCCCCGAACATGAGAAAAGACCTCTTAAGAAAATTAGGGTGCTGTAATTTCAGGATCAAAAGTCAAGGAGAGAGAAACATGAGAAAGCTTTACTCTTGAAGAGAAGAAAAATAAATGTTTCATAAGCTTTCGATCAAAGAAACCAAGCTGTGATCCAGCCAAACATGCTTTAATACTTGTTTTCTTTTTCACAGGTCATGCCACAAAACCAAGCCTCCTGAAATTGCTCCTGCACATTCCCAACAGGTAAGGAGAATGATACAAATTAGAACATCATGGATCTTCTGATAGCCCTGGAAACATGATCAGTAAAGGGAAAACATTAGATTTTTACTCTCTGCTTTCAGCAGGTACTACCATGTCTTATATATTTACTCTTAGCTCTTTATTGGACAAAGCAAAGTTTATCTTCACCATAATTTTGACTTGGAGCAAACACTGGAGTTGTGTTCCAACAGCAAACACTCAGCTACTGCCATCCTTCAATCTTGACAAGGAGTGAGTCCCAACACATTTCCCTTGTCATATCATATGCTCTGACCACAACTGCTCTCCAAATAATAATCAGGAAGGGAGGCAATAGCTTGGGTTGGGGAATATTAAGAAAACTATTAGTGAACAAGAAGATTAAGCAACAAGATTAACAGACACCAAGATAAAAAGAATATCTCTTTTGGTGTCCAGAATGATAATGTGAGAGTTTTGAAGGCCACTCTGTATCTTGCATGGCCAGTCTACAATCAAAGAAACAATCATACTCACGACAATGGAAGGAGTGCTGACCTGCAAACTGGGAGATATATTGGATTCCCTGTGTTGTTAGAAGCTTCCAGTGCAGCTGAGCAATTCACTCGTCAGCTCTGTCTCTGTTCTCTGCTGCCAAATCCAAATTACAGCATCTCTATGCAGACAAGATGTGTTACAATTATTTTGTATCTGTGCACCCACAGTATACACTAGGCTCAAATTCTGTCATCAACGTAAAAAGATGCTTCCATTTCTGAAGAGACTTAATCAATTCTAGTTATTACTATTCCTGGTGTTCCTACCTACCAGTTGTTGCTGACAGACGCAGTTGCATTAATGTAAAATAATGGTTTAAGTACGAATGTTCTTGCTGTCGTGTGATGTGACTTTATTAGCATGTCTGTAGACTGAAATTGCAGACAGATGGGGAATGAATCAAGGTCAAGACTCCTGGAGGAATGAATCAAAGTCAAGACTCCAGCATATTATTTGCTCTTTCTATAGAATTAGACCCTGATACAATATTTTTTCAGGCCAAAATAAGTAGAGTAAAGGGGAGAAAAAGGAGGCAAGTGAAACAATACCTTAGCTTTACCCTCCAAATCTTTGACAGAAACAGCAATCCATGTACCTAGGTAGAAAAAGCAATTGAGTTGTTTCTTTTTAATTTAGTTGAAGAGGAATAAATATGAAAGCACTATTTCCCAGTTGTTTTCTTCAGTCCAGATGAAAGATTTGCAGCCTTGCCAAACTAAACTCCTCCTTGTATTCACAGTTCTTGGTTTTGTTTTGCTAGGATGACACAATGGAGGTGGAACCTTATACTACTTATGTGCAGAAGGAAAATGTAATTTACAACTCAGTTTCTGATCTGACAGTGGGGCAGAATCTTCCACAAGACCTGTGTACAGAAACATGAATGATTCAACTGGAAAAGAAAAGAGATACTTTATAGAAGACTGCTTATAGAAAGAAACTTCTCAGGGGATTTCTTCAGATTTTGGGGCAGCATAGATCACTAGGTCTGTTCAAACACCTCTGCTTGCTGATGAGTCCGTAGTTCTTTTTTTCCCCGTTTTGCTTTCTGCCTTGGGAGAATGTGTTATTCCTTGGGAAGATGTGACTGACCACACACGGTAGTTTTTCCTGGAAACAAAGTTGTAACCAGTCTCCCCTTTGCTGTTCTTGCTTTGGAGATCCTAGTTTTCTCAGTCACTTGTAGTTACTTTGATGCACTTGACACTATGATGACACATTTGGGAGACCAGAGGAGTGTTATGTCTGGACTAAAACGAAACACTCTTCCATCAACAGCCACTTTTTTCTAATTCATATGTTAGTAACATGTGACCTGAGTACTGATCATCACTGAATACCTCAAATAGCAGAAGATAATGGTAGGGAAGACTTACTTTTGAAAATCAAAATAAGGGATAAATTTAGAAGACCATCCACCAAGAAGGAGACTGCACGAGCATGACTAATTCACTTCTTAAGTTCATATCCAGTATTTTGAGATGCCATTATGGGATGTCATCCAGAAGAACGTGGACAAGGTTGAGAAGAGGGCCAATGGGAATCTCATAAGGTTTAACAAGACCAAGTGCAAGGTGCTACACCCGGGTTGGGACAACCCCTGGAATCAACACAGGCAGGGAGATGAGCAGATTGAGAGCAGCCCTGCTGAGAAGGACTGGGGGTGGATGACAGGCTGGACATGATCCAGCAAAGTGCAGTTGCATCCCAGAAAACCAATTGTATCCTGGCTGCATCCAAAGCAGCATGGCCAGCAGGGGAAGGAGGGGATTCTGCCCCTCTGCTCTGCTCTGGTGAGATTCCACCTGCAGTGCTATGTCCAGCTCTGAGGTCCCCAGCATAGGCAGGACATTGACCTGCTGGAGCAGATCCAGAGGAGGCCACCAAGATGATTAGAGGGGTGGAGCACCTCTCCTATGAGGAAGGGCTGAGAGAGTTGGGATTGTTCAGCCTGGAAAAGAGAAGGCTTCAGGGTGACCTAACTGCAGCCTTCCAGTACCTGAAGGGAGCCTGCAAGAAAGACAGGGATGGACTTTTACAAGAGCATGTAGTGACAGGGCAGGGGGAATGGATTCGAACAGAAAGAGAGTAGATTTAGATTAAATATTAGGAGGAAGTTTGTTTTCTGTGAGGGTGGTGAGACACTGGAAGAGGTTTCCCAGAGAAGCTGTGTGTGCCCCATCCCTGGCAGTGTTCAAGAACAGATTGGATGTAGCTCTGAGCAACTTGGTCTAGTTGCCTGCCAATGCCAGGGGGCTGGACCTTGATGATCTTTAAGGTCCCTTCCAACCCAAACCACCCTATGATTTTGTGATTTCCACTAAATATGTTCATTCTGTGTTTCAGATCACTGGTATGATTATTTTTCCATAAGATTCTAAGAAGATATGGCATTCCTCTCTTTCTTAAGAGTAGAAGCATTAAGATACTGTAAAATAATTGTGTTACTCAAAACCCATAGGCTACTTTTACCAGAAACAAGTGTAAAATATTTCACAAAACAAAACAAATACAAATATATCTTCTATAAATGTGCAATAATGTACAAAGATTATCAAATGCTTGCTAATTGTAGTCATATTTATTTTAACTACCACAACTGAAGTTTTTTCATCTGTATGTCTAGATATTTTACTCATATTCTTTTCAATGTACTTGCAAGTTCACTTTTTTGTATTTAAATTAGATTATATATCTTATTGTGTCTCATTTTGAGGAGACTAATTCTCACCTTCACAAAATATCCTTTGGGAATAAGTAAAATAAATTGTCCTCTATATATTAGCAGTTCTCAAACTTTTTGGATTGATGCCTTTCTAGCTAAAGTATGAACTGACTTTACAGCAAGAGTAAAGAAAAATATAGTTATAAACCTCTGTTGACTACCTCTTATTCGAGTATTTTAAAAGAGTGACTGGGTACTGGGTCTGATTGTAGCATCAGAAGAACTGGATTTTTCCTTTAGATTTGGAAATGTCTTTTGACACACATTGCTAGAGCTTTCTTTTGAGCTAAGCTCCCAAGGGCTATGACACAGTGCTTAGAAAACAGACTTCTAAACTGATTGCAGTTCCTAAATGTATTACTCATGTAAACCGATACAGTTGGTTATTTACTCTCACTCTAGCAGCTATGAAACAGCCACTCTTGTCCAGGTGCTCTCTGCATGCAACTATTGCTTTTCTCCATTTCTGCATGTCGTTTTAGAGTGGAAGGGATCAAAGCTGAATATCAAGCAGCTACAAACAGCTTTTAAAGGAACTTCTGCTTCCAGTGCCTGACTAAGGAAGAGAGACAGTCAACACAGGCATAATCCTCTGAAATTCCCCACTTAAAAATAGGTGTAATACTGACCAGTGATCTTTTTTCCCACTCAAAAATAGAGTGCCATCCCTTCTTAAGACTTTTTTCTGTGGACTGGAAAGTGGTTTATGTTGTTCAGTGTTCATAAATGGGGTTCATCAGCTCTTGAAGGTAGATTGTTGCTAGTTTATAAGCAATATACTATATTTACAGAAGTGTATCATCTGCTAACCTGCTGTCTAGCTCTAGGGTTTTATGATCCTTCACAGGCCTATCACACTGAACTAAATAATGTAAGTTCCAGACCTGGACATTGCTAAGTTGCTAATTGGTTGATTATTTTCTTTGTCCTTTACTTTGTTCCACATTCAGACCTGCTATGGGCAGAAAACATGATTTTAGTTTGTGACTGTGATAAATAGTATAAAGAGTCTTAGGAATACACATATATACAAGTGGATTTTTTGTCCTTAGCAGCACAGAAATCTAAAGCAGAGAGTCCCTTCGTGCACTCCTCTTCCTCCGTCAGGGTGCTTGCTGCCCCTCTCTGCACTGTGCTGCTGTTGTGGTGCAGACATCCTCCACACAAAACTGCTGTGTTGGCTGTTCCTTAGCACTCGGGCCAGCCTGCCCTCTAAACTCCCCAGTGTGTTGCAAAGTCACAGGAAGAAAGTCAGCAGCTTTTCAGCTCATCCCGTACAGAAAGGTTTTGGCTTTAACCACATTTACCAATGCTGTATCTCGTGCTGCAACATTTAATTTTGGTAAATTTGCATCTCGCACTTTTCCTGCTATATTTTATCTTCACACGCATGTTTCAGTCTCCTGACAGTTTATAACTGCCATTCCTGCTCTAAACAGGCAGTTAATAATCACAGTTATCTTATAACTGTAGAGTCCTGAGCGCCCAGCTCACACGCACAGCACGTCAGCAGATTCTCTGCTGCTGTGCATCCACAGAGCAGCTGCTCCCCTATTCTTTAGGATAGCAGTGGAGTACTAAAAAATGGATGCACCACAAATCCTGAGGCTGAACATAGCTTCTGTACATGCATCAATTCCTGGGCCTCCCTAACTGGAAATAGTTTCATGGGAACCAGGTCAAACCCTTCATCACCCATGACAGCAACATATAAGATTTGGTTACATTGCAAATATTAGCAGAAAGATCATTATATCCTCACTTACCTGCTTCAAACAGCTTTGCTAATAACAGAGTCCAGTAAAAGTGGTGTTTCAGACATTACCCTGTCCCTGCATCCCAACAACTTTCAGGATTTATAACGGCATTCTCCTGCCAGTATCACCTACTCTTATTTGTTTGTTTACTACTTACAGCCTAGTTTGTAACCCTGCTGTCCATCATAACTCTCTGGTTCAGTGTGTGACTGCTGAAGTACTGCTCAGCTTACTTCCCGTTATGTATTAAAATGACCTCAGGATCTCCTGTATTTATCCTACTGGCTACAGAAATTTAAGTTTTCATGCTAGAGCTGGATGACTTTCATAGGTGCATTTTCCTTCTTGATATAGCAGGGATTTCTTCATACAAATCTAAAGAATGAGTGTACTTATACAAATCTGGAGAATGAGTGTATTGGCAAGGGAACGCTAAATAATTCTTTCCAAAAACGCAAATTTATTAAAAAAATTTTAAAAATCTAAAATCTTTATAAGCAGAATAAAAACTGATTCATATTTAATTGGTAGGGAAAGAAAATTGTACAGTGCATTTAGTCATAACTAGAAAGAAAGATTAAAAAATACATTTGCACAGAAGCTATGCAGTCAGATCAAAACCTATTCACAGAAAATACTAAGCAAAGAGTTTTCACTACTAAATATATTTCATAATGAATATGTAAGAAAGGCTTCCACAGCCTAACCTATTCTCTCTTGCATTCACCATTGAGAAATCTTTTCTCTCTGATGGACTAAAGATGACAGCTATTTTTGACCATGTGTTAAGTTTAAAAATAATTCACCTCATGCTTTTTGTCATTTACCTTAGATAGCACTGTCCTCAGTCAGGAAACTGCATAAACATACAGAAAGGTACCTCATCATTTTTATTCAATATCTTTGCTAAACCTCTTCAATGACATCTGCTTAATAGAGATTACATTCTTAAGCGTGTGGGCAGACTGGAATTATTGCTAATTACATACAGACTGTCTTGTAATTTCCTTGTGGTCTCCATCATCTGCCTCTGTCAGCATTGCCCTTCAATATATGCTTAAAACTTTAAGCATTACAAGGCAGATGGTATCTTGAAGCTCTGAGTTTGCAAAGCATCTTGAATAAAGGGATCCTAATCCAAAACTAGGGATCCAACACCTTGTGAAAATACAAATTATAAACAGAATCTGCAAACCAAACTGGACAGGAAGCTTGTTTGCTAAGTATTATGATTTATACTAGCCAATTCACTCCAGGAGATACTGTTTGCATAAAAGCTTCCTCACTCATCAGGACACATGAATTTCTCCATTAAAAAACCTGAGAATCACACCTGCTCTGTCCACAGCGTCACAGGTACTAGATACAGGTGCTAATGCTGTGTAGCAATATTCCAGCCTTTGAGTCATCAAACTCATAACACTGCATTTTGCTCTGCCAGTTTTCCTTTTTTTGTAAGAGCATATTCTTATTACACCATGTACCAGTCCTGCTGTTCTTCACATTTATTCACTGAACTCCAGTTGTTAATGTGTAGGTGTTAGCATTACCTTTACCAATCAGCAGCTGCAAAACACTGGTACACAAATAAGCTCAAAGTGAGGAGATGCACACAGTCAACTCTCTTCTGATGCCATCAATGTGCTTGTTGCAGAGAAGTTGAGACTGACTTGTAAAATGACTGTAGCAGGACACCTATTAAGAGAGGTTATTTTGATGGCCTATTTTAGCTTCAGTTATCTTGATCTTCAGCCTCCCACAGCTGTTCAGTAAGGCAGAAAGTGATATGTCACTGAGGTAAATTGTGGGAGAGAGAGGAAAAGGGGAGTTCACAGCTTTGCTGCACAAAGTTATAAATTTGTTTATTCTTCATGAAAGATTCTAGGGTTTTCCCCCTTACCTCAAAGCCTTTCAGACACATATTTTTTTTTCTAGCTTAGTATTTTCAGGTATATTTCAGTATATTTCATCCTGGGAATAAGAAACATTCTGGCTATATCCAAATGAAAACAGTAATTCAGGAACAGATTATGACCACTAGATGACAGTTTTACCTCACCCTATGGAAAACACTTCCACAGGAGAAGCATTAGTTCTTCAAATACTCTCTTATTAGATTTGGGATTGTAGTGACTCATTTTCCTACATTCCGAGTTTCATTTGTGGCAGAATGCTCTCACAAAAAGAAAAAAAAGTCATTTTCTTGTGCATAACAACATTGAGAAATAAGTCAATTCAAAGGAAAACCAACAAAAACAACATATACACAAAAAAACTATACACCAAGAAACTTGGTCAACAAAATATCATTGGACATTGTATACACAACTCTCAAATGCTCAGTGGTAAGTAGGTTCTGAGGGTATAGAGAAGAGAATAGGGAAAAATTAGTGGGATCTCTAGGGCTAGCATTGTAAAAGGTAAATGAGGGAGTGATTAATGAGAATTCAAAGAAGTGCAGATAGGAACAGGAGTTCCCTTCCTTTTTCAGCACTCCAGCTTCACAGTGGAAAGGCTCGTTCTTCTCCTCTTTATTTTAAGTATCAAAATCTGCCTGCTGCCTGGGGTCCACAGCGCAGCTGATTCCTCCCTGCAGACCCCACTGTCCCCATACCTCCTTGGCTACTGCTTCAAGACAGGAAGTAGGTATGTGTGCGGTCCCAGCAGGGAGCTAGCAAAGGACAGGGATGTCTGGGCTAGTTAGTCCTCTTGCTGGTCGGTCCAAATCCACAGATTTGCAGTAGAAACCTTAGGAGACATCCCATGCCTTCAGTAAAATTCATCCCCTCAGTTCCACAGGTCCCTGACCTCAGTATGAGTAACAAAAGAGCAGACCATCTCATCCAGTGGTTACTCTACTCAGAAAATTGGTCCTTATACTCTAGACAAAATAAACATCTGAGGTCAGCGTTGTCCAAATTTCCTACTCCTCTCCCTTGTACGTCCCTCACCTGTAAACCAGAGAGTTACACAGCTCTTGACAAGGTGGGATCCTTTAGGATGTCCATTGACATCATATGAGAGTGGTTATCAAGCTTAATCTCCATCTCTCAGTTTGGGCAGAGAAAAAGGAAGTGGGTGAGAGATCACTGCATACCAGCCCAACGGGTAATTTTGATCAAAGCCTAATGGAAAAAGCTGGCAGTGGTCACACTCTGCTTCCATGAAGGGCTAAGCTGGGGAGAGCCATGTAAATAAGAAGAGCTGATGGCCCTGCCTGTTGAATATATGACCCATGTATTACCCCTCTGCTGTGAGGGGCCTTTCTTTCTTGAGGCAATCCTAGGAAAGTGGCCAAGAATTTCTGCTCACAGGGAAACATACACACCCCTCAGGAACATTTATTTCACAACCCTTTGGCTCTTCCCCTGCACCCTTATGGCTCTCTCACAGTACAAACCAGGGACCAGATTACTATTAAAAGTTTGCATCCCACCACAGTCATGCACCTTAATTCCCTTCACATTTCTCATGAGTGACCACTTCATATCCTCAGTTCAACTCACCCCTCTCTGCAAGCACTCTCAATACTGAAATGCTGATGAAAATGTTGAGTGCTGCCAACATGAGACTGCTGTATGGTCACATTACAGACATCTGCGGATGTCTGAAGACGTGCACTTTGGGCTATATAATGTGAAAAGCTGTTTTTCCAAACAGAAAGCAAACAGATGTCTGGGCACAGACTTGTGTGATCCATCATGCTCCTTGGCATGCTGTTTCAGGAAAGGGAAGTAGGTGGGTGTGAGGTTCCAGCAAAGAACAGGGACATCTGGGCTAGCTGGTGGCACCAGCAGATATCTGCAGAAGATGCTTAGGGGAGGTTATATGGAGGTGGCTTATAGAAGAATGACTGTAGCAACATGCCTTTTAGAAGTATTTACCACTGGCTGGGTGCAGTGCAGCTGCCTCTTTCCAGCTCCAGGACCTCCATTTCAGGAAAGCAACTCAACACATTACAAATCTGCTATCAAGGTGAAATCTGATTTAGGGTATATCCAAGCCAAGATGCTGCTGTAAATGTAGGAACTGCCACTGCCACTGCAGAGCAGCATGGGAGGTGATAAAAAAGTGATTTTAAAAAAAACATAGTTCCCTTTACCTTGTTAATCCAATAAGGCTCATGTAAGTAGTCAGTCACGGCTCTCTGGATTTAGTATCAGTATTTTAAGAGCAGTCCAGAATACCATAGCATATGAATAATATTGCCTTGCCTGTCAGTAAATACTTCCTAGCCAAAGATCTTCAGTACTTCACCATTGCTTCTAAATTTAACTTTATTAATCTGCTTTGAATTGTCATCAGTATTTTAAAATTAAAATCATAGTATCATCAATATTTTCAATAGACAAGAATATGAAGGGAAAGAAGGATTCAGTGATTTGCACACAATCACCAAGAACCTACTTGTTTAGTATTTTGCCTACTCAAAAATCAGGACACATCTACTGCAAGAGTAAGTAAAAAATAAAAAGAATAATTATCATGCTCTAATCTTCCTTAAGAAAAAAACAAAAAAGCTTGTAATACTTTAATAATCAAAAGGCAGTTTCTTAACCTCTAAAAGCCTCACTTTTCCCTTGAGTAAAAGGTTAATGATACAGAACTATTTTGTGAAGTGCATTGTCTTCTACTTATGGCAGATATTGTGTAAAAACTAAGTATTGCTTTTATCATCAAAGCACAGCCACCTCTGAGCCTGAACACAGAAAGCTGAGAAAACTGAAAATTTATTTAAGAGACATAGAATAGAAAGTGAAAATTGTATCATCAAACTGGCAAACTGAGTTTAGATGGGCAAGCTGTCCTTCAGTCCCTAACATTTGCACCATGTCACAGAAGAGTGTATAATATCCTTAGAGAGAATAATATAGAGAGTTTTAATGTCATTTGGTATTTGATTTAAGATGTCATTTAGCAGCAAATAAATCACTGTCTTTTGTCTATTTGCTAGGCAATGCTTTCCACAGGACACTGGTTTTTGTTTGCTTGTTTGTTTTCCTGTGGTCTCCTCACTTCACACTGATCAGTGCCCAGCAGTGCTTTAGCTGCACAAGCTGAGGAGCTCCCGCCCTGGAGTGGAAAGGTTACACAAGACTCAGCTGCTAACACTCCCAAGGCTCAAAATCTACAAACACTGCCACGTGTATGTGGGGGTGGGAGTGTGGATTTCAAAAGAACAAGGAAAAACCCCTGCAAAACCAATGCACAGTATTGAGACTTTGGTTGTTCATCATCTGCTTTCACTTACTATTCTAAGCTCTATTGCACCAGCTGAAAGTAAACAATTATTTTTTACTTTTTCTATCTGTAAGCATACAACAGGACACAGAAAATCACTTAGTTGGCCAAATGACAGTGAAAGAGAGCTTTAGGGAACAAAAATACAGTAGGACTACCTTGAAGGATTTTAGGTATTATTCCAGGTAGATATATGCTCTCCTTGGTTTACTCCTCACATACCATCAGAAGAAGGAGAAGTAGTTCTAGAAATTAAGAAGTTACTTTTGGGGGGGTAAAGAGCAGAGAAACTTTGTAAAAATTTCCATGGCAGCTTTTCAGCTTATAACCAGATTCCATGCAGCTTATTCATCCAATAAAGGGGGCAAATATCAAGTCACATACAGTCCAACAGATGATCACTTAAATACTTTTAATGAAGGAGGATTGTATTTCCCATGCCTTGGCTGAAGATTAAAAGAGAACTATTAGAGCTGGAAGTGGACACCAAAACTTTTTTTGATGCCAGCTCTTTCTTAAGACTTTCATCCAAAACATACTTAATTTGGCAGCCTACATAGAGGGCTGTAAAATCATAAAGAGCCACTGTCCAGTTCTTACCTCTGTAGGACAGTGAACCAGATCTAATCCTTGCAGCTGTTTTGATCAAAACTTTTTTGCCAAACTAGACACTCTTTTCTTTTTTTTCCCCCCTGCTTTTCTGTTTTTATGTTGTTGTCTGGACCTGGAGGGGCTCGGATGAAAATTTTTTTCCAAGAACTTTTGAGACTATTCTCTTACCTGTTTTTTAGCCACATAAAGAAAAAATAAGAGATGGGGATTTCTGGGAAGGAGTAGGTGGAAATGTCTTGTGCTGAAAAAAGACTGAATGAATGGCACAAGGGATGATGAGGCCTTGCCTTTACGCTTCTGGTTCAAATCTGATGTGACTGATGATTCCTAACTGCTTTGTTTATTATTGTAATGTCTAGGGATTAACCAAGATGGACAAAGATTTAGTAAGTACCATATAAACAAGGAGCTGTAGACAGTCCTTGACCTGAGGAACTTTTAAGTTAAACAGACACACCAACATGGCAGAACAGGATGTTATCAGTGATTTTGGAAAGCATGTGCAGTTGTAGCAACATGTTTCATACTTTAATGCCCAGTCACACCTTCCTGGATCAAAGAGAAGGTTTTCCAAAAGGGTGTGAGATACGCAAATGCATAGAGGAAGCTCACCTTAAATTACTGACTCGGTGAGCTAGTGAAGAGAGAAACGCTTCACTGAGAGTTTCCATTTCCCTTGTAACATCCTGTAGAAACAAATGCTGGATCTTGTGCCACTGCAGCCAATAGTGCATTTTCCATTTAAAAGCTCAAAGCAAAAATAACAAACTATGTTGTTATGATGACTTTTATTGGGCAGGCATCAAGGCAGCTAAGTAAAAGGCATGTAAGCCTCACTTTATCCCCACTGAGGACTGGGGAAGTAGGCAGCAGATGAAATATAAAGGATGAGAGATGGGACAGAAATTATCTACAGATACACAATAATTTGGAATTAGATTGGTAGGACAGAACTCAGGGTCTGTCCCATCACCTTGAGCAAGACTGATCAATAGAATGTGTATTGTCAGAAACCTAATAATTGCAGGTATGCTGAGACAGAGCAGAATTCATATGTAAATTTAAATAGAATAATTCCTGCAGCAATAATCCCCTGATCTTTGAGTGCATGAAATTCTCCCTTTGTAATTGTGTTGCAGTACTGGGAGTGATTTAGTATAGGGAAGACCGTGCAGAAGTTACGTGTATGAGGATACGAGGATATGAGGATAACTAGTGGATTTCAGTCCCAGGGAGACTTATGGCACTTTTTCTGGCATCATATTCAAATTTTAATGCTCTATGAAGTCAAATCTTAGTCACTATATTCTGCCAGGTGTTAAGAGATGATGCTGTCATGCATGTATGAATTGTATTCCCCTTTGATCTGCAATAAAAAAAGCCCCATGTGTCGGTAATGTGAGAATTTGATCTCACCAAAGAATTGAAGGGCAGATAAACTAAAACCTAAAACAAGTAAATAATGTTCTTTGGGGAATAATATCTGGCAGCTTACTAAGGAAATTCGAAAGTATAAATATTTACAATAGGAGGTACACAGATTTCTCATAATATTATAGCTGATTCCAACTTGGAATACATGCTGTTTTGCTTAAGTTTATTTCATTTGCTTTTGAAATCTGATCCATACTCTATATATAAACTTTATTATTTGCTCATCTTTTTTGTCCCAACGCCTGCTCTATTATTTTTCTAGAGTTTGTCTTTTATTGGAAATTTCACGTGCTTTTAAATTTAACCTAAAGATTGCCTTGATAAAAAGCTCTGAATAAAAAAGCAGACTCCTAAATTGATATTTACAAAACAGATTTGTGCTGTATATGTAGTTTGTATTTATAGATATATGTCCGTAACATTAATATTATTTAATGTTGTTTATGCATTACTGGTAAATTTAGAGATCCTAGTGAAAACCCAGGATATTTTACCATCTGAATAGTCAAAATAGGTACAGTGGGTAAGAAAATAACTTCAAGTCTTCATGACAGATGTATACTTTCAATCTCTTTTACCTCATGGCTTTCATGCATCTCGAAAAGAATTTGCAAGTTAAACAACCGTGAGTTTTATACCTATCATTAAAATAAAAAGAAAGAAATCAAAGATCTTGTAATAGGCAGGGCCCAAAGAATGAAGCCATTGTCAACACAGAGTGACACATCTACATCAGGAGCGTGCAACAGCTCCAGGACCCATGCAAGGAAGATCATAGTTAAAACAAACTGAGAGGCTCTAGCTAGGGCTGGGCAGACCTCAGACTATGCAGAGATTCCCAACAACTTTTAAGTGTGCAGGTGGTGTCTAGGCCTTCTCTGAACAAGCCTCAGCGGTGTCTGCTCAGTAGACACTCAGAAGACACTCAGAAGTGTCACTCAGAAATGTCTACTCAGTGCCTTCAGCCACAGGTGTATGACATTCCAGGGTCACAGCTGTATCAGTCTAATATCTTTGACAGAGCTACCCAAGAGATGTAGGGACAACTCTGCCTTGAAAGCTCAGCCCTCAGAGATTTGAATCAGGCCTAAATCTGAAGGCCAAACACCATTAAAGTAGCAACAGTTAAACCAGGCACTAAGAAATCAGAAATGTATCCTTGGTACTGACCTCACTTTATTTGAAGTAATATAACTGTTTTATTGGACAGATCCCTAGATTGTTGCCAAGGGATTGAAATAAGGTCTTGATATCCACTGAAGCCTCAGAGACCCAGGAATATAAGGAAAACTTGTGATTCTCTTACGGATAGGGGATGACTTTGCTTTCAACAATCTATCACCATTCCGGCCATGCAGATTCGGCTCCTCAGGGACTATCTAAAAGCATGGATTGCAGAGACAAGCACAGCCAGGCAACAGAATCCCAGGGATTTAGTCTTGTGGGGCTACATAATGATAAGCAGTCAAGCAGCTCCAAGGCATGAATTTTAGATTTAGAGCAAAGATCTGACAGCCCTTATACAGCTTTGCTGGGAAGGGGAATGTGTATGGTAATACCACTTGGTGCTGCACTACACACGAGCGAAACAGCTCCCACTATAGCAGGTTTTCATGTGTGACTGCAGCCAGAAGGCACTTTGACCACAGTGACAGCAGCCAGTTTAAGAGTCCTACTCAGAAATTACATTCTTAGCCACCGTCTGTAGTGTGCCTCATCCAGCTGGCCGAACGGCCTCTGGGTTGAGAGCTTTCACAGCAGTTCAGAGTGTGGACACAGGACATAGCACATTTCCCCCTTCGTGTTTCTGATGCTTTGCTTTGCCCCTGCAAAAGTAATTCATGGGCTGTTTACAGCAGCAGTGGTAAGGAATGACCTCAGCAGCAAGGTTAGGAATGACCCCTCTCCTGTGGCAAGAGAAAGCTGCTGTATAGTCATGCAACTGACTACTTAAAGCTAATTAAAGCCGAGAGAAACCTGCATCTGACAGGAAAATGGAAACAAATGGAGAGTCAGGAACATGCAACACATGAAACGATGTCCATAAATGATGAAAACCATGAAATGATGAAACCATGAACAATGGTTTTGAGAAGAAGAGAGATGTCTATATGCTGAAATGCCCCTTGGAAGCCAAATCAGAACATTGCTCCAAATTCCCTATTTGGGCTGAGCCAATTCCAATACAGACCTCTGTATTCTAGGTCATGCCTTTGGTGTTTTCAACACACAGAGTATAAAAGGGGGAACAAATTGTCTCTGTTCACCAGGAATCCCCAGCTGGTTTGAGATTTTTTCCTTTGGCCAGTTTTATCCAATGCCAATAGCTGGCCAAAGACTAGAGGAACCCAAGAGCTGTAAAGGATGGTTTAAAACTACCCATAGCTGTGTGTACAAGACAGACCCCTTTGCACTTCTGCCAGGTACAGCCCAGGCAATCTGGAGACCTTGGGCCAAGCCGTACAATGCAGGTCTGTGGTAGTTTAAGCCCTGAGGCTCATGAAGACTGTGAGGTGCAAAGGGTTGCAGGGAGAAAAAAGCACACAGAGCATAAAGCAGTATCTTTCTGTAGCTGTGAGTTCTAGGACCACGAGTTACTGCCTTGTCTCAAGCTATAACCCGGAGGCATAATCAGCTCTGATCTGTTTGTTTTCATCTCCTCCTGGGAGCCATTATATGATATTAACAAAATAAATCAATTTTAAATAACTGATTGTGTAAGCTTACAACAGAACGGTTGTTTCTGGCATACCTCAGGGACATTGCACAGTGCTCCACCATTATGAATGAATGAATGAATGGGCCTTAGCTGTACTGCAATAGAGTAATTTGTTTTAATAGTGTCTGAATATACACTGAGGTAATATTTGTGCAATCCCTAATAGAGTTCTGGGGTAGAAACTCACATATTAAGAAAACAGTGTTTATTTACATTTAAAGAGCAGCTACAGACAGAAAAGAGGCTTTAAAAATGACACCAGGAGGATCATATTTACTCTCTCCCTGTGGTTTCACCAGGAGGATCATATTTACTTTCTCCCTGTGGTTTCAGTTCAGGCTTGCCTGCTGCACAAGTCAAAGGTGTTTTCTTTTAAATGACAGTTACAGAAACTTCATGGGATTTGAAAGGCATCTGCTTTTTATCCCCCTATGCATAGTGGGGAGTCTGCAACTGTATTCAGCTGAAAAGCTGGCAGCAAGGAGAGACTCCAAATGCCCAGAATCTTTTAGTCCTTTCCAAGAGTCAGTCCTTCTCCTCTTAGAAAAGGAACATTTTGGTTGGTGTTAAGTGAAATCCATATATAGACTTGAAGCACCACAGGAAAGGCACTGTTTTCAAGTTGGGAGTGGGTTTTTTTGACTGTCTCCTAATGTTAATACCTTCTCCCATTAAAAAAATGGCAGGATGCTTGAGAAGGGAAGATCATACTAAGGTCTTCAAAAAAGCCTTCCTAGGGAAGATTGGATAGAGACATATTAGTATCTGAAATAGTTAAGAATCAAATATTGCATGTCTGTCACTTTTGATTCTCCATGAGTATCCCAATCGGTATCTCTTGCTCAGTCCAATACAAAACTGTTTCAAAGGCATTTCCTATGCAACTTGTTTCTGCAAAGATTCTACATGTTTCTTTTTAATTTATGGCAGGCCCTTGGAATGTTTAGTTCTTACTCCAAGAACAACTGTTTTTCAAAAAACAGACCAAATATCATTCACAACATGCAAAAATAAATTGCCATAGGCCAAGATTCGAAGTCACAAATTCTCTGTTAATAGCCAAGTATTCACAGTCATTTGATAAAGGCTAATCTGTAATTAATTAATTAATTAATTAATGTATTTAGAAGGCTAACCTGTATTAAGATGTGTGATCTTGTTTGACCACACAAACCAAAAAATCAAAATCAAACTTAAAAAAAAAAAAGATTGGTTGCTGAGTTTTATGCAGTACATTTATGTTTTTTGGAAGGAACACTGATGAGTGCTTTCTGTTCTCCAGGCTACCTGCCTGCTAGACTACTTGTTTCTCAGTGTAGGGGTTGACTGCAATTTTTGTTGGAGCAGTTTGTTGCATCATAAAGGTGGGTCTGCTGCTCCTGGATCGCTGCTTCAGCAGTGGTGGAGCTCGTGAGAGCGCTGCAAAAGCATGATGCTGAAGATAAGGTTGAGATGGAATTTCCAGGCTCAGCATGGCAATCAGTTATAGCTGTCTCTCTCTTTCCAAACAACAATATCCCTTCTGGGCAGCAGTTACTCATGTTTGGCTGTGACTCAGAAGCAAATATTTCCAAGCTTTGGAAAGTTTGAATGTAATCATTTGGCTGCCTTGCAGTTATCTTAAGTGAACAAAAATGTTTTTCATCTGTTAGGGACTATGTTCAGCTCAAGGCAGCTGAAGCATCATTCCAACACTCCACAAACCTGTGTACTTCTCCCTTCAGCACTTTGTTTTGTCAGATTCAGGATGTAGACTCCACAGAAACTGCTTAACAAAGTGAATAAAACTCAAATGCCTCATACTGCTGTGGAACTCAATTTCTTTGAGGGCGACAGCCCTGTATTTTATCTGTACCTGACACACTGGTAAAGCCACCAGCAACTAATAAAAGTTCTTCTTGAGGAAGGAATGGAAGCAACTTGAGTAAAACCCTTTGCCAGTTGTCATTTAGGGGTAGAGGTAAATTGTTCAACTTATATCTGTAACAGAAGCTCCATGACAACCTACGTGACAATCCCTATGATAGAGCAGCTTCATTGATCCACACTGACAAGAAAACAAAGGCCAAAAGAGGGGTTTTGAAAAGAATATTCACTGCTCAAAAATACAGAAGAGTATAAACCAGATTTGCTCCTTTTAAAAGAAACCTTGGCAATCTTTGCTAGGTTACTATAATACATTAAATTTACAGTAAGCATTCTTTACTTCATAACAGTAACAATGCAAAAATAGGAAATCTTACCACAAAACTGTGAGCATGATTGACAACAAAGATATTTATCTTTGCATCCTAATTTAGGAGTATTTTAATGTGCTTACAGTTGATCAGGAGCATCAAGCACATTTCTGAATTGGAATTAGATCTCAGTATATATTTCCTCTTGTTTTAGAAGAGACCATTGGAGGAGCTATGCTGTAAAAGTGGACATAAATGGCTTTTGAATATTGTCAGTTGTTTTTAATTTCCTTACATCTGTGCATGGACAAAACAGCAGTATTTTCACTAAGTAGATTAGCATACAAAGTCCTGGTTTTCAGTTGGGACAGAAAAGAGCTGATTCCTGCATCACTGCTGAAATCTGTCACTAGATTTGCTTCTGTGGAGGCAGTGAAACAGAACCATTTTTATGAGAGGCAGCATCATCAAAATTACTAGAGAGCTCCTGAAATACCCCAGTTATTTTCTGCCAAAGAGCCAGCTCAGTGCCCATGACAACAACCCCGCCTCGTATCACTTACCCATTATGCTTTAGACTAAATATCTTTAAAATTGCTGTCTGCTCTGAATCACTCTCATTAGAGGTTCTCTAAGGAAATGTGGGTTGCTGTATCTTAAGGCAGCTGTCTGGTGATGTGCAGAGAAAGTGCCTGAAAACAAGTTTAGAAGTACAACTGTAGCTCAGATGTATTTCTTCTAATGAAGAGCATGGAAGCAGTGAGCAGTGCCAGTCCAAAGGGAATAATGCTAATTTGATGGAGCTTTTTAGTATGCTTTAGAAAAAATTACATGTACAAGGTCCTATTAATATAGCAAGATTGAGTTTGAGAACACTGTGAGAGTTAAAAAATTCCTCCCTTTATTGTAGCTGTTTTAACACAACATTATTTATGTCAGGTATTCTTTGACAGCAGTTAATTCAGGCTAGGCTTGGCTTAAGAATGTGTGTCATCTTCTAAGAGAAAAGTTAGGAAGAGTAAATATACAGCTTTCAGCTGTTTTTTCGGAAACTCAAGCAGTGTTTATTGCTGTGACATTAGTAAATCAACATTCAGAGTCTGAGCCAAACAGCACTAAAGTAAATCGGAGGCTTTTTGGCTGACTTCAAGGGGCAAACGAGATACCATGTACTGAGGATATTTTGTTAGTATTACAGGCATAAGATATAAAGACCTGCCTGTGATCTGCATAAGCACTTTCAAGAGGCTCTTCCAAGAAGATCAGTGAATTCTAGAAGAATAGAAAGAGCAACTGGAAACAGCAAAAGAGAAAGTAACACCCTTTAGCAGTTATTATTTTTGCGTGTGAAGAAAAAATGCTGTTTCATCCACTGATGACAGAAAGCAGAGCTACATCAGGGTATGCTCTAAACTAAACTGATTTGAGAGAGAATCTGCTCTTTTCCCCCTTCCAAAACCACATATAAATCTAGTCTGCTTCACTGGAAGAATAGAGTGATAGAAGTCTTGGTTCACTGCAACTAGTTAGAACATGCCTTTTTTATGTTTTTTAAAGTCAATCAAATGCATTTTTCACTTTTTGTCCTAAATTACAAGCCCTGGAATGGATTTTTGGGTTTTGATTTTTGTTTGTTTGTTTGTTTTTCACTAAAACAAGCTTTGTGGTTTATTTGTTGTTGGCTTTCACAGTCTGCTCGGGTCTGGAGAGGTTCATCATGGAGATTCTCCAGATTATTTTTCACAGACTATGCATTGTTTTAAACAATTCCCCGGACAAAAGATTTCAGTCTAATGCCATTTGTGAAACAGCAGTTTGCTGACTTTTCCCTATCCTTTCTTCCTCCCTGTTGCCTTATGTTGAAGCACACTTCCCTTGGGAGTGAGCAGGAAATGAGTCACTGTCAGCATTTGAACCCTCAGGTACTAATTAGGTCCTAGCAATATCCAGCAATTAAATTGCTACAGGTCAGCCTGAGCTACAGAATTCACACATGGATCCAAAATTTCACCATTGTTTAGGTTCACAGGAAATGGAGATTTGCTTTAAGCTTAACTTGATTCACACATTGCAAAACTAAACTGTATTTCATGACAATATTTTATGTAACTGGGGCTTGTTTGTGTGTTAGACAATGAATATAAGGAGTTTGTTGGCTCCAAAGAGCAGCAGCCATGTGCACCAAAGCCAGTGCAGTCTCAGAAAAAAATGCTATACTTGGTACTGTGCAGAGAATACTTTGGTCCCCTTTCATTTGGTCTTCTCCCTAAATACGTTTAAAGACAATATTGACAAGATACATCTACAGAAACACCACAAGACTTAAGCAGATGAGGATGAAAATGTACAAAACCAAAACTCAGTGACAACAAGCCCTACAAAGCAAATAAACAATGAAAAGTTCCGCTTCATATGAAAAAAGAACAAAATATCCACCTAAAGAAATCCTGAAGATTTCTGCTTTGCTAACAATTAAAAATTTATTGTAATAGTTAGAAAACTAGATCTATTCTTAAGACAGTATATTAATGTGTAAAACACTTGTTCCAGTAGGGCTCTGATTCTGTTTAGGAATTCTGTAATTCTGGAAGAAATATTAATACTAATAATAATAGTAATAATAATTCAAATCACATGCCGTTAGCCAAACTGGAGGCATCCACCTCTAATACTAAAGTATAGTCAGAAAACCACAGAACCAAAATAGTAATGTTGGATTGTTGGAGATTAAAGGACAAACAGGGGATGAGCACAGAGTCTGTGTTAAGAAACATTACTCTGAAGATACAAACTTTGGGAGAGGAAGTAAAATCTCCCTCAAAGCGTGGTTATTTGTAGAAAAGCAACAGAGTAAACTGACGTGTGTTTGCCCCTGTGAAGAGTCCAAGGTGCCACACAGCTCTCTCCTGCTCTTTTTGCAAGAACAGTTTTCACTCCACGTGAGCCAGGATTGTGGACTGCTCTGTTTCCTGGTGAGCGAGGTTACACACCCAACCACCCTGCCACACACCCAGCCTCAGCCATTAGAGGTGGGGTATAGTCTGCAGCAGCCACTGCTCACGTAGCTATTGTCTCATTTCCAGCAGAATAGTCCCTAGTGGTAATGTATGGGAAGGGACAGAAAAAGTCCAGCTGAGTTTTCAGAGATCAGCATTTGCCTCATTAATTTGCTTATCTGGATTTGAAAAAGAGTGAAATTAATGGAGCTCTTAAAATCTGCCTTAAAGCTCAACTGAGTCCTTTGGACAACATCAATAAACACAAAGTCATTAAAGAACAATTTATCAAAGTCTGATAACTAACAGCATGAGCTGATAGTAATCTCAAACCACAGGTACCTTAACCACCCAAAGCAAAGGCAAATGAAAAGCAATTTGGAAACCTCAAACACATCAGCAGAACGGCTTCATTAGGTACATATTTATATCACAAGGGCATGCATGCTTTTCTGTGTATTAGAGCAGGGGACTGAGTTATGTAGTGAGAGCAAACAAAAGAAACAAAATTCAACATTTAAGTAGAAACACTGGGAACTCTGTGAAAAGGTCTAGAAAGGCAGCTTTCACCATGCTGTCTCTGAAAATGTAAGAACTGAAAACACCTTGACTCCTGCTGTGTTTGGGGGAATGTGTTCCTGGTTTTGCATACTTTGTAAATACACAAGATGACATCCAAGGTTTATAATCTGTGTTTGTGTCATTAGGCAGGACAAGAATCTCTTCAGAAACAATGGTGTGTTGACACTCAAATCTTACTCATCTAAGTTCAATGCAGAAAGCTGGATGTTGTGATATCCCCCTTGCAGGGTTCCACTGAAGATTTTGCTCTTGCGGGTTTCAAAAAACATGATGCACTAAAGCTCTTAGTTCTTGGTACAGTTTGGGTACTTGACAAGAGCTGCAGCTCTGCTGGCTTCCACCCGATGGAACATGGAATTTGTGCAAGACTAAAGCTGCAAAGCCAATGGGTTCCTTCAATGACACACTTAAAAAAGCAGGTCCAGCGGGCTCCATTCAAGACTGCATTCAAGAGTATTCAGACTTAAGATCTAAAGCCATGTCCTCAGCTCTTAGGCAAAACTCATCATCATCATCATCGCTACTGTCCATTTCCATGGAGCTTTGCCAATGCAATTGCAGCCCCACCACACATGGTGTCACAGCTGTTGCTGAGCTGGACCATGACAGTTTGGATTCCTGGACCACAATCTGACATGAGCAGAGGTGAGTGAACACAATGTAGCAAAAATCTTATTTGCTGGACTCTCAGCTAGAGTGTTAAATCAGCTGTTGGATGTGATGATGGAGCAGTTCCATGGACACACATCTCTCTAAATTTGCAGAAAGAGCCTTGATATCTGCACCTGTATTCTCACAGATGTTGCCATTCACTTCTGGCATACCTTCACACTTTGCACATCAGAAACCTTTAAAGACCAAAATCAGCTTCTTTTTTATATATATTTTTTGCTCAGGTTCAACACAAAGAGTGGATTTTTAAAGTTTTTGTTATTATAGATGCATAAAACAAACTTAAGATTTAAAGTTGTGCTAATTTCTCAGATAAACACTTTACTTTTCAGATTGTTTCACAGCGAACCACTTTTAAACAGGCTAAGGTATAAAAAAGCACAAAAGGATTAAGGAAGCTTGCTGAGATTCTAATGTGCATATACAGACATTGCCTTGCAAAGGAAAAATAGTCATTATTTTCAGTGTTACCTTACTTCTGCTACAGTCCTGCTCTCATTGCATTACTGAGCAAATTGGCAGCACAAATGATTCCACCATCTATCCAGCAACAGTTTTAAAGGAATTGAGATGTTATACTGGGACATGTTCTTCTGTCTGTGGCTTTAAGAGGTGGAGGACTTATTCAAGCCCAGGATAAACAAACATGTCAGGAAGTCAGATGAGAGACCCCAGAGTCCTTGCTAGAGAAGAAATAACAAAAATAATCTCCTTGTGCTTAGAAGGGAAACCAGGGGCCCACACTTTACAACCAGCTCACTACAGACTTTTGGAAGGAATGGGCTTTCCAGTAAAGGAATGAACCAGTTTCCAGACAAGCTCGCCTTCCTCAGTGGCTGGGGACTGACAATACATCTGTAGTAACAGTGCTGGGAACTGCAAGTGTGATGTGAAAGGAAATATTTATGATGTTATTGCAAGCGCTACATACTTATAAACTGCAAATTCCTGTAACTTTCACTGGCCAGCCTGTTCTCCACATAGTACAGGCTCACAAAGCCTACTTGCTTCCAGGGCTACAATTTAAGCTCCAGAAAAGCAGCTTTCTGGCCTGGCGACAGATAAAAGGATTTGTAAGATAATGTCAAGATTTTTTTCTTCTGAACTTAATGCTTTCTTGAGAGTTCTAAAAATGAAGTTCCGATTAGGATAAATATAGCCTCTCTCATCATGTTGTCTTCATCAGCCCTTGCCTGATGCACAGAAATTTTAGTAAGGGGATAAGATACTAAGAGACAGCAACTGTCTGAACCCACAAACCTCTGCTGGAAAGCAGGAATTGAAGTCTACTGCTGTGGTGATTTCTTTAGCATCACAATGACTGTTCTCTAGCACTTCATTGAGATTGATTCCTGCCATTCACAGAACCGTGGTAAGAATCCGTGCAACATGTTGGTAAGAATAAACAAAGCTGAACAGGTTTTAAAGGTTATGCAATGAGGCTCCCTCTCCCAGTGATGTCAGGACATGCAGAACAGAGTTAGCTTCTGTAACATGGAAATAAATCACTGAAGAGAATGGTCAGATCCTCTGGTTGAAATGGTTCTCAGCGAAAAAGCAGCATATCTCAAAAATTATAGGTCAGAGCAAGTTAAATCTTCAGTGTGCCACAGTGATCTCCATCTCCCCATCAAGTCCCTCTCCTTCAGGTTTGATATTCACTTATATTCATTAAGACTTTTTTCCCTATTACAGTTACGTCAGAGCCAACTAATTCAGATTACCACTGAATTTCCACCTTTTCCTTTAAACTCTGGGATATGAAGACATGGGTTACATATGTTTCTAGTCAGAAACAACAAAGCCAGGCCTTGAAGATCATCGGGAAGGCACCCAGTATCCTGACAGATTTCTACAATGCAGCTACCAAAGGCAGTGAGTATAGCTGCCCCAGTCTCATTCCCTGTGCCCAAGTGTGTGGTTCCTAAGCCATGCTGGTTCCTCTAGAGATGGCCCATTCCAGTAGGAGTGCTCTGCTCACACCTATTAGGCTCAGCTGGTTAGAGAGGAAGTGCCAGGGTATAAACTTACAAATTCACTTCCCAGTTCTGAACCTATTTCAGAGCCCTACAAATCTTGGAATAGTTTGTGGAATCATTTGTTTCTCTCACAGCTCACAGTGCAATAGCCTCTTAAGCCAACCCAGAGCAGCAGAAGAAGAAAGGGTTGGAGCTATGTAGCAAGAGTTGAGGCCACAGCAAGCCCCTGAATTCAGGGCACGTGGAAAGCCTGCCTGGCACTCAAAATTCTGGAAGCTGGAATTCAACATGGGCATTTGGAATCTAATTGATGAGCTCCTGGGGCAGGAATCTGCCTTATTTTTATTCTGTACGGTACAACACATTTTTATACATCTACAGATGCATTTTACTATAACGCTTTCAGACTCTGCTGTTAAGTACTCTGTGATTTCCACAGAAGATGGATGAATGAAATCAGTCTCTGCAGAGTTCCTGCACTAAACATCCAGGGCAAAATGCATCCCAACATCTCACACTCATCAAACCCAATGAACTGAATTTCCTCAGCACCTCTCTCTATCCTCCATATCACAATGTCCACAACTTCTGCCCCTCCAGTTAGATCGTTTGGAGCGCCTAAATTTGCTTTTCATAGGATCAGCTGATTTTTTCCACCAATATTTAGAAAGGATTTACCTCATTAATAATGAGCTGTTTGAATGACAGATTTCTGGTAGATTTATTTGACTTCCAGTGAAGCCAGGTTCCGACCTGGCCTGAGTTGTAAGCAGAGCAGTGGATATAGAAGAGTACAGAAGAGAACAGGTAAGTCTGGTGGGCACATTGGTGTGCAGTCATGACTAATGCTCACAGATAAATATGCTTGGAGACCATAGACTCACACATTTGCCAGAGCTGATGGCAGTCACCAGCACCTGACTATTCCAAGAGCATTCAGCAGCAGGATCATTTTAGCCTTCCTATTCACTGACCACAACTAAAGCCAGATAAACTTTCCAAATGTATCACTGCTTGCAACATGATTACCCTGAAGATGTTTTTTACTGTCAATTCAACACAATGGGTTTCCTTGTGTCAGGTAAAAGCTGAAGCATTTTTTATGGACTCATCATTGCTGGGTTATAAGCAGCCACTTTGCTACAGAGGCTCTCACTGGTCTCTGTAGATCAAAGAAAGGTCATTTGTGCCCAGTCACATCAAGAGACTTAAGAGGAGAGGCAGCACTAGGAGCTGCTCCTGAAACCTGAGCACCCATCCAAATATGTGCTGACAGTAAGGTCTAAGGCCGTAAAAAGCATCCTAAAGTCTAACCTTTGCCAGTGAGGAAATTTATTTCCAGCCATAACAATGGATTCATTTAGTAATGTGCTTCATCAAATGCCAGGCAGCAGGTGGAAATAGGTCAGGGCTCAGAGGAAAAGCTCTCAGAAAACAACCAAAGTATTTTTAAGTGAAAAAGTCCTCAGAGGGTTGTTTTTTTTCTCTCTCCTCTCCCCCAGTCCTGTTTGTCATGGTTTGGGCTCACAGGCTCATCTCCCAGAAAAGACCTGAAAAAACCTTTCACCAAAATCTCTTCAAATCAAGTGAATTCTCTCAGCATAATGCCTGGGGTTTTTTCATTTCTGGCTAAGTAAAAAGTATTTCAGAACTGGAGGGCAGTTTGCTTTATTTCTACATAACTGAGAAGTTGAGATTTATTTGATCTGATCTCCAAGTGAAGTGTAGAGGGAAAACAGGATACTGTATCTGGCAGCAAATATGTGGCAATCACGCAAAGTAAACTCTTGATATATCTGTAATCTCTTTGTTGGGTTATCCCTGATTAAATTCAAGGCTCTGGAAAAAGCTACCAAACCTCTTCATGTGAAGTGTGAGATGGAACTTATTAGTCATGGCAATTTGCTTCTTATGGGATGCTGACAGTCAGAGACCACAGTGTACTGAAGAAAACCTAGAATCCTGAGTCTCTTAGTCCTCCTCAGAGTTACCAGTGAGAGGAGAATTCCAGGTTACTTTAACACACAGAAGTTGGACATATGAAGGAAAACATGAGGAGAAGTCGGACTTACAAAACTTTAGGGTTTGGCTTTTGACAAACTTCTTGTTATCTTCAGCCCATAGTACACAAATGTATTTGCCTTAAACCCATTAAATCTGAGGGATGAGAAAACTGGTTGCAGATTGTAAAGAGGATGCAATTCTGAAAGGGCACAGCTAGAAAACCAGAGGTACTTCCAATCTCTTCTCCAGGTATCATTTTTCTTGCACCTTTTTCATATTATATTTTAGTTCTCATGTGACAAGATGCTTTTCGCTGAGAAAAAATGGACTCATCTATGCCTATTTATATTTTCAAAAATCAGACAGTGTCTACTCTGTTCCTCCTACCTCATTTTGGACAGATAAAAAAAATCCTCTTATTTCAGGCAGACAGAACATATACATAGGTGTCCCACATACTTACACATCCCATTATGCTTTTGCAGAAGCGACAGATTTCAGGGTATTTGTCAGACACCTAAAAACACTACCAAGGCATGTGGGGCTTGAAAGAAGCAGCAGGATGAACCAGGAGTTCCCTCCTCACCCAAATAGCTGGAGCCTCACCTGAATCCCACAGGAAAGGGCAGCTTGGCCACCATGCATTAGTTTGGGCCTCTCTCCCCGCTTCAGAAGAGCCATGGCCACCAGCTCCTTCCTCAGCAAGGGCTGCAAGGAGTCCAGTCCCCTTCGCTGCTCCTCAGGAACAGCTCCCCAAGCCCATGCCTGCACCTCACAGCTGCTCCCCATGCCTTGCCCATGGGGTGCCCTCCCCTCCCCTCCCCTCTCAGCCATGGGGCCAGAATGTTTTGTGTCCAAACACCACCATGTAACCTGCCCATCCTCATAGGCTGAAACCTCGTGCAGAGGCAATGTTGCTCTGGGGTAGGGCAGAATGGCCTTTTCTGCTGGGCAGGAGGGTCAGGGCAGGGTTAGTGCCATGGGAGGTGGTGGTTTGGCAACTCAAGAGTGTTGAAAACAGCTCAGTTTTCCTCCCTGCCCAGCTCAGTGCAGTCCATGCCCGTTCCAGTGTCTGGTGTGCTGCTAGCAGCACCACCCTACCCAGGCTGACAAAAATAACCAGAGCCATGTTTTCCTTTTTTTTTAGTTGCTTTTTTTTTCGAATGTGGGGTGAAACGCCTCATATTTCAGGGTGTCCTTTGTAGGGCAAAGTAAGGTGAAATTGCCATCCATGAGGGTGAGCTATGCCGGCTTAGCAAGAAGCTGCGTCACACCCACCAGCGGGACCTTCACCACGAGGCCATTTCACACAGTAAGATTTCATCCATCTTGCTGCACATCCACACATTTTAGGGTGAAAAAAAGGCCAAACCAAACTTCAGAGAGATTTGTTTTTTCTCGGTTTCAAGTTATTTAGTAAAAATGCAAAAACTTGCAAGTTTTCATTTGGGTTTGTTGACCATTTTTTTAGCTTCCTCCCTTTTTTCTCCTTTTTCCTTTAAAGGACAGGCAAATACTTTCTGAAACAGCTCACTTAGCTGGAACGTAAAGGAAGAGGCAGTGAGAAATTGTGAGTTAAATGGAAAAAATATTTTTGGCAAACTTGAAGGAAAACACTTCTAAATGCTGATCACTCTTTAAAGTGAATTCTTTTAGCTAATTACCTTACTTCTTTTCCTGAGTTATGAAACAAGCTGCAGAAACAGATGGACAGAGGATTGTACTTAGCTGTATCTAGAATTTCTCTGTAAATTCTTAGCCCTCGGTTCCTGCTCTCCTTCCTTTTCCTCAGTTAAAATGATGCTGAGGGGGATGTCAGGCTAAATTCACAACTCTGCTGAGAAAGTGACCACAGCCTATGCAGGAATAAGTATGGTGCATAACCAGGGACTCTCTTATGTAGTTCTTAGCTTAGAAAAGATGAAGGAGATTAGACCTTGGAAAGAGATACAGTAGAGATGTTAGTCCTCCCAAACTTCAGAGTAAATCATGAAGAGATGTGTAACCTTGCTCCAACCTGGAGCAGCCCCTTGGGTATGCTTACATTGAGGGCCACATTTTACAATTTTCTACGAAGCAGAGCAGAGAGCCGGAATCAGCACTCCTATTTTCCAAAGTGACTGTAGAGCTATTCCAGTACCTCAGGAAGCTCTGTCCTCCATAGCATCCCAAGAAACAACAAATAAATGCTACCATGGTCTAGTGCAGGCTCACTCCAGACATCTTTTTTCAAGGAGGAAATTTAAGGAGCCAGGATACTCTTGTATGACTTTCCCTGTCTCCCAGTTGTCTCAACACATTTTTGTTCTTCCTGACAGAAAAAAAATCACCGACCCATCTGTCAATGCCATCTCTGCTTCAGTGAGCTGCTTCACACATTTGTTCACAGAGGGCTGAATAATGGACCAGCGCCAAAGTCCTAATCAAGAGAAAAGCTACTAGTAGTTACAGCTCCTCAGCTGTATTATACATGTTTCTGAGTGTGACTGATTAAGACTGTTGTTTGGAACAGGGGAACTGTGTCAGAGGTGCCACATCCCATAAATTAGTTTAAGCTGAGGTAATGTATGCGCCAACATACAGCAATACGTCTGCTAGGTCAACAAATTTGGCAAGCGAATGTCTGGGGAAAACAAGACCATTTTCAGGGATTTAATCCAACTAAGACAGAGCGGCACAACTGAGGAGACCCTTACAGGAAAAACTTTGCATCTTATTTATTTTTTAAGGGGAAAGAAAATATCTGAGAAAAAATGTTGGTCTCCAGACTCAGTTAAGTTAGACAGGAAGAACGGTCTAGTTCTCAAAGCAAGGCATTTGCCACTACGGACTCCTGGGTTTTAATCCATCCCCTCTGCAACCTCTGTAGTGCTCTACAGAAAAGTCATTTAATTCTAGTCCAGACAGTGAACTTTGTATGCTGCTGAGCAGATTAGTCATACAAGTGTGTTCCTTTCTGTGGGACTACTCATGTGAGGAAGTTATCAATGGGGAGAGGGGGAGCAAATCTGGCCCTCTGTATGGAGTCACATAGAGGGAGAAAAAGCTACCACAAGTTTTAATTGGTCTGGCCTCCTTGGAGGAAAAACTATCTACAGTAATGCTGGAAGAAATTGTAAGAAAATTAAGGGACCTTCCTGATAGGAAGATTTGTTAATTGGAACAGTAGTCTTTTAAGTAACAGAAGCTTTACTGACTGTTTCAAATACAATTAACTGGACTAAGGAATTGCAAATACAAGGAATCAAACAGACCCATTTCATCAGAAACAGCGAGTAAATGAGTCAGTAGGACTTTTCTGTTTGTAGCACCCATCACTTCTTACAGCAGGTGACTAAGACCATGAGTGCTGGCAATGCAACCAGAGAAATGAACCCAACCAAAAGCCACCTAGAAATGTCATTTTTCTTTTGAACCAGAATTGGAGTGTAGTTTTGGAGCCTTGCAGGACCTCAACTAGAACTAGACCTTCTCAAAATTTACTTTAGTTAATTAGCAAGGGGAAGTAATATTTTCTGTGCCTCTGTTCCACTGACTGTTTCCAGCAATTGACTGTTGTGAGTCAGGTGCAAGTGGTTAACAGATTATTAGTGGTCTGAACTGAAACTGAGCAGGAACAATTTCAGTTCCAGATTAACCTGACCTGGAATGGAGGTAAAAAAGCAACTTGCTTGACCTCCTGATGTGACAACATCCTTGCTGACGCTACAATTTCCTAATCACACTGATTTACCTGAGGGGAAATCTGATGTGAAGCAATCAGAGGAAACCGTGTTTTATTTAGCATTTATAACCTGTTACTGTCAGTAGATTATCTGTGTCTTCACCACTTGTCTTTCTCACACAGGATCCCAAAATTAAACTTTTTGAGTCCAGGGAGATAGTGGTTTGTTCTTCTGTAAGAAAAGTAAGATGCCACACAGAGAATCCAACCCAGATCAGGAAGTAGGATGTGGGAATCCTGGTGCCAAATCATTTTTCTGCCCTACCCTACCTGTACAGTTCAGTAACATGCTGGTGTTCTAGGTATCTGCAAAAGACCTGCTTTTCTCCATAAGGGCCACAACAGGCAGGTCCTGAGTAATTCAGCCCTCAAGAACACTGTCTTCAAGAGCATATCTTCCCCAGCCAGGCAATACTCAGCTGTGTTTTGTGCCAACGACCATATACAAGTAAGGCTCAATTCTTTCTTCTCCCCTGACCCCTCAGATTAGGAACATTACATAGATTTTCTGGATCATGATTTTCATTAGTCTAGACCTGAGCTAGGGTGCAAAAATGTGTTTCGCCAGGACAGGAAAGTGTATGACTGAAACACTACATGGCTCTGCATCCCAGTTGTACTTTGCATAAAACCGATGTTACTGTGGTATTACTAGGCTTTGATTATGACACCTGGATGACTCGTAATCAGAATATTCTCATAGAGAGGTTGGGGAGAAGAACATGTGAAGGTGAACCGAGTCAATGAATACATTGCCTTGCGCTGCAGACAATAAAAGCTTTTAGCTCACTTGGAATTTACTAAAGTTACAGGGCACTGGAGGACATGTATCATAGTTTATTCATTCTTTCCATACCAGAGAGGCCTCCCTCTGAGCAGAGCTTAGTCCATTTTCCATCTGGAAATATTCCCCTTTTAGAAGCCCATGACCTGTGAGGATGGTTGTTCTCATTTCGGGGGAAAGAAAAGAAAACCTCCATGAATTCCAAGGACTTAGTGTCACTGATTGTGTTGTATTATCCAGAATCAAAGAGCTTAATCACCATTTACACTAAAGCCTTTAGCACTGCTCAGGCAGAAAATTGTACTGTCTCCTGCTCTCATGTTCCTGCAGTCTTACATTGTCAAAAGCTTGAAAATGCCTGGGAGAGGCACAAAGGCACAAAGATGAGGCTTGCAGTTTTACAAGTATGTGTACAAAGAATGGCAGAGAAATCCACAGCCCAGGTTCAGGCCTTGCCTCTAGATAGATGTTTGCCCTGTCCAGATACCAAAACTACTTCAGAATCAGTTTAACATGGTAATCTAGTTGGGCTAATTGACCTTGCTGAGAAGACGAGACTCCTTCATACATGGGACTGGCTCACGTCTCTCTCCAAAATACTACCCTTAAGGCATGCTTGTGCATTATGTGGCAGAAATTATATTGTGTTATTCAGTCCAAACTTAGATGGGGCATGAGCGACCTCATACTCTGTAAGTATTAAGTCATAGAAAGATCACACAGCCATCCAGCGTATTCAGATATGCAGCATGTAATTAAAACAGGAGACTGAGAGCTGCAACTGGAAAGGCAATTGCCGGACAGCCTGAAGAACAGGTCTGTGCTTAGCAGTCAGAAGTGTTAGGCCTGCTTGGAATTTGTAGAGGAAAACGAGTTAAAGTAGAGGGCAACAACTGTGTGTTTTGTGCAGCACTTGGCTGCACTGCCAGTGAAAGGAAAAACAGACTCAGGTTCATAAGCACTTCATGATCCCTAGCTTTGTTTTCCCTTACCTCACCCTAACACCTTTCAAACTACCTTATTAACGTAAACCACTCATTCATTACACAGAGGTTTAGTATTTGCAGGAGTTTTAGGGAGGAGTAATAGTTACACAATGGCATCTGCAGCTGATTTACATTTATTTATCCAACAGTGTTTTCAAGTCTCTTGCCCAAAATCCAAACAGCCCCCCTGTCAGGGAATGCAGTGTCAAAAGAATGCACACATGCAAGGCTGTCTGAAATTTTAATTGCAGTAAGATCAGGAAGTTCAGACTGAAGGTTCGCAGAACAGCTCTAACCCCTTCTCCCTGGGTGTATCACGTTGTTACAATAGGGTCTTTCACTACATAATCATGCAGAATGGGCAACTCAGCTTGCTCTTCGACATGTAAAACCATCTCACACACTGCAAAGGGTTTCCACTCCTTTTCTGTCACCTCAAAAGAACTTCTTTACTGCTTCTTTGCTACCTTTTGGAATCGTTAGGAGTTCTAATAAAGTTCTAAAAAACCCTACAGAATTAGTTACAAGGGAGCCTGCATGCCTAAAGTAAGGACATAAATTCAACTAGGTGCTAAGTATATTCATGTCTTGAAGAACAGTTCTGGGTTCACTGATTCGTGCACTCACTTCAGTTTAAGTACATCTTTTAACAGTGCCCAGGTGAGTAACAGGATCCCAGATACGAAGGAGGGGATTAATTCCAAGTTGTCCCAGCTGCAGTGATACACAGAAGTCAATAAAGTTGGTTGTCATGAATCACTTTCAGAGCTGACAAAATAATGTAAACAACTGTTTTAAGATGAGTTTGATGAGTTCATGAACAGTGAAAAACTAGGGGATAACATCAAAAAAACAGATTTATAGACTCTGCAAATCTATCCTATCACTGTGGTCCTCTTTTCCTCTACACTCATTTGGTTTATGCATCAGTGACTCAGTTCTGTAACAGCAGTTTGGGTGTTACTGCCATGTCTCAGAAATTCTGGATCAGTCACCAGGGCTGATGCTCTGTAAGAGATTTCAATATCTCTCAGAAAAAATGTGAATCATTTTATGTTGAACACCAACCAAAGCAAGGCTGTGCCTCTGCAGACCGCTTCAGTACGTCTGACTGCTTCACCTGGCATGCACAGAATGCACAGAATGATTATAGAAAGGCTTGGGTGTGAAAAAGATGCTTTGTTTTTCCACATGCTTAATGTATGTGCTCATTTGGGAAAGCACTCTGTCTTCAGCTTAAAATATTCCGAAGAGGCCAGAACATTAAAAACAACAAAAACACACCAAAAAGGGATACTCTCCGTATCAGTATCAGTGGGTAAGCCATCAGCTTTGATAAAAGCAAATCTCTGATGTTGAGTGGAACTTAACAAAGTTTTGTTCCAGATTCAGATTTTGAACCTTTTCTTCTCCATGTGAATCTAATAGTGCTTTGATCAAGCATGAAGTGTAAATGCAACACAATAGATGTAAAGCCAGATTGGATCTGATTCCCAGCTCCACACTTCCTCTCCTAGCTGTGGAGTGTTCAGATACTAGTTTTACCTCTCCTTCTTCCCCATCTCTCAGTGTTAAAATGTCTTGTCCTCAAAGACATTCCTGCACAAATGGAAATAAGATAAACTGAATCAGGAGTATTAGTCTGCAAGGGAGTGATATACTAATTTTACAGTGCACTGCATCTCAAGCACTAAACCAGGATTAATTTATAATATCTGCTGATTAAAAAGGGAAAAGGACCGGACCTTACATTCCACAAAACAAATGAACAAATGACTGATGCCAGCCAGATGCTGGAGCAAGTGTCTACCTCCCCCATTAATATATGCTGCCTCAGACTTTCCAGGAAGCCTTCCCTAATGGCACTGCTATGGCAAAACAAATGCTTGGTTTATTCAGTCACTGACACCATACTCCTAGGATCTGTGGGGCACATTCCTTACCTTCAGAATTCCTTGTAACATTTTCAGCAGTTAAGCACTGTGCATCATGAAGAATTTGTAGGCAGAGCTGAGGAAGATTCTAGATTTATGGCTTGCATGTAATGATGTGCTTCTGCCCAAAGCAGTATGTGCTTAATCCTGAGCCAGCTGCTTCAGGACAGCTCATTACTAGAAATCAATGTTGAGGCAAATTTAGTTTAAACATAATATACAAAAATTTTATGTTGCATATTGCATGCAGCATATGTTGCAAAGGGATGTCAACCTTTTGACTGGATGTGTCATAATCTGTCTTTGCTGAGGACTTTGAGTCAGGACGATTTTCTTGAAGGTAAATTCTAGCTGAAAGAGTTAAGGATTATTGTGAAATCCTAGGCCACATAGAATGGAAGACAAGTAATGATCATAGATTTTTCTCTGCAAAACGTCTGTTTACATAGATAGCAATTTACTGGTTGCACAGAATCCTGAGACTCTACAAAGGTCCACACAAAGCTACATATTCCCACAAAAATACTGTATATACCAGTGTGATGGCCATTTAAGGAGCATTTGTGTGCAGGGTGTTGTGGAAAATATTGATCAAACATCTTTCTTCTGACTATACTGTTGTGATTAATTTTTACCTTTTTAATGATACTTTATTCCCTAACTGACTTAGGCAAACAGGCCATTTGAGCACTCCAGAAAAGTCACAAAATGTGATTAGAATCTGGTACAATAGAAATTGGTTTTTTTTCCAGGAGAAGAAAGAGAAAAAGAGAAACTCAGTGAGTGTTGGTAAGAGTGACTCTTGGTTGAATTACTAATATATGATGTAATGCACCTTGGCTTTCCCTTCTGACTTGAGAGCAGTTCAGGCTGCTGTTCCTGCCTGCAAATGTTCAGAGCAGGCACCAAAAAGGCATATGTGAGCTCATACCCAGGGAGAGGTTGTGGCTGAGGTCAGGGCAATGATACAGACTGCACTGCAGTGTTTCCTTGTTAATCAGGGTAAATCAATCGTGGTGATTGGAGCTGTGGAACAGCAATCAGGTCCAGATTATAACTCAGATAAGGTAAAAGCCTGTCTACTTCTTCCTGACTTTCCTCTACCAAGCAATTTTCAATATAAATTAAAATAAACACCAAAAGTCAACTCTTTGTCTGAAAAGCCTGTCTAACAGCCACTTTGTAAGGCAGGGGCCTGTATCACCTTGGCCAGGAGCCTTCTTTAACAGATCCCATTTTTATTCACATGGATATTCCAGGGGCCTGCGGCTAAATCCAGAATAACTCAGGGGGAGTTTTTCCAATGTTTACATTAGGACAAGAATTCACGTTGATCAGTAAGTGCATTCCTTTAAAGTTTTGTTTAGCACTTGTTTAACAGCTTTCCATATGCTTCTTCCCCCTTTTGAAAGCTGCACAGGAGCAGTGTAAATCCATATCAATGGCGCTTTAAGACTAGATTTAGGGTTCAGTTACCCGCAGATTGCACAGTGTGCCTCGCTGCAGAATGAGCTGCCGTTGGAGCTGTTAGAGCTTGTTATGATACAGGTGTTCACCACAACGAGAGGGAGCACAAAACAGCCAAAGAGATTCAGGACTACCCAAGTTTTGTTTATCACAGATTAGAACTACTGACTTCCAAGTGAAAGGCTCTGTAAGTACTAATTCCTCTCATCACTCCTTCCTTTTGACAAAATGCTCCTGTGATCTCTTTTTTCATGTGCTTCTGAAATCAGCTGGATGTCTCCAGTGTTTCCATGTTTCCAATGCACCATGGTTAAGGGACTTTGCTGCAGAAAACCTTCATCACCTTGGCCTTTGGATAAATAAACAGCACTGAGAAGTTGACTCTGGTGTTAGTCTCTTATAATATGCTGTCAGAAACTAGAAGCTCAGAATGAACAAACAAAAGAGAAGCAAGCTACCAAGGCTGGATAACAGATGTACCAAAAGTCCTGATGGGACCAAAGGACAGAATGGATGAACTGCAAATGAAACAATGGGCTGCTTTTATGCATGACAATTTCTGTGATGGATGACTAGAAGACATAAGTACTGCATAACCTGCTCATTTCCCAAGACTTAAAAAAGTGTTTGTTATGCCAGAATGAGAAATAATGCATTGAACTTTATAGAAGTATTATATGAATCAATGGCACACACTTGACTGTAATACTGTATTCACCTCCAAAAGAGCCACAGAGGACTTACCAGAGTTAAGTAACAAATGTGAGTGGGAGCAGAAAGTTTCTGTACAGGGGAGACGGAGGCTATTGAGGTCAGAATGAAGATGCTTAAGAAAAATCAGGGAATGATCCAAAACCATTATACTGTTACTGAATATTGGATGACTGCCACAGAGGCTGTGTAAATCTGTAGCATCAGTTTTGAGTACCAGGGATTTAACCCTATTGCTGTCACACATATGCAATGATTTTGAGGAATGTTAAAGTGGGGGGAAATTTGGCCCAGATTAACATCAGACTTAAAATGTGAGTAGTATTCTGAAAAGGTAAAGTCAGACAGAAGAAAAGAAGAACCCAGGCAGCCACTGAGGCAGTCACTGTAGCCAGCAATTTGGTGGCATACAGGAAGGAATTGGAAATTTCGTAGGGGGGAAAAAACCCACACAGAGGCAGAGGGTGACTGAGAGAATATGCTATGAAGTATATTGTGCTAGGCACAACTAATTTCTCACCAATAGAGGGAAAAAGGTGGAAGGACATAATTTCAAGTGACAGCCAGTATTTTTAGTCTTGACTACTGATGCTGCATCAGCTTTCCTGAAGCAATTAATAGGGATAATAAAAATATATGGATACAAAGCATCAGAATAGATTTAACTAATTTCACATGTCATTTCTTAAAGTTTTGGAAATAAAAAATTGCTTACAGAAGACAAAATATAGTAGAACAAATGATGAGAGAAATGCACTTCCCACGGTGACTGCCTATGATTTCACAGGTTATTTTGAAAGAATTAAAATAAGCTAAAATTAAAGACAGCGTGATAATTGTTGAAAACAGTTAAGTCCAATTCTGTGTTCAGTTACACCAGTTAATATTTCATTGTTCTCTTCTTGTTGCTTTCTCCTGTGGTAGAGGTATGACTGAATGGAAAATAAATGCATCCAGCAAACCTTGCTTCTTGTCACACTTCCAAGTAGACGTTTTACAAACTTTACCAGCAAAAGGAAGAGTCACTGCAGGACACATAAGGGAAAATAAAGCCTCTTTTGGAACAGCTCACTGACAGCAGTGGAACCAATTGAGCTGTAAATCAAATGGGAATCCTTACTATAAAACAGTGTTCTACCGCCCAAACACAGCTGAAAGGAACTGGTATATGGTACATTGCATCATAACCAGAGAGTTTCTGTCACCCTATCTATAGCAACAGCCTTGAATATTGTGGTCCAAATTCTCTCTTTTGTTATATGTGCACAATGATTTTTAGGGCTTTAATTTGGGGAGATTTGGCCCAAAATAAGATAAAACTGATAACTTGATAATTTTACCTCTTTCTGCACAAAATAAATTTGCTCACTGCAAAGCAGCTGCCTTTCAAATGCCTACACAGTTTAGGAGACCATACAGTAGTCTAATTCCTCGCCAGTGAAGTCAGGCTGTAACCATGGCAGCTGGGAGTGTAAATCTCTGATGTGTGAAAACGTCCAGGCTGATAAAGCAGATTGTAGTACAAGTGCATATGTGGTGTGCCTGGGTATACATTAAGCATCAAAGCGTGTGGCTTCAGGGTGGGAGCGAGGCAGAGGAGAACAGCCCACCAAAACCTTCACCAGAGCAGCTCTGGGTAAGCTGCCAGCTGGATCCCAGCACTGCAGGCACCCTAAGGACACTGCTGTGAATAGGCTGAGGGTCACAGGGCAAGGAGGCAGACAGGATGGGAAGGGATAATCCAGCAAAGGAACTTTGCCCAGTGCAGACTGGTTCTGGCATAATACAGTGATGATGTCCCTCAGGGGGAAAAGCACTAATTCCAGCCTGACCTTGGTCTAAACACTGCATTTGTTGCACAGAGAATAGCACAGAAGATGGCTCTTTTGCTCCAGTGAATGCAGTGTCTGGGGCCCAGGAATTGGCAGCATACCTGTCTACAGAGAAGGGGAAAGGGACAGTCTCCCTTTAAAAATTTTTAGTCTGGCATTAGGTCAAGCTTTTCTTCATCCTTTTCCAGGGAAACTGGAGCATTCCTTCTTTCCTTTCATTAAAATAAATGAATGTATGATTGATGATCCTGGAGCCTGATATCTTCCACGTGTTAAAAGATTAGCTATAGCAGTGGCTACTGCCAACAGCACATGCTGATGTGTTGCAACCCTAATCTCCAGGGTCCTTTTTAAGGGCAAGAAGCCCATTTCCATGGCCTAGTCAGCCACTGGCCTCTTTACTTCTGCGAAGGCACAAGCACAGCAGTGATTTTGTAAAGATAGGTCTTTACCTACCAGGAATCAAGCTATGACCCACTCGCTCATCCCAGTGAAGTTGCTGAGTGAGTAGGGAGCAGTGACATAGTGATTTGCACAATGGTAAGTGCAACAAAGCACAGGCAAAATTGAGGTCAAAATCCACAGAGCAATTAAAACCTTTCCTCTTACCAGGCACACTGGTATGGTCTGAAAATGAGCCGTTCCTCCAGAGTGCCTTTTGGAGAGGGTACTGAACTGAATCTGAACAGAAAACCATTTTGAGCTGCTATTTTTTCATCTCAGACCACACAGGAAACTATTATGATGATTTTTCTGAAGCTGAGCCAAGATGAGCAAACATTGACTTTTCTGGTTCAGAATAACAGAACAGGACTTGACAGCTTCACCAGGGACCTTTCTGCATGGGAACAGCTTGTTTCTAGCAGGCTCTGAACCTCACAGCTTTAGGCATTCATCAGCTTTCCCATCTGTTTTGCCCAAACGTGCACTGTGATGCTGCTTTGCTCTGCAGACCTTTGCAGCAGGCTGTTCACCACAGCAACTTTTTCACCTGTCTAAATTGATGCTCCTTACTGGGGAAACTTGCCAATTGTTTTATTCCTCTGTCTGAAATGTCCCAGAAGACTACTGAGATCCTTCTGTGTCTGCTCCTGCCAGTTTAAGCACCTGGATACACCCTTGAGTGCAGCTTAGATTCCAGATGTAGATACGTATGTTCCTTCACTGTACAGGCATAGGTTAATGAGGGAAGGCAGAGAAGCCTCTAGTCCTTTGACACCGGTGAGCCAGATTTTCCTTTCCCTGCTAAAATACTGTAACTACCCACTGCTGTGCTACAGCTCAGCTCCAATTTTTTCTGCTCAACAAGGCAGATTTAGAAAGGTGCAGAGAAACAGTCATGCAGTAGTGCCAGAAATGTAAGTAGTACTGCAGCCCTAGCAGAGAAGCAGATGGACAAATTCTTCCCTGTTTTGAGGCTTGGCATGTAAAGCCCTCTTCATTACAATGACAGCCCCCAGCCGTTGTTCATATACTGATAACACCAGTGCCAGACAACATCTCTGTGAACATCATGCTATTTTGTCACACACATACAGTGTCATCCTGAGGTCCAGAGCAGCCCCAGTGTGGCCACACATCTTCCTGGGCTTGCCTTCATCCACCCAGACAGATGAAGAGGACTAGAGGACCACAGTAAACCACAGGATGGAATACATCCAGCTGCCCCAAACCACAATTATCCTTATATTCCTTATTTGTTCAGACCTATGCCTTCTGTATGGCAGGAGATACAGTAACCAGTGAGCCATCACTGGGAAGTCACCATAAACCATGGAGTTTTACACTGGGATGAGCAATAGCTTACAGGAGCTGTAGGAGTTGAAAATTCTGGAAATGAAGCAACTGATAAATCTGAATGGCTTAGTATCCCAATAATCTCCCAATTAACTACTCCTGGGGTATTTCCTTCCCATTCTCCTGCACACACAGATTTTCTTTTAAGAAATCCCCAACTCTTCAAGTCAACTTTCTTTTATAATGAGAATAAAACAGGAGCACAAAGCTGGAGACTGTGTGCAACTGAAAAGATCAAAAACTATGAAATTTGTTTTCAGAATTATTTGATATATAATGAATTGCAAATTCAGTAGAATACCAGCTTGCAACAACTATGCCCTTTACCAGCAAGAGAAGCGAAAGAACAATGACAAAATGAGTCAGCAATGTGGATCTTCTGGAGAGAAGGCTTCTGGCACAGCAGGGCAACATAAACAAGTGTGCTATATATAGGACTGGTCCTTGGGTGAATACACAGATCTTAAAGATGACCTCAAACAGAACCCCAGTTCATATAAACAAAAAAATACATAGGATAGCTGTGTGGTTTGAAGCCTGGGCTGGATGCCAGTAGTTTCCAGTTTCCCTTTCTCCCAGTTCAGTTTATACAGATGGCCCCCAGCCTTTGTTGACACACAGGCAGTGATAGTGAGGAAGTTATGATCTGCTGGGAAATCACGCACGGCTCTTTTTTGTCAGCCAGCCATGCCAGAGGCCCTGGGGACAGACCCTTGTCTCAGGCTGTGTGCTCCTCACAGCAGAGGCTGTGTCTTGCTTTGGGCACATGCCCCTCCTCAGTACGATTTGTCTCCCAAATTGGGCAGCCGTGAAACATTCCCACACTCCCCTGTAGCGTGTTGTCCTCTCCAAACATTAATGTACTCCCCAGATTTTTAAAGTATTAACCTCTGAGACTGAAAAGGAGAGGTTTTTTAATACTTTAGTTATGGATCCTTTTTATGTTTATGGCCTAACACTTCCTATATTCTGGTGCACTATTTTACTGTAAAAGTATTAGATACTTATATTTACATTAGATCAGGGAGGATTGGGAGAGATTTCTGCAATGTGTATTCTAACACTGACACAAAATATTTGTTTACTGGGGGGNATTCTGTGTTTTAGAAGCAATGAAGTTGTTAATGGAGAGGAATTTAAAATATGCCCCTTGGCAACATGGTGGTTCCACAGAATCAAAACGCTTTTGGATTCTGTTCTGCACTTCATCAATTTATGGTTTATTCTGGACAACAATCCTTAAATAATATGATATGGTGATAAATTATGAATATTGGGCAAAACCTCCCACGAGATTAGTTGGTTAGAGCACTGTGCTAATAATGCCAAGGCTATGAGTTTGATCTCTGTATGAACAATTCATTTAAGAGCTAGACTTGATGATCACTGTGTGTCCCTTCCAACTCAGAATATTCTGTGATCCTAATGGAAATGCTCATCTTTTTAAGAAATTTTTCCCACAGTCTTCCTCTAGGCTTCATTAAGGAAAAGTTCAGATGGCTCTCAGAATCTTATTTCTTAATAAAAAACACACAGGAGTAGCAGACTTCAAGAAGACAAATTTGCTATCATATAATATACTTCAGCTTCAGGAATAATTGAATTTGAAAGACATGCTTGCACTGGTTTATACATTTTTGCTCTCTCCATCTCGGATGTCAAATCGTTTGCTGTGTTTCTTTGAGAGCTGAAAGAAATTAGGTCCAGTTTACACCTTTAAAGATCCCTTCAAGTGTTTTTCTAATTAATTGAATGAATCTGATTTATTCATTCTTCTTTCTGCAAATCTAGTAAATAGATGAATTTGAACAAAATTTATTTTGTCAGTTCTGAGACAGAAGCACATAACTCTCAAGACAAGGACTAGGTAAATGCTATACTCTGCCTTTTCTTGGGGCAAGAGATGTTAGTATTTTTCCAAAATGGTTTCATTCACTTTGCCCAAAGATTGTTACTTGGTGTAATGACTTTGTAAGACTCTTTTCTCCTGCTTTCTCCCACTCTGGTAAAGCTAATTTGTACTCTATGAAAGGTCTTCTTGTGCACACCCCTGCATAAGAGATAGCATGGCTGGTGAAACAAATAAAGCCTGCTTGCCCTCTGTGTCTCCTTCAAAAAGGCATTATTTTGGGCCTTTTTTCTCTTCTTAGTTGCACAAAACTTGTAGGAAAATAATTATCATTGAGATTTCCATCAAGTTCAAAAGTTTACTAGGTGAAAATGGAAGCCAGGGTTAGGAAAGATAGACTACTAACTCAGCTGAAAAAAAAATTCAACCTCCTTTTACTTCACTTTAAGGAAACATTGCACCCAAGAATTTTTGCCAGAAAAAATCAGAGTGAGTGAGGATAGGTTAGAAGCAACTTAGCCATTGTTTAAGCAGTGCTAACAAGATGATGAAGGCCTCCACATGCATCCTGGTTTATTTATGTAATTTCTGACATGGACACATATACTGTTGCTACTAAGCCCCAAATTAGCATTGTCCTTCACAGACTTGTCTCATTCAGCTAAAGACTTTTTAAAGAGATTATCAATTTAGCTCTAAATGTTTCACCCAAAGCAGAAATTCACCTTGAAGATGCCATTCTTGGTTCTGTAATTTCTTCATGATCTCAAAACAAAGTGATTTCTATTTATTTCAGTGCAAGTAAAGGCAATAAAACCTAAGGATGTGGAAGTCTTCTTGTATGACTCAAAACTAGATACACTTCTTTCTTCCAATCAAAATATTTCAAGCCACTGGAATGTATTGTAATCTAGTTCCTTTGTGCATTTGGGATCAAAAATAGCCAAGATACTTCATTTTTTAAATAATCTTCTATATTGTAGAGCTGATTTTTTTTCCTCCTAATAAAAAGTTAATTAAAGTCTGCTGTATACAGTTGGATTCATTTCATAACACAGCACATGAAGCACAGCTCTACCACAAAAAACAAAAACCCAAGTTCTTTCTGTTCCTTTTTTTTTTTTTTTTTGCTTGGTTTGCGTTAGCAAGGGAAATTTCGTCATGTGAAATGTGCACCAGGATAAATTCTGCATTCAGTCCTTCCCACTGTTCACCATCCAGCCACATTCATTTGAAACAAGCATCCCCATTCCACAAGGATGTTCCTTTCAAGCAAGCCAAACCTTCTGCTTTGGCACAAGCACAGTAGAAAACTGGGTGATGAAGCCTAGAGCTGTGCTCTGACCTCATACCATTTGTTGCTTTGGGATATGCTCCCAAGAAACTCACTTGGCAGAGAAGGAGACATTTCGTACCTCTGCCACATCCCAGGCTGATTCTCTCCTTCTGACCTGACTCAAAGAAATGCTCCACATCATAGGGAGGTGCAGCCCAAAGTCCATTCAACTCATGGCTGCTGTCAAAGGATGTCACAAAACATGGCTGACACCATTTCCAACCTGCATGCTGTACCTTAGGGTAGATAGGAACAGAGCAACAAGTTTCACTGAGTGCACCACCCCAATTCTCTGCTAGTGTGTGCAAAAGACCTTTTTTCAGTGGAAGATCCATCACTCAACAGAGAAAAATTTAGGGTCCTCAGAGAAATGTGTATGCAAAAGAAAGAAAATATGTCTTACTGACATCTATCAGCATTAGTGTCATAACTGAAGCCCCACAATCAGTTTGTTGAGTGGTTACGGTGTGACCTTCATCTTTTGCAGCCTCAGATCTCTAAGTTCATAAGTCGTAAACTTAAAGAGAAGGAGAATTCCTTTTAAGAGATCAAGATATTTCACAGAGGAGGAAACTGATGCATGCTGAGATGATGCAAATGTGGTGATCAATTTAGGCAGCAATAGAGTGGGACAGTTCTGAGAAGAAAAATCTGCTGGAGTTCTGGAAGAGCAGTGTTACGTTCTAGTGGTTTTGAAACTAGAAGAAGGAAAATAAATGAAAATTCTTTTCTTCTTTTCTTTTTTTTNGTTCTTCATCAGCTGTGCAGTACATACTCTTCCAGTTACAGTCATTTCCTAGCTCTTCAAAGGATTTAGTACTTTCTTTTTCACCCCTTCCAAAACAGAACAATAAGGACTGTGGAGACCAAAATTATTCAACTACATAATACAGTTTCCTCAATAAGAACCAGCTGATACTGCACAAAACAACAGCACAGCCATGGACTAGCTTGCTGTTTGCAGTCCTGTGCCCTCAATAGTAAGGACCATATTGCTTTGTTTAAGCAGAATGCAACTCAGCATGAGCCACGAGATGAGAAAAATAGATAATGAAGACACAGCACCCTGCAACCTTTTGCTGAGTTTTAATTTCAGTGTGAACAGTTGCACAGACTTAATTAGAAAATGACAGAGCACTACTGCTGGAGAGAGACAGCTGACACAAAGCATTCCAAGATGCCTTGGACAAAGGTCAGTCAAAAAACTCTTGCATAAACACCATAAATGCAAATTTCATCATTTTTATGGAGTCAGATTTTCTGCAAGAACACATGTGCTTTTAGTCATCTATTTTTTCACATCCTCAAGTGTGGTAGATAAATCATTTGGCCAGGAGACCCTAAGCTAAACAACAGCTTGGGGGACTGAATCAACCTTGTTTCCTTGTTTTTCTTATATTTACCCTTTTCACAGAGATATTTCTACATTTCACCTTTAAGATAACTGCTTATTTACTAGAGAAAAAAAGGAGTTCCAGATAGCTGAAAGATTAGTGGAGAGAGAGCTGAAGCTTGGCGGGCTGGGAAAGGTTATCTAAATCCTGAATAAAACATAATTTTTAATGGAGACTAAGCAAACTTATCCGGAACATGGAGATGAAAAATACAGGACCACTTGAGTAAACAGTGATGTCATCAAATGGCCACATGATATGTGCCAAGTGTCATTCTAAGGCCACAGCTGGTCATGAGATCCATAAATCCAAATGAAACCTGAAGGTCACTTATCCTTATTTCTGTAGCAAGAGAACTAATGCAAGGAAGAGACTATCACAAGAGCATTTTACATGTGAAGCCATTCAGCCACTAATTATGGATGAGGCCATTGCTTCCACAAACAGCTAGCTACAGTGTCCTGCTGTGACTGGCAAAGGAGAGAGCTTGTTCTGCAGAATGACTGCAGCTTGGCATCACAATGTCAACACTTGGGGTTTCTCTGAGTAGAAAGACAGCCTTCTGATCATGAGAGATTTTCCAGTTCTCTTAGAAACCAAAAGAAATCACCTCTGCTGTTGGGACCAGGCTCTGACCTGGGTGGCTGCATTCTACCTTCTGTGGGTAGCCTGGCCTCAGGTCCCTATTCATCTAAACCACCACAGTTTGGGATCCAGATAAAAGGTTTCAGTTTATTCTTATCTCTGTTATGAGAGGTAAGCTTAATTTGATGTCAGAAAACCTCACCAATTTTGGTTTCATTCTGCCAGTTGAGGCATGGGATGGCTCATACCAGTGCTCCTTTATAACTAAACCTCAGTGGTTGGATGGGTAAGATGGTAACATTCCAATTTTAGATAATTTCTGTTTATAAAATGCAGATGAAACTGGCAATGGCCTTTTACCTTAAATGATGCTAATTTTTGCAATGGAAGTGGTAGACCTTGTCAAAAAGTACTTGAGGATCTCAGATTTCTGATGTTCTGAAATGGAAGATATATAGTCTCTGTTTTTTACATTTAACTTACCAGAATTTCAAGCAGCAGAGAATATGATTAGTTTCTTTTCTTTGCTTTTATGAAAAATATTCTAGTGATTTATTCTTTGCAATTTGTTGCAATGTACAAAATCCTGCTGCAGCCTTACCTCTGTGCAAGCTTACTCAGAAGAAACTCACCAAGGTTCAATTACTCACTAAAAGCAGAAGAGTTTATAACAGCAAAGTTTATAATAGTAAAGGTTATGAAGTTTTTAATAGCAAAGGCAAGAGGCGAGGGGCAGAATCCTTCTGAGGCAGAAGTTCAGTGTAGCCAGCAGAATTATGCCACAAAACTGTGTCCTCTTTAGAAAAGTCGCTTTATTCAGTGAGATGCTTCCCAGCATATCCAGTGGAAAAGTTGTTTTTGATGGGTTTTAACCACTGTAGAAGTCATCTTTCGTGTGGCAGGCCCTCAGGACTTTGGTCAGCCACAGTCTTGAAACCCACACTATTCTATGGTTAGATGATATAAATACCAAGCTTTTAAAAAGAGAAAAGCAGAGACAAGCTCTAGGAGCAGGGCTTAACTTTTCTATAAATATTCGCCTAAATACAGTGCAGCTATTTCTAAAACACAGCACACAGATTTCAACAAATAGATCTCACAACTAGAAAATCGTTGGACCAAATGTTGTAAAAAATTGTGCCCTGAAAAAATTTTGGTTTTGTTATTCCCTCCAGCTCTTAAGAAAATATCTCCTCTTCTCAAAGATAATTTCTCTTCTTCCTGACAGGTTCTTTCACAACACTGTTGACTCAGGCCACCACAGAAATGCCTATAAATACTCACATGTATGGACAGGTTTACATCTGTAGAGCTCACCATGGTCAGCAAAAGGAAGGAAGGAACAGATTTTCATCATCCAGATGGGGAAGATTCTTATCACACAGCAGATTTTTATATCAAGACAATAGATTTTACTGCAGCTAGCTCAAACCTCCTCTGCTGAGCACAATCCCTTATGAGAGCAGGCCTGTTTCTGTAGCAAAGCTCTTTGTAACAGGCAAGGGCACTGCAGTCTGGCCAAGTGCAACTAGTCTAAGCTGACACAAGTCTGTAGCAAAGACAAGTAGATGGATTCTTGAGATTGGCAGCAAAAATTCCCTAAGCCTAAGAAAGATTTTAAACCAAGAATTTGATGAACATACAATTGGTTGTTGAACAAAGAGAGCAGTTAAATAAAAAGAGCAGATTACAGTGTGATGTCCAAGGCGGGGCAATCACATCTCTCTTTCCCACTGTAACAGAGAAATTGAGTAGACTATAGTGAATATGAAAGGCAGAAGCTTAAAAACTACTGAAATTGGGGTTTTTTCCTTATGTGTTTACTGGTTTTGTCTCTCTGCAGAATCAGGTTTGGTGAATCTTTGGACCTAGTTATATTCCTGTTGAAGGAGTTAGAGACATAGATAAAGGCATTTTTTAGTACAACTTTTTTACTTACATAGGTCCTGTTTAACTGGGGGGTGGAATAGTGAAAACTACCTCTATGTTTCTTCCAACAGAAATATCTTCCTAATGCCTCACTTATTTACCACGAGTACATAACTCTCTTCTGGTTTCCATCCCTGCTTAACATATCTGTTTATCATACCCTTTTCTCAGCTGTGGCAGCACCAGGAAGCTGAACTTTCTCCTCACACTTGGAAACTAATAGAATAAATTCCTAAAGTCCACTTTTCTTTAGTGGTTGACCTATTTGAATTACAGCTAAGCTGGTACCAGGCACAACCTTGGGTCATGACACAGAGTTGTTCAGTCAACATACTTTGACAGGATGCATGAAATCCCTATATATCCCATTGGTTCTAGTTCACAGGCTTTTTCAACTTTCTTTCTCTCACATCAGTGACAGCAAGAATTACCACTTTACCCTCACAGACTTCATATCCTTATCCACCCTCCAGGAAGACTGTCATCCAAAGCTATCCAAAAAGTAAAAAGAGAACTGCAAGAAGTATTTATTAACTTCTACAGAATGCAAAGTGTTGGACTGCCTAACTTTGCTTAAGCTCACTCGTTATTTATTACCAGCTGAGGCCACTATTTTTTCGTGGAGCATTTAGGAAGGAATTGTCATTCATAAGATCTGTCACTATAAACTACAGAAGGACTGCAGATTATAAATAGTGGTAATGGAATGATACTGGTTTATCCTATTTTATCCCAATAGGCTGATAAAACATAGCTCATCAGATAGCCTAGCTCTCAGATGGTCTGGTTCTTGCTTCCCAGACAGCATTCTTCATTTCCAGATTTTCTGAGGAGGAGCCTTCTTCAGATGATGGGCAGTGTCCCAAGTGCTTGATAGCCTACAGTTTGCTATGGTTAGAAGCTAGAACAGAGGGTGACCACAGTGACCACACTGTGAACTGATGTGTGAACTGCACAGGGCTGTAGCAACACAGAGTGGAGGAGTCAGATCAGTTCAGCCTCTAAAGCAGGCACATGGCAAATTGGCCTGGTAGAATTGAAATATGTCGGTCTAACACACAGACATGGGTAGGACTCAAGACCAAATTAATGCTGAGGTGAAAGTGCCACCCTTTTCTTCATCTGAAAAATGGATAGATTAACACATTGGCACTTTGCAGTGGGGTCACCAGAATTAATGCATTTGTGCTCAGCTGCTGCAGAAATTACGTCTTTCCTGTAGCTAAATAAAAGCAGCCAGTGCCAGATGCTGGAGGGGACAAGATTGGGGATAGAGAAGTGGGTTTTTCCTAGCATAGTAATTTCTTTAGATCAATCATTTTCTTAGTCATGTCAGGCAAGTTTGGCCAGTGATATATTTGGAGTTGAAAGGCTGTGGGTTTTGTCCCCATTGTCTCAGTTTTGGCACACAGGGATAATGAGTTTCACTAACCAACAGTACATGTATTCATTAGCATTGGCTGCTGTTGACCATGGGAGTCAACCTGATTTCTTCATGCTCTTTTTTTAGAAACTTTCAAACAGGGATGAGGAAAATTAGCTGACTCTCAGTAAGCATTTTAAAAATTGTTCCCTCCCTGCTCACTGCCCCAAATAAACAGCAGAAAATTACAGTTTGTCTAAGTGCTCAAACAGCTTTGATTTTGCTCAGTTGTTATGAAGGAACTTCATCACAACAGAAGTAGAATTAGTTTACATTCTTTCCTTTTTAATAAGGCATTGAAAATATTAACACTGGCTCTGCCTGAGTAGCATTTAATGTCAGTATCTCATCATTTGAGCCAAGTGCAATGCTGACTTTAAAAGCAAGCTACAGTCTAAAAAGTGGCTCCTTGAAAGTGCTGATGCACTTTAAGTTCACTCTTGTTTATCTCTAACAGACAAGATAAAGGTTGAGGCAGTTTATTCTTAATCTTTTAGCTTCCAGCACTATAGAATTTAAAATATTGGAAATTCTACCAGAAACTAGAAGAGACCAGCTGACAGCCTGATAAAGGTGGCAAACAAATGCTAACTCTTCTTCCTCTAGCAGGAACGGCTGAATGTCACTAAAAGAAGGAAAACTTCTCAGTAGCTCAATTTTCTCCTCAACAAGTCAAAATCTGCAAACCCACAAAACCTCATTTCTGTCAGTGCCACCTTCCACAGTTAACTGATATTTAAAAGAATACATTTTCAGCAGTTTTAGAGGTAAAACTTCTAAAGTTTTAGTTCTTTGACCTTTACACATCACCTTTTTTGTTTGCTTGTTTGTTTCTTTGGTTTTGGGTGGTTTTTTTGACAGAGAAAGTCAGGACAAGCAGTCTTTGTTCTATGTACTGTTTGTCACTGAATTTAAAGTACCTTCATACCTAATTTGGGGTTACATTTGACTCCACCCTTTTATGGAGCAAAAGAGAATACACAAGTTTTCAGATGAACGGATTTCCCATTCACCACTAAACAAAGAAGCAATGAAAAGATGCAAGGTTTTTTTTCTTTTTACCACCACCACTCACACCCCTTCCCAGCAGAAAGCACATCAGGCACAAACAGCATAGTATAAGAGGGCTCAGGGAGAGGCTTTTATTTCATTAGTTGAGAAGATTAGGGCTATTTGCAAGTATTTTGAAGATGGGCTGATCACTGTCAGAGATCATGACCTTTGCTTCCTTCTGCTGGGTAAAGTAGCAAAGGAAAAGGAATGAAAATATTTTGTGGGGATGCTTCATGAAATAATAGAGTTACCTGAGAGAGCACTGTTAACTATTTTTAAGCTAGGACCAGCTAATTAAACAATTAAAGGTTGCAGATCTTGCCCTGAATATAGGGTCAGGTGCTGAAAGGCTCTTTTGTAATTGGTAAACTGCTGTGGCTAGACAGAAAGCAAACTACATGCGTGATCACAAGCCCTCAAAAACCAGTCCCATGTAATGGACTTTTAAAAAGAAAAAAACCAAACAGGGAGCCATTCAGTTTTCAAATCAGACGGGAACAAATTCTCTTACTTTTGAACACTTTTTTCCCTGCCAAAAGCAACAAGATGAAAATGAAAAGGGTCTAAACCAGCTATTTCAGATGTGCATAGTGCAGACCCAGCATCCTAGGTGAGATCAAAAGCATGACTCCACATGATGCTTCCTTTGCAAGGTGACTGGAAAATAGAATGAGAAAACCCAAGACCACGTTACACAACTTGACAAAAACAAGTGTGATCTTTTAAAATGACAGTTTGCAAGAGAGAAGAGAAAGAGAAGTCAACACCAACCCAAGCTCCCAAATGAGTGAGTTCAATTATCCACGCCTTAGTGTTCTGCTTAAACTGAGGACCTTGGAAGTAGATGATAGGAAATGTTCAACAAATACAAGTGTTGGTCTGGAATAACTCAACACTCTGATGGAAAGAATGGAAAAGTAAAATAAACAGCTCTATTGAAAGGACTCAGCTATATATGTGGGTGACAACTACAGATGCTTTAGCACCCCATGGCAGTAGAAGTTAAGAAAGTGATTTTCTTGGGCCATTCATCAGTGCCTGGGGTGAAGGGGCAGATGCCTCCCCAGCAGGTTCACTGGTGACACAAAGCTGGGAGGAGTGGCCAGAGGGCTGTGCCCAGAGGGCTCTGCAGCCCTTCAGAAGGGCCTGGACAGGCTGGAGAGATGGGCAGAGGAGAACCTTCCGAAATTCAATAAAGGCAAATGCAGGATCCTGCACATGAAGGGAGGGTGTCAAGAGGATGGACCCAGGCTCTGCTTGGTGTTGCCAAGCAAAAGGAAAAGAGGTAATGGAAAGAAACTGACACACAGGAAATTCCACCTGAACATGAAGAAGAACTCTACTGTGCGGGTGACCGAGCACTGGAACAGGTTGTGCAGAGAGGCTGTGAGGTCTCCCTCACTGGAGATATTCCAGACCTGTCTGGATGCAATCCTGTGCCATGGGCTTTGGGATGACCCTCCTTGAGCAGGGAGCTTGGACCAGATGATCCACTGTGGACCCTTCCAATCTTACCCAGTCTGTGATTCTGTGATCCTGAGATGAGCAACTTCAAAGTATTTCCAGTCTTAATAAACTGTCAAAGGACCAAACATTATTCATGTGCCATTATTATTATTAAAACCTTTTCTCTCTGAATCACCAAAAAAATTCATTTTAATACCCCCTAAGTACTTCAATGAGGTTTGAAAGTGCAGGTTAAAAAATGGTATCTTCCTTACCTTTTCAAAGACAAGTTATTTTGCATTTGAAAATCATATTATTTTAGTCTTGAAAATTGTGTTTTCAATGCAGTATATTCCTGTAATGTGAGTCAGGAACACTTTAAAGTGACTGTTTTCAAATTCCTACAAGAACTTAGGAGTTTTCCAGCAAACCAAAACATTTAAACCAGGGCTTTTCTAATATCCAACTTAAACCTCCCCGGACACAACTTCAGCCCATTCCCTAGGTCCTGTCACTGGTAACCACAGAGGAGAGATCAGTGCCTGCCCCTCCTCTTCCCCTCACAAGGAAGTTGTAACTGCAATGCGATCCCCTCACACTCCTCCAGGTTGAACAGACCAAGTGACCTCAGCCACTGCTCATATGGCTTCCCCTCAAGGCCCTGGTACCATCTTCATATTCCTCCTTTGGACGCTCCCTAATAGCTCTATATTTTTCTTATATTGTGGTACCCAAAACTGTCCCCAGCACTCGAGGTGAGGCCGCCCCAGCTCAGAGCAGAGTGGGACAATCCCCTCCCTTGCCCGGCTGGTGATGCTGTGCCTGATGCCCCCCAGGACAGGCTTGGCCCTCCTGGCTGCCAGGGCACTGCTGGCTCAGATTCAACTTTCCATCGACCAGGACCCCCAGGTCCCTTTCCATGGCACTGCTCTGGCCTTCTTTCTGTGCAGCTCACTGAACAGAGATCTTTCTGCAGGGTCTTTTGTGCTGGGCCTTGAAAACCTGTCCAATCTGCCCAAATGCTAATAATTCTGTGGTGCTTTTCAGTGTTACCAGGGTTGTCCTTAAACAAAATCTCACTTCATTTTCCCTTTTTAGGCAGAAAGCCCAGAGCTAATTGAATACATTCTCTCTCTTCTTCAGTGACTATATGCAATGCTGATGTGTGCATATAATGTGGGAATCACGTTAATCATAGGCACACAGATTTCAAAGCCAAGAGTGCTGGTTGTGATGACCTAGTCTGATCCGCACTGTAACACCAGGCATAGAATTTCTGCCAGTGATTCCTGCCTCAAGCCCATGATTTTGCACCTCAGTTCCCATCTGTATAAACTGAGCTGCAGCTTCCAGACACAGGGTTTATTATGCCTCTCTCTGCTGCATAAAAGAGTTCTTTGTTCACAGAAATCTTCTACCACACTAAAGTCTTGTGGGTTCTGACCAAGCCACCTCTTCACTTTCTCTTTTGCTAAAATGAATAGATTAAGCCTTTTATATCTCTACCCCCAAGGTAAGGTTTCCAGGCTTTGAGTCCTTCTGCAAAAAGACCGTGTAGATCTACGTTCTTGGTATCTCACAAAAATCCTGAAGCTATGAAGCTCCTGCAGTGCAGGCTCTTCAAAGATCACATAGTTAATCATACAGAAGTTTGTCATTTCAGCCTTCCAGTTGGGTCCACAGCCTTTGCTTTGTCCCCGAGCATGTGTTATGTTTTCAGCTCTGTCATCACCTGGCATTTCTCAGTTTATCCAATAGAATGTCCCTGTGCACAAAGTAAGTTTTAAATGGATCCTAGCAGCTGCACATATGCAGGGCTGTGGGTCCATGTCCAGAGCAAGAGCTCAGGAACTCTGTACTCACGCATAATAAACACAGAAAGCAGTAATCAGTTAGAAAGATTTAAGCAATTAGGTAGGGTATCACACAAAGTCTTGGCTGTTCTGGTTTAGACTAAGACTTTTTAGTTCGGTCTGTTACTGCTGACTTGGTCCTTTAAAAACCAAACTTGGCTGAAAGAGCTGCTCCCAGTAATTCCTGTCACCCTGCTTGACCTGCCATACTTGTACCCCCATCAAATGACAGCTCGCCAAATGTGCTGTTCCTATAATTACTAGCAAAACCGCATGTAATCCATGTCAAACTAGCCCTAATTTTCATGGCAAGATTCCCAGGATTTGCAGCAATCTGATGTGACAGAGATCTCAAGAAGTTCACAAATCCAAAAAGTACGAAGGTTGTCAACGGATTCATCAGGAAATTAATAAATAATGCAGAATTCCCTTTGCACTGGGAATTCCCTATCTTGGACAGATATATACAAGTATATGCATACATAACTCCAGATTCCAAAATCCTTGCACGTAATTGTACTGTAGAAATCACTGATTTTAAGGCAACAAGTGAGATTTAGAAGTTTAACAGAGGTGCTTAAGTGCCATGTAAGTCCTTTTAGATGCCTAGGATATTCAGCAATCTGTAAGAGGTGCCTGATATCACAGGGAAGCCAACAACAGAACTGTTATATAAATTGCTCTAATCAAGCTAATGAGAATTGAAAGCTCACTTTACAGAACAAATTTCAAGTGTTTGCTTTCCAATGTTTTTTCAGGTTTTTGTTTGCCAATGTCAGTCATGGTTTCCATATTTTTTTAATAAATGAAAAAGTTATTCGCCCTAAGCCCCTTCGCAATATGCAGCTGCTTTTACCTGTTTATATTTACCATTTTTGTGTTTTTAAAAAGTGGGAGCAGGAGGAGAATCTTGGCAAATAGAAAGCAAAACAGCATTAAAATTCTTCACTAAAAACAGTTTTAAAGAAAACAAAATTTCCAACAGACCATGTTGGTACACAATACTGCTCTTTTTAAAATTTTATCATTAAAAATCAATAGGCTGTAAATACAGCAAGTCATACAATTTTAAGCTGCTATTTTGGGCAATCTATAGACTCCAAAAATGTTTTAAGATTCTTTTCACAGACAGTAAGACTAGACATGTCTCTTTTCCTTTTCTATAAATACTAAGAGTCTCAAGCCTCTTTCTGTGGTATTAAATGGTCTAAATTTTTGACATACATTTGGCGCTATTAATATTTACCGTAAGTGTAACATTACTATTTTCTTGCAAAATCTGAGACACACAACCCATTGCCTGACTCCATACTGAGTGTGAGGTAATGCCTCTATCCACTGATCAAGAAGAAACCTAGGAACCAGAGAGCTGCCTTTTCAGCAGAGTTGAGTCGGTGTTTTCATTTTCAACATGCTTTGCACTAAACATCACTAAAGCCCTTTCACTAATTCTGATCTTGTGATTTCTGCCATTGACAAGTAGAAGCAGAACCCAGCAGAGCAAAGTGATGTAGCATTAGGGTATTGTTTCAAAAGCAACATCTAAATGTGACGGCTGCTCCATTGTCTGGCTCTTTAAATCCAGCCTAGGATTTTCCTTATGGGACACTGCTCCAGCAAAATAAATAAATGGGCTGTAGTCTAAACTCCAAAGCCCTCTATAAGATGTTATTGTGTTCCAGGCTCAGCAATAATAGAAGAGACATCACATTACGGCAGACGTACACTTCTGCACTTTTGGAAAGATCAAAGCTTGCCTTGTCTGCACTAACTGTGGATAGATACAAGATGGCTTGAGCCAGCATGGTCTAAAATACAGTAGGGGAAAATGTCATCAGCATCCTCTGGGCTAGTTTAAATTGCCATTCTTCTTATTGCCTCACTGAATGAAAAGCCTGAAAAGCAGCAGCTGGTAAATACCTCAGTGGTGAGGGGAAACTGCAAGCAGAGGAGGAAGCATCGTAGAAAGGTTTATACCTCTATGGAAAGCAGAGAGACCAAAGAGGCCACATGTTCAGGTTGAAATGCTTTAAAAAGGGCAGGTTCCCCACATTATCTACACATCAGCCTCAAAACCAAATACTCTATCAAATCTTGACGATTATTCTTACAAAATGGCACAAATTGGGCAGAGGCAGTGCAATCCAAGTGGAGCAGCCATCACCTAATGCCAGATACTCTCCCATGGAAATCTCTGTGTAGGTCACTGGTCCTGACTCCCCGTTACCTCCAAACAATGTCTACATACATTGAGTTAAGGGGCCTGATGTTTCCCTCACCTTCTGCCACTAGCTCAGACAACGTGTTTGTAACAGGCTGGACACACTGCCAAAGCGTGCACTGAATGAGTCTCAGTGTCCTTTAAAATGTCACAATTCAACCTTCACAAGCAACCCTTAACTTCTGATTTGCTTCTGCTTGAGGATATTGGCTTTGGACACAGAGGTGTTTCAAAAGTTCAGCACACACACTTCCCAGCCAGACGTTGCTCCCCTGAAGGCATTGTCCCAGTGCCTGCTGGGCTACAGAGCTCCCACAAGAGCTGCAGCGCCAGGACAGTCAGTGCCCAGGACGATGGGAGGGTCACAGGCCCAGGCTAAGGAGAGGGGGGCTGTCAGGGGACTCTGGGCTGGCTGCCTGGCTACAGGCAGGGAGCAAGGTGGACCTGGAGGGGGTTCCTGAGGGCTGCCAGCTTTCCCACGGGAAACCTTGGCTGCACTTTCTGCTGTGCTACATGACGCTGTATGGGCTGTAAGTCTGGATGTTAATGCAGAAGCAGCATGTGGTCCTATACAGACAGAGGAGGAACTAAGCCTCTTCTTCCTCATTAGGGACAGTAATGCCTCTGGAAAGTCAAGTACAGGATAATTGTGGTTTGCTCAAAGACACTGAGTAGCTAAGCAGGACATACGACTTAACCCTCACTTCTACTTTCGCCACCAGTCTGTTTCATTCAGGGTCAGGGTCTGATCACACACAAACTTACAGTGCTGGCCCTGCCTCACTGGGCAGCTAACATGGGTAGCTGACACACGAGGTCTGGTTGCATGTCTTCAGTGGATTCCTTTCAAAACAACTGGTTACACTAGCTAAAAAATGCATGTAGCACAGTGTATCCTTCCAAAGCATGAGATCTTACTGCTGACCTGCTGGTCTCTGGTGAATACTTATAAAACACCAAATGTGTTTCTCATGCAGCTTTACATAATCAGTCATGGACTTTCAACTGAAACATGCTGTACCTTCCACACTGCAGTTATCCTGCCACAGCCAAGAGCTAATATTTCATCCAGCTCAACACAGCAAACATCCCTGGCTTTCTTTAATGCTTAACTGCAGCCAAAGATAGAGCTGAGTTTTTGTAGAAGAGTGCTAATAGTGATGATTATTATTATTGTATATATTATTTCTCCTGTAGCATTTTCCCTCTCTGCTCTGCACTGAGGTGGCCTCATCTTGAGTCCTGTTTGCAGTTTTGGGCAGCACAATATAAGAAAAATATAAAGCCATTATAGAGTGTGCAAGGAAGGGCTATGAAGATGGAGCAGGGCCTTGAGGGGAAGCTGTATGAGAAGCGGCTGAGGTCACTTGGTCTGTTCAGCCTGGAGAAGAGGAAACTGAGGGGAGACCTCGCTGCAGTTACAACTTCCTTGTGAGGGGAAGAGGAGGGGCAGGCACTGATCTCTTCTCTGTGGTGACCAGTGGCAGGACCCGAGGGAATGGGCTGAAGTTGTGTCCGGGGAGGTTTAGGTTGGATATCAGGAAAAGGTTCTTCACCCAGAGGGTGGCTGGGCACTGGAACAGGCTCCCCAAGGAGTGGTCACAGAACCAAGCCTGACAGAGCTCAAGAAGTGTTTGGACAACGTTTTCAGGCACATGGCGTGAGTTGTGGATGGTGCTGTGCAGGGCCAGGAGTTGGCATTTGATGATCTTTGTGGGTCACTTCCAACTCAGGATGTTCTATGATTCTATGATCATTTGGGGTTTCGGTGACAGAAAAGACAAAAATATTGCTGTGCTAGAAGCCATACAAAACAACAGCTAAATGCTGAGCTTTGCTACTCTACAATAATAATATTCAAATTTTATGTTAGAAATTACAGAAATTACAGGAACAGGACCGTTTGTGTCTAAAATCACTCAGTGTTTTGATCTGGCATAATGAAATGGCTCAAGAGGATGATACAGGAAAACACCTGAATGTGGGGAGGAGGGGAGGCAGGGAGAGAAAATGAAGGTAGGTGATTTCAAGTAGCTGAAACCAGTCACAACCAGAGTTTGTATTGGTGGTGATCCACAAAAGTTACTGTGGAAATGCAGTGAAATTTTGAGATCCTGTTTCTTCATTTTTCACCTATCCAGCATTCTCATGAACCTTGTAAGAGCAATAATTCTACAAGTCCCTAGACAGCCATTTCTTAAATATCCTTACAGCTAGAAAGATTTTTAGGGGTTTTTTCTACCTTTCTTAAATATCTAATGTAAGTCTTCTTTGCTGAACTTAGGCTGATTTCTCCTTGCTTTACCCCATCTTGACCTGTTGAATTGATCACTGTGTAACACCCTTGAAAATGTCCGAACACTTTCATATTTGCCGCCTCTGCTCCTGCCATGTTCTTTTCCCTAGACTAAACAAAACTTGTCCTCTCAGCCTTTGCTCCCAGTTCATGTTCTCTAAGCCTCTTATCACTTTTGTAACTCCAGAAGTGACTCTTTCTTACTGACATAAGATAAAGAAGTCTGTCAGGGTGTGGAATAGACTTACAAGCAAGGGAGAGCACTTACACTGTAAGAAATACAACAAAATAAATATCAGCATTATAGTAGAAGTTATTCCATATTGCCAGAGATTGATTAGGTGAGACCAAATATATTGCTTCTACCTTTGGTTTCTGCTGGAGTGGAAGCAGATGGAAGAAGCTGAAACAGCCAGGGCTGTATCAACTCATGCTTTCACAAAAAAGTCATTAATAAGACAGCTCTTCCCCCATGTCTGGATAGCAGTCAGTGCCCTATCAGTGGAAAAGCTGGAGTGGAGGAGCCTGTGGTTCGTGAGCTTTAGTGGCACTAAAATGCTTTTGTCTCCTGCTGATGAAGCAGGAGCATGATGGTATCAAATCACAGACATGCAGACACCCTGTGAAGCAAGGGTATAGCAGAAAAGCATGTCCATGCTGTCCATGCTGTGCAAAGCAACACGGTGGAAATGCCCTTCAAGCTGATGTCTGCTGGCTCTGGAACAGCAGGCAGTGCCACTGTACTGCAGGTGATGGGTTTGGAGGGTAAGGATAATCAAAAGCCTTGTAGCAGAATGAAGCCCCTGCAGCATGTTTATCAGACAGTCCAAAGGCCATCCAAATCCCTTATTTTTTTCTGGGCTCTGCCCTGAGAGTTTTGTTTGGCACTGTGTCACACTGTGGTGGACCTCAGCTGCAAAGCAGCCTACCCCTCCTCCCTCATTTTCCTCTTCCAGAAAAATCACAGGGATGCACACACCTCTGCCTCATCCTTCTGTGGGAATTCACTGTCTCCTTAGCTGGATCCATCCATTAACATCAGCTTTCAGGAGGAAGGACTGAGAACCTTTCCAAAACAGGCTGGAAGAGTGTGAGATACTGAGCAGGGAAGGAAGGGAGGAACTTTTTCCTTTAAGTCCTAAAGGAAAGTTTGAGCCTATAATTTGTTTATAATTTGATTTTTTTTAACCTTTACTATGGGAAATAAGGAAGGGGAAAGTTAAGGTTGTCTGGAATAGGCTTAGATCCAAACTATGCTGCTGAGAAAAGGAAAAATAATCGGAAGAGTCACATGCATAAACAGACAGCTAAGTCCACCAATTCTTTGCTTGACCAAATCATTCCCCACCCTGTACACCTCAATTACTGCCTCACCTATAACCACTTCAAACTGGGGGTTGTGCTGTGCTGCTTCTCCAGTACTCCCAGAGCCTCACAGCCTGTTTCTCTGATCCCCCATTTTAAGAAATCACTTATACCCATATCAAGAATGAGTAGGAAGCTATCAGGTCAAGAGACAGAGCTTCAGCTAATGGAAATCAGTTAACCACCATCCATGTCAGCAAGGGCTCTCCCTGCCTGCACACCTCTTTGTGGGATGAGATACAGGAAGAGAACCCTGCAATTCCTCTCTAACCCACCTCAGCTGGTCTAGACCTGTACCAGCACTTTCCTGCATGTCCCTTCACCTCATCCCTCAAAAACCTTTTCCTCACTGACTCCTCTGCAGCTCTTGTCATCTCCAGCAGCATTTGTAAGAGGCCTTCTGCCCCCTAAAATCTTCACTTCACAGAAAACCTTCTTAGTATTTCCTCTTCTGTGCATGTGTGGCAGAGGGAGGAGGGTGATCTTCAGATTCTCTTCCTGCTTCTATCTCATTCTGAGGAAGAATTCTAGACCCATCACTTGCAGGGGGAAAAATTATCTGCACAGCGGAAGACTGCATTGTAAACATCCTGTTGTGGCCCAGCCCACATTACTAACCTAGATGCGTTGATAGAGATTAAAAATAAAAAACAGAACAGCAAAACAAAACCCCACACCCACAAAAAAAAACCCCAAACAAACAAATCAAAATGAACAAACCAACCAAAAAAAGCCCCACTAAAAAATAATGGGGGAGATGAAGGGGGGACTAATTTAAATCAGAACTTCAGGGGGCTAATTTAAATCAGAACTTCAGTAACAATACTATCCCAAAACAGATATATCTGTTCTTCTGGAATCTTTGGTCTTAAGAATTTACAGATGGAAAATATGGACGTCGTTCTCCATATTATTTTTCCCAGTGCACTTCACTTGGCAGTTCAAAACCTTATAGCAGGGAGATGGCTGTAGAATTTCAGGGATCAGTTCAAAGCCTTGTGCTGTAGCAGATCATCTGGTGCTTGACCCATACACCGACTGAAAGCCTTGGGAAGACCTCCACCCTGGACTTTTCAGCTCCTTTAAAATCAAGATCTGTGTGAGCACTGTGCACATGCACATTTCATCTAAAACACACACAGGAGTTCAGGTCTTAAAAGAAATTAGGATGCCCAGTTGATACCCTCCACATGCAACAGCAGCAACAAGCTGAAGTGCTTACAAGTACCCTTCTCACTGGAAAAACGCAAGTTTAAGTTATAGCTCAGGCGAATGACTTGACATATGTCAGGCCTTTCATTGAGGTAATGAAAGTAACTAATGATGCAGTAATTACAGGCAAGGCAATCTGAAGCATTCCCTGTCCTGGCAGCTCAAATGGCCTGCGATAATCAGGTAAATGGTGGTAACCTCACCACCTGTCTGAACCAGAAGGTGCCCCAGTATTCTCCACAGTGATGAATTGAATTTGGTGTCTCCATTCCTTACCCCCGTGCTCTTGCCCATCCAGGGAACAAGTGTCTCCAAGGGCACTATTTATGATGAGCACATAACACACACATCTGCATGCAGGCACACACGGTCCGTGCGCACAGAGCCCGCCCTGCGCTCCAGCACTGGGATCACACACGCGATCCAGCCAGAACTCCCCGTGTCACCCGCCCTCGTGAGCCAGCGCTCCACTCCTGCCAACAGCCACTCTTGTTTTTTCTATATCTGTCTGCCTTTCCTGGCACCCTGCATGGTAGCATCTAAGAGCCAGCAAGGCGCAAGCAGTTGGATGGATCAACTCATTTTGTTCAGGTGCCCAAGTAGCCAGTGGGTGGGTAATGGCTTTTGGTCAAAAGCCATGCTAAGACAGTGTTGAAAAGAAAGGCTTGACGACAAACTACAGAACTCCAAGTGCCCAGTCTCTGATTAGATGAATTTAAACAAGCTAAAAAGCAATTTCCTTGGGCTTTGGAGAAGTTAAAATCACACTGGGATTTCAGGATTCACATTGTGACTCATCGTAGGTGACACACTATTTTTCACTTACTTTCCTCAGCAACAATCACTTGATGTTTTAGAATAAACATCTGTCAGGAAACAGATCATATCCTATAGGAACAGAAGGAGGAAACAAAGCTTTGTTCATGAAATGCTAAGAATGTGTTTTTAATGACAGAAGCCTGGGGCAGTTTCCCATAATTAGTTTACAGGAGTATCTCAGAAAGGCTCTGGCAGGCTGCACAGTGCTCATAAATCTGCGCTATTGTAAAGTGTTCCAGGGTCCCTTCAAAGGGTCTGGACCAGAGGCAAAAATAGCAGGATGCCCTTCATGTGGTAATCCCAGCCTCTGCAGACTGGGAGGTATCGGAAATCTTAATGAGGAATCCGCTCTCCGGAGAATTTTACCTCTAATCTACACCAAAGAGAAGGGAGGGGAGAATAAATAAACAGAAGTGCTCACAGTGCTCTTTGACAGGTCCAAAGAGGGCTTCCAGAATGTTTTAAGTTCCTTCATTGCTGACCAGCCATGACCCTGCAGACAAAAGTAGTCAATATATTCTTCATTAGAAATAAGACCAAGTTCCCAGGTGAATTTAAATGTATCTTCACTGGTGTCACCTGCACCTTCTGCAAGAGAATCCTTCAGGGGTGTATCAGTTAACATGGAAGGCTGGATGTATTTTCGGCCAGGGTATAGGAGAGCTGGTACATTTAAGATTCAGAAAGAGAGATCTGCTTCAGAGAGATCCCAGGCTCACAGTACTGGGATGCTGCTTGGATATGAGAGATGCCAGCAGCTGCCTGTATGCCCAGGAGAGAGAGATAAGGTGCCTCCAGGAAAATTGCTTTTCTACAGTGGTTTTGGCTTGTGGAAATGGTTTCTTCCCATGAAGATGCAAACACCTGTATAGCAAATTTAAACAAACAATTTTTCATTAATTCATCTTAATTTTTCTTTCAAATCCTGGAGGTGTTGCACAGATGCCCTGATGAATATCAATGCTCCACTGGTAGGTACCATAGCAGTAATGGAGAAATTTACTTTTGCTTGCTCGGGGATTTTTTTACCCCTAGGGAACAAAGCCATGCCTGTTGGTGTCATTGCTGACCATCCTTACAGCCCGACAACACACTTCCTTTGCTAGCCTCCCACAAAGCCATGAAAACATTTCCCTATTCTCTGCTTGTGGTTTCCACAGACTGAAGACAAAATCTGAGCAAGAATGAGGAAGGAATAAAATTGAAACAGTAATACTAAAAGATATAGGAGTATTTACCAGCTCCTTCAAAGCATGTATCCAAGCATCTTGAGGCACTTCGCACAGCCCTGACACCCTGGTGTGGACTGGTAAGTGCTATTGCCCTTTTCAAAGGAAGGAGCACTAAGCCAGAAAGTGAAATGAAGTCTCCTGACACGCAGATCTGTGTTTTAGACCAGAAAAGTTTTGCTATACACCAGTCTGCATATTAACACTGAAATATGTTTGTTACATGTTCCAAAAAAATTTGTTACACGTTCCAAAACGGGGACATTTCCCTGGGAAATCTCATTTCCAAACTATTTAACAAATTTAAAAAGGAAAAATCCTAATTCAAATTTTGTCTTGAAATAGAGAGAGCAAATCTTCGCCTTCAGCAAGCTCTTTTGGAATACATAGAAGAACTTGTGACTTTAATTCCATTATGACTGTTTATGCCAAAGTAAAACAACCTGTGCACCAGAGCACACCAAAGAGAGTCAAACCTCCTTTATCTTTCATTCCTACAGAAGTTGTCTTAGTTCTGTCAGTAAGAGGCCTTGGGACCATCCCATTGATTCATCAAATTAGAGATGCTTCACATGAGGATCTATACCAGGTTAGACAATATGATCTTCCTCTTCCTCCCTCCATTTCTGCCTTCCATAAAATGAAAACGCTTCCACTTTGTAAAGAGCTTTGAAAGTTACAGAAGGAAAAAACAAACTGAAATGCAGTGAACCATCAACCAGCTTACTTTACCAGTATATAGTCTGAAGGATGCCAAGATCTGATGCCAAAGGCAATGCCTGCTGAAGGCATTTATTTTTCAAACAAAGGATTTATCTTTCAATCTTAGTTGAAGAAATTAATTGTCCAATATTTTGCATTTATACTAGCTAAGACAACTTAATTCAAAACTGGAACCTGAGCAGCCCCAGTGAATCAGTGGCTTTAATTCTCATTACATACAGAATGGCAGGGCCCAGCTGGGAAAGGCAACCAGCTACCTTCTCACCAGCTGGCAACTGTCAAGGACAAAGTGCACGGAGTGAGTGAGTGCGTGAGTGAGTGCTTCACTTCAGCACTTGAATGAAGTAATGTTTTACAATGCTAATGTAAATACAGTTCAATGGAGAGGATGCTGGCAGGAAGCCACAGCAAGGACATAAATTCATGGTGCTGGAAGACCAAGTTGGCTTGGCCTGCTGGAGTAGTTCACAAAGCAATCCAGCACTTTATATAAATAAACTTTTTACCCAGGTAGTAAACCAAGAAAAAGGCTGGATTTCTGGATTTTCTATCAGAGGTCATGATTCAACAGATGGTTCCATTTCCTCCACAACTCACCCTTGTTCTGCAAATAATGAGTAAAATGAAAAAGGTTCTCAGATATGTCTGAGTTGTTTCAGCTAGCCAGTTCAATTGGACAGTGCACAAGGCAAATGAGAACCTACTCTCTTCGTGCACATTCTCACTTCCATTGCTCAAGGGGCTTATTGATACTGTCCCAAACTAGGAGATATGCACTGTGAATATGCATTTTTAGTGGTTCCTCCAAAGAGGAGAAGCTCTCAAAATGTTCCTTCAAAGAGAAGCCACAGAAACTTCTTGGATTATTGGTTACTGGCATTCTGCAGCCTTCATTTGCCTCTTACAATCTCTTTATAAACACTCAGTCCTATGAATGCTTGGGAATCCCTCTAGCACCTGGTTCAACTGTCAGAGGAATAGCACTGGAGGTGGATGATATCTGTAAGCATTTGTCCTAACCGGCATCTGCAAATATTCTGACAAAGGAAGTCTCAACCCAGTGAAAACATCACAGAGGACTTTCACTTCTTCTGTTACTGGTAAATTAAGTAGCTGTATTTCCCATCATCGGTAATGAATTATGCCAGATTTAGTGTTAACTCAGTGAAGATCCTCAGTTTACCTCACTGTTTACAGGCTGCAATAGCCCATATTTCAAGAAATGAAATCCCTTCCAGGCTTTCCATTTCCTTCTCCCTTCCTTCAGCTTGAACCAGTGCACTGGCTGATCACAAAGATCTAATGTATTTTTGCTCTCTCCCCTGAAAAAGTCTGCTCATGTTGGTATTGTGGTGATTTTTTTCAATGGTAAGCTTTGTTCTCTCACAGTCTTTCAAATAAGCTGGAATCACATAATCCTCAAACCACCTTGCCTTTAATTAGAGAATCATTATGTGTGAAAATGTATCTGTGGCCACCAAGGCTGCATATTGTAACATAATATACCTACAAATTCCTTATTCCTGCTCTGGGTTTGAACCTCTCCTCTTGAACCATCTGGGACCACAGAACTTCATAGACATTGACAGCACTCATCCCAGTATCTTACAGATATGACAGCATTCCCTGGGGTACCGGGTTCCCTCACACCACCATCTGCACAATGTTCAGAAACCAAGAAAAATAAAACAAGCTGTTGCTGTACAGAGCACACCAGCAATGCAGCACGCTATGCCTGCTCTGTAGGAAGACACCTGGGATGTCTGAGCTCGAGAGGAAGGTTGTGTGTGTGGCTTCTTCACTTACATCTGGAGTTCACATAGTGCAGTACAGAGTTCATGTCCTCATCCCTACTCTAATCCTTCTGTAGACCTATAAAATTTCCGTAAAGATCAAGGCAGGCTCCAAGGTCCAAGACCTGGTCCAAACAAATTTAAGCTCTTTCTGAAGTCAATTGCTTAGGCCAGCCCTCTAGCATGCTCCTTTCTCCTCTTCCTCATCAGAACTTCTAATTTTCTAACTGAGCTGGGACTCAAACTCTGAACTTGAAGGATCAGTCTTCTCCCATCCAGGACTGTCATTGCCATCTCAGATTTGTCATGCTGACATTGGGTGCTGCAGGCAATGATTTAAGACCCGGCCACTGCCAAAGTCGAAAAGAAATGGGAAAAGAGCAGCAACTGTAAGCAAGTCATTTGTAAACAGATTTAACTCCAATCTCCCAGCCAGGAGAGGAGGAGAGAAAGGGAGAAGGGGGTCATATCCTGCAGAAGAAAGGGAGAGATGACAAAGCATTCAGAAATAGTGGCATGTGTGAAAAATTAGGACAGTAGTGCATACAGAGCTAATTTTAAAACCAAAGGAAAAAGCTTCCCAGCCATGATCAGGATAGAAGGAAAGGTGCTGAGAAGGGAGAGTTTAGTGGTGAGCTGCAATTTATAGCCTCCATCCTGCCATCAGCTACCAGTCCATCAGCCAGTGTGTTTCTGCTCTGGTAGGCAAGGCCATGCTCTCTCAGTCCACTTGGCCTGGGTGAGCCTAGAAGTTGCTGCCTGGCTTTGAAGCCTGCCCTGTGCTCTGCCCGCTGCTCTCCTAGTGGCATTTTGGATCTCCATCCTTTTTAGGTTTCCTTTTATATGCATAGCTGCCTGCCAGACTTGCTAAACTGTAAAAACCTTCCTTGACATCAGGGCTGCATAGTCATTGCTATCCATGCAACACGCTCAGTAAATGGGAACAGGACACTTTGGGGTGTTTGAACAAACCCACAGCTAACACTGTAGCATTTTATGGGATGGAAAAGCTGCATTAATGGGAATCCTATCTTTTGTCACTAAGGACAGAAAAGGCAGAAATATACAGAGGAGGTGATGAGAGGCCCACTAGTAGCAGCAACAGAAAAAATACATTTTAAAAAATGAATCACACATTCCAGAGTTAAAAATATGCATTTTCTTAAGACTGGCTGCTTTACCAGGACATTTATAGGCCATGCATTTCCAAACTAGAAGATGGAACTTGTGTCATATCCTTAGGAAGCTCTTCAAGAGCTACATAAGGATGAAGAATCATCTGCATGTTTGTTCATGGACTTTTTCCCTCCTTCTGCACAGTTTTATTGGCTAGAAGCATTGATGAGAGATAAACCCACTTTCAAGAACAGCAGGTGTGAGTCCATGTCCTGTGCAGGCTAAAAGGGAGTAGGAGCTGACACTGTTGAAGTCAGTACCAAATAGAAGGAGTGACAGAGAAAACCACTGAATTTCTTACAATCTTTGTTTCTGTATTTGCAGACTGTGGCTGACAGAAAGGCTATCATGATGCACAGGCTGTATTTCAAAAGTGCCTTGCAGAGGCTTACATATTGCTAAATGTCAGCTTCTAGTTTAGGATCTCAAATAGGAAATAATAGATATAGACAACATTATCCTCCAAGATAGGCCGCAATGTGTGAAACAGGAAAAAACCCACAGCATTGCCATATCTCCTTTGTGAATGGCGCGACAGGGACTGAAGCTTGTATTTATATGAGTCTGTACAGATCCACATAAAAACACTGGCCTGAGATGGGTCAGTGAATGTACTAAATGAAGGCACCATGGCATTGTTCAGCATTGTCTCACTTGATTCTAATAAAAACACTTAGCAATGCCTAGACACATGTATTTCTGACCTGTTACATAGTATGTTATTACACTTGCTTCCTGGAATAACAGAAAGGGAACTTGCCTCCTACAGACATGCATCTGTGGGCAGAGATTTTTATAAGTAAAACAGGTTTATCACACAAATGTGGCTTCTGGTTATCACTGCATCGCACGCACCCTCACAGCTTCTGCTCAAACTACAGGCTGCCTTCTAGAGGGCACCCAGTGTTCAGCACATACGATGATGGAGAATTCCCCCAGGCAGAATGTGTTCACCTTTTCCCCCCACACACACAGAGTGGGAAGTTTTAAGTACCATTTTTCCCCCTACAAGTGAGTTTGGCCTGCACTGGGTGCTGCTGAGAGAAGAGTGTATCCCTTAATCACACAGTCCTCTGGCTAGAGAGTCAGCTAGAGAGAAGGATGAGGGAAGAGATGTCTGTTTTGGATTAAGGGATTGTTCCAAAACTTTCTGTTCAATGCAAAACACACACCACCAAACGTTTGTGCTGTGAAATGGCCAGAACCCTTCAAAAGGGCTGGGATGGGAAGAATTTAGCAGATGCAAACTAACTTATTGTTATGTCCTGTCCAAGAATGGCAAATGGAGAATCAGAGTAAGAATTACTATTAGGAAGGCGGAGAATTCAGTTATAAACTTGTTACAGGATAAAAAGGGCTTCACCATTCCTCCGAATTACTACATTTTTCAAGCATAAGGTTTTCATTAATCCTTTTTTTTTAATAAGTTGAGAAAAAAAATCAGTTCCAAAAGAAATACAGCAATAATCCAACACTTTCCAAAATACTAAAGTTTAAAAAAGTAGGGGGGAAAAATGGTTTGGCTTTCTAGACAGCTAAAGATTATAGAAGGACGTTATTGATTTTTCTGTGACTCACTCTTCTCCCGTCTCATTCCTCAGAGATTTATAAATCTTGGAAGCTTTCTATGTAGCAGGTTCATCAAGAGGGGAACTCATCAGTAACTTCTCAGCAAGGCTTCCATTTTAATAGGCCTACGATTAAGGGAAGGGTATTTTAATTTGCTCCAAAAGAGCACCAGCATAATTTACATCCTATGCTCATTTGGGGGCTCTTTTTCCACGGAACATAAATGGAAGTTGTTTTTTATACTGACATTAAAAGCAAAGGGACATTTGGGTATCATGAAGCCTAACACCAAGACTAGAAGCTGGGGTAGGACTCTGAGTACTGCCTGGGAACTGGTTATTGCTTCAGTACACAAACTTTTTTTTTCCATTTAGAATAAACTAACAGCTCAAATCCTATGGATCAAATGCTCCTCTCCTATCTGTTGGTTTAATTGTCACTGCTGTTAAATGCAAACATTTCTTCTCCTTGCAAAGCCATTGGCTGTTCTTCTAAGTGCAATAGAATCAGAGAAAAGCAGTATCCTGAGTGCTCCGAGGATCCCCATGTGGCACTAGATGGCGTTGCAAAACAGTTATGGTACAGTTCAGTGGCAAACCACAGGGCTGAGAAGGTTGTGTAATAGGCTGCTGTGTTACAGCACAATGCCCCAGAGAACCTGTTTATGTCTACCCCATCACTAAAACAGGGTTGGGTACTAACTCCTATCTCTTTTAATCATATTTAACTCACACTTGGATAAACTGAAAGAATCAACACATAGAAATCATCCATTTTCTTTCTCTACCACAGCCCCTGCACGCTGCTCCTGCAAATGTAGCAACACACTCACTCATATACCAAGCTAATCCACTGAAACCAGGGACAGTGGCAAAGTTGGGGCTGTTTCCATACTGAATATGGCCCTAACTTGGAAAATTTCTCAGGCACATTTCTAATGTCAAGCAGCCAATTCAGTCACCGCCTTCCCTTAAGTCTTGTGGTGCAATCGATTTTCCAAAAATTATATGGGGAGGTTCTATGTCTATTAATACTTAAGATTAGCTCATGGAACCCTAAAAATTTGAAAAATAAAAAGCCAGGAGTTAACTCACCACTCTGCTGGGAGCTTTGGGAACCAAGTCAGTATCCCATCTCCCACTTCACCTGGACCAGGGCCGTCAACTGAATTTAGCTCTGAATTACAACTGCCTATGAGGTCTGTGCTCAGTTACAGCTGTGTAGCTGCACTGGAGGCATTAGAATTGGCAGATATTAAAAGGGAGAACAATTTGGTTGTGCCTTTATAGTTCAGCTAATAAGTTTGCTGATGATGTGTGAGCCTGGCACAGCCCAGCTCCCTTGTGGAGAACTGCGCCTGTTCCGCAGAGTCAGCAGGCTCATGTTTACAAAAGGTCAAGTCACACCTGTAGCTTGGCTGGGCACTTCCTCTTTTCCTTCTTCTTTCTGCACGGGATGTGTGTATGTACCCAACACTCTCCAGGACTGGAATGCCAGATCGAGATGGAGCAGACACAAAAGGCCAATACAGTCATCTGAGACTTAATCCCCTCCCAACAAGAGATCCTCCAGTGCTCTGGCCAGCTCAGATTTATGTGATGCACAATGAGCTCTTGCTATCTCCCTTGGAAAGTTACTTGCAAAGTTTTAATACAACTCCTCCTTAGCCTCCCAAGCTTCACCCTAGACTTGTCTTTGACCAGTGATCCCATCGCTCTAGGCTCCTCAGTAAGAAATCTCCTGCTCTCTGATTCTTCATATCACAGGCTGGTGGCTGGTCATTTGCCCAAGCTTAACATATCTACTTGTTTTCACTACCTCCTCATAAGTCAGCCTCTCAGTCTCTCAATCACTTGTGCTGTTCTTCTTGAAGAAAATAAAATCTCTCCCTCTATAAATAGTTCTGGTGTGTGTTTTAGTCTGCTGCTGATCTTTCCATTACCAAAATTTCTTGACATTTTATAGCCCACCATCTGGCTGTGCATGATGGCATGCAGATGTTAGTCATGCAGATGTCAGACATTTTTGGCTACCAGTACAGCAACAAAGAAGTATTTCTCTAACACAAAAACTTGAGGTCTCGCCTTAAATGAACTAAGTAATGAAAGGCTAGTTCTGTACTGGGTTCCCTTTGCTTCTTGCTGTTGATGAACAAAATCACATTTTGTCACTTACGTTTGGGAAAAGTAGTGCTCATTCTTCTCCTCCATGTTGTCCCCTAAAAATCCCTAAACCTCTTCCTAGCTAAAATGCCCCCACACCACTGCTGCTGAGTTAATTGACATAACTTTGACCACTGGTGCCCTTCCAGAACCTGGCACTCCTGCCTCCATAGTCTCATTGGCCCTCGAGCCCTGCATCCATCTCTCCATCTTGTCTAAACAGAGGTTTTAATCTCCCTAAAGAGGAGATTTTCTTCACGTCCAAGGTTTTAGATTGCAGGTACAATAGAATCATGGCCACAGCCAGGCTACTAATAGCCACCATGGGTGAAACCATAAACCCCTACTCCTTACAGGAATTCATAGCACTTAACAAGAATAGGGATTTTTCAGACGTAATAGTATGTTTTCCAAGGGCGAGATTAAGGACAGACAGGCTCAGAGTGCTGGCCACAGTTTTAGCATCAGACAAGTATTGGCAACAGATATTTGCAGACAGTTTCCAAGGTGGGGTAGGGGGGCATTAGTGGACAAGCGAAACAGTACTTTTCCGTAGGTAGTTTTTGATAAATTACGGTGTTGTTAGTCCATAATAGGACTGGATTGCTTTCTCTGTTTGTTTTTTGGTGTTCATTTTTTTTTTCCTCTGAAAGGGTTAGGAACTACAATCCTAGTGACACAATGAAAATCAGAGAAGAAAGTCTGTGGAAAAGGAATGAAATGGACTGGGTATCTGATCATCTCCTTTGTATCCAGCAGAGATGGGACGGATCCCAAATGGTTTTGGAGAGCATGGATATGTGCTTATGTTTCTGGAGATTAGAAAATCATTCATTATGGGAGGTGAAGTTAGTTGGCTACTGTATAAGCATCTGTGTCATATAACCATTTAACATTAGTCACCTCTGGAGAAAGGACACTGAAGAGAGCTGGAGCTACAAATACAGTGGCATTTCCAATAGCAGCAGATGTGTTGTGCCAGCTGAAGGTGATATTAGTGTAAATTAGGCTTCTTTACTCCACCAATGTGACTTTCAAAGATAACTGAATGAAATAAGATATCTAAATCATGTTTTACCCATGCCTACATTACTGTGCATTTCTTGGTACTTAAGACAATCTCTTCTTGGTAGATAGAGGTTTTCAGTTTGTTGGTCTCCATTTTGAGTGCATGGACACACAAATACATTCACAAAATTTTGTTTTTGACTAAATGATGTCTGCTGTATCTTGAATCTCCCAGTGCTGACATACATGAGTGAAAAAGCTTTAACAATTCTGGTCATTTGTGTCATTAAATTTCCATTGCTACTGGAAAAATCCCAGGTTATCTCCCCTCGGTGGAAGCAGGAGTTTGTTATAGTAATTATGGAAAAAATAACAACATCCAGACATGAAAACTTGGACCAATTATTTCACCTGGGATCTCTTTCACCACATCTTTGCTTTCTCATTTCTTTCTCTCTCCTCTTTAATTTTTGGAAGGCTGTGGTCTCTCTTAACTTTTCAGCTTAATTGTATCCTATAAATATGAGCAAAATCCAAGAGTCTTCACTGAACACAGGAACCTTGCCATTGATTTCAAGGCAGCTGGATTCCATATATCAGGAACACACGTGGCTTCACACACAAGGCTGCCTTTAACATGCAGATAAGAAAGCAAAACCAGCAATGGAAATATCAGTCCTTACTGTGTATTTCTCTGAAGAAATCTGTTACACAGATTTCCCTCTCTTTTTTGTTATTTTTGAAGATTGTGAATTGTCAGGGAGTTTTTATCATTAACGTAACACTTCAAGGTGAGGTGACACTGAGGTGACAGTCTCCCAGGTCTTCTTGGGTCTCCTGACACTTCCAGGGACTCAGCCCATTCATTGGACAGAAATGTTGACAGCACTGAACTGCTTTATTCCATATATTTAGACAGAAGCTTCCTGGAATAGAAAGTCATTCTCTAGTCATAAAATACATACAGAGGTACCAAACTCAATAATAAGAACAAGCTGCACTGTAGTTATACTTGTGCTTCTAGCCCTAATATGCTCCACGAACAGCCCATAGCAATGATCTATTGGAGAAGGGCAGTGAGGGTTTGTCTGTGAATGCTTAAAAATAGGAATATGCATGGCCTCTGTATATTGTAAGGGAAACTCGTCCAAAAAAATAAACCTTGAAATGCTATCTAATATATAGATTATCAGATGTGTCACTTCAGATGGGAGCCTCTACAGGGGTATAATCCAAGAGCAGCAGCAATATATTAATAAAACATGCTTCGACCACATTTTTTCTGGCAGATAGTACTTTCGCACTGTAGCCCAAAATACATAATGAAATCCAGATCTCAGTAGTTGCTGGAATGTCCTTTGTCAAAAACTGTGAAAAATGTCTCTTACCCTGGAGTGCAAAATTGAGCTGTGGAATTTATGTGCATAAGTTCTTCCACCCTTTAAAAGTATTTTATCTTGAATGAAAATACTGACACTGATTGTGCCTGGCAGAGACCACTCCCTATCTCTGCAGTATATCTTAATCCCTTCTGCACCAATTTTGCTTATGTGAATTTACTGCCTGCGAAGTAACTGCATCAACAACATCAAAAACCCCAGATTTTCTATTATTGTTTGATTAAAAAGTAGTACTAGTATTACCAGTCAGGAAAGAGATGCCTGTGTACATCTCCTCAATGTGAGACACTCTAACAGGGACCATGGACCTTTTTTAATCTTTGCTTTTTTCTGCTATGGAAATCATTAGGATTCAACTGTATTGTTAGGTTTTGGCCTGGTGGGAATCTACCCACATGACACCAGGGTTCAGTTCCAACCTGAGCTGAGATTGTGTCAAAGGCCTTAAACAAACAGACAAGAGAACTCCTAATTCCCATCCCTTTGGGCCGATGTCATGACTTCTTGCACTATTTTTTGCCCTCTTCATATATTATCAGCTGAAAGCACCAGAGTAGTCAGCATTGTTCTGTTGGCAGCTGCTCACCACCCTCCATCATCTCATGAGCTACGGTTTAAGAACCAGCTACCTACATCGTTCTGTGCATACTTCTACTTCCAGAAGTAGCACAGGGAGGTCACAGGATTCATGTCCCTGTCTGTAGAATGATGACACTAACCAGATTAGCCATTCTCCCCCTCTCCCAGGTGAGTAGGTTCTGCCCCTACACAGCCACAGACGGGAAACAAAATTCTGTAAGGAAACAGGAATAACTGTTTTCACTAGCCAAAGAGAGTACACAGCAGGCTGGCATAGGCCTTCCTGAAGCAAATGAAACCCCTTAAAGGAGGACATGGATCTTTATCTCACTCTGAGATAGCTTGTGACTTGATTTTCTAAATACTCGAGTTTAAGCCAATACTTGTCCCCCTCTTCTCTGTCTCCCAGAGGATGTTAGATAGTAGACACTACTGCTGAAAACTACTTCAAGAAAAGAACTAAATATCCCTGAGTTTCCAACTATTTCTTCTCCTTTTCCCCAATTCTGTGATTGCACCTACAGACACCTGGCCCGTGAGCACCTGACAGAGTAATGACTGCAGTGGGTGCTCCCCTCCTCTGCCATCCATCAAGGAAAGATTCCAAAAGTGTCTGGTGGAGAAGATCTGGTTCAGGAGATAAGGGAGAGCCAAAGGTTGCCACCGAGTGAGACACAGGAGTGCCTATTTACATGAAGGAAAGAGAAAAGAGTGGCTCCACTGAAGATTACATGCTGTAATGTACCTGATAACATAAAAATAAAGACAAGGCCATGAGTGCTTGCAAGTGAGCATAAACAGCCTGACAAAAAGAGTGGCACATTATCTGCACATGACATTTCCTGCTGTCACTTTCAGGCTTGAACTGTCCTCAGTCTGACCTGAAGTAAAGGGACACAAAAGTTAAATTCTCATTCTACCTCAATCTTTTGCCTTTCCCTGCCTTGCCTTGCCTTGCCTTCCCTCCACTAAGCCATGCAAGCAGCAAAGTGAGGTAGTTCAGTATATGCTTAATTGCTTTTCTGACTTAAAACCATCAGAGAATTTGAATCTTCTCCAGTGGCTACCAATAAATGTTAGTCAAGAATGTGTGCAGCCACGTAACTAGTAATTTCTTATGTTCATCCTCCAAGCATTCTGACATATAGTCCCTGAGAGTAATCACTGTGCACAGCCCTGTTTTGGAAGACTCTTTCTTAGATGAATTGTGGCACAGTCTGTTTTTTAAACATGAGACTCCTCCATTCCTACCCCTTCAATTTCATAATCAAAACAAGTCTTTAAAAAAAAACCCAAACAAACAAACCAACATTTTTAAAATTTAAATTACAGGGTGCAAGAAAAGATTTGCAAGGCTGAATATTTTAGGATAGATAATGAGGCCCACAAATATGTAAGGAACAATCCCTCCTGAATCAGTGGGCTCTGTTTCCTGGCAGAATCTCATTAAAGTTCCTCTACCAGTGGAGAGGAGAGCTGAGTCTTCCCTGGTAAGTGAATGAGCTGATTGTATTGCAGGACAATTTCTACTTGATCTTATTCCAAGTGTGCAAAGCCAGAAGTGATTGTATTTGGGCAAAACACCTGTCAAAGAGATCAGACCTGGGAGCTCTGCCTTAAGAAACCAAGTACTAGTATTTGTGCAGAGAGAAGTTGCATAAGCACCAGCTTCTATCCTGCTTGAATCTGCTTTGCACCACAAAGTGGGGCTTCGAGAGCCAGGAGACAATTCCCCCTCTTATTCAGAAAGGCTCAACATCAGCTGGCAGTTCCCCAGACAAAGGGAGAAGGACAAAGAAAGCACACAAGAGAAAGGACGTGGCATGGATCAGTGTTCAGACCTGTGCTAGCATAAAGCCCTCTGCTACAGAGGTGTGAAATTGAGATGGGAATCCAAGCCCTTGCAGCTGGTGACTTCACTGCTGTGGCCAAATTCATTTAGCTGTGCAGGCATGTGACTTGGGAGCTGTAACTAACAGCACTTCACAGGACAGTCTTCAACATCAGCATTGAGATGCCTGTAGTACAGCTTCCCAGCGGGGTTATACCACTGGAACAGAGGGATCTTGGCCTCACCCACTGACAATTTAAGCTAATTTAAGCCTCATTTTCCTTACCATCTCAAGAACTATTTCTGTGACTGTCTGTCTGTCTGTAACTATTCCGAGACTGCTCCTGTGGTTTTCTGCACGCTGCACCTCAGCAGCTGTAGAGACACTTGCAGCACACTGCAGTGGCTTTACCACTCCCCCAGCCTGTGGCTGGGTAACACCAATTGCAAGGCCGGCAGATGGCAATCTTTGTATTCATTTGCTCTCTGTGTTACACTTTCATCTTAGTGAACATAACACCAGTTGCATCAGTCAGTTTGGTGTAGAACTTGTGTCAGTCCTGTCCAGAAGATGTTTTGTTCTCCCTGGCTGATGTTTCCATCCCAGATGTCAACCAGATGTAGAACAAGAAATGGGTCTATGTGAGAGCCTTCCTCTCGCTAGGAAGCTCTGTAAACTGGACAAGCAGAGGTGCTAAAGTCAAGATCAGCTTGAGCACAGGCCAGAAATAACATCCAGGCATCAGAATTTCCCTGCATCTCAACTATAGCCTGAACCTTTGGGGCTGCAACCCTATCAGTACCTAGGAAGCTTAGCCTAGGTTTAAAACATTTAATGGTTTAGTTTGTAATATTTGTTTTTAAAGCTGGAGTGTCACATTGCATTGCCAGATTCTAAGCAACATTCTTGAGTACTCCACAAAAAAATGTATATTTAAAAAGTGAAGATTCAAATGAGGCCAGCCAACCTATTTATCAAAAGCTCCTTTCTATTTTAGGAGCTTGATCTGACTAACCAGGCACTGCTCTTTTTATTACGGGTCACTGCATTTGCAAGCCTCCCTGTACTGACTCCCTTTCCTGCTTACATACAGGGGGCTGAAGCACAGTTCTCCTGTTTACACTACTAGTTGTTATTTCTCCAGCTGCTGGCTGGGTTATGACCCCAGTCAGATTACTAATAATAGCCTCTTTCCCCCTCAGGAAAGTGAAGACCCAGCAGGGTTCAAGAAACCTGTCCGTTCTTAGAGCATCAACAATGTCTGGCTTCACAGGATTCAGGCTCTGCTGCTCTCCACTCTAATAGCCCCCCACTGGCAACAGCAGGGGAACCTACACCTGCTTATCTGGCTCCCAGCTTCCCAGCACTGTACAAAGCAGGCAATGCCAGTTTTCCTAAGCCCCTTGCCTCCTTTCACCTTTCTTGGGAGCAGTTTCTCCCGCACTCTCTGGAGGATTGCCTTGAAGTCTACTCAAAGGAAAGTTCTCAATTGCTCCTCTGGCTGTCTCCTTTTTGCTGCTACCTTATTTCTCCAGGTTTTGTAGGATTGAGGAAGAATCCTAGTTCACGGGGTAGTTGACTTACCTATTAATTCTTTAGCAGCTGAAACAGTGTAATTGTGTGCACACCCCTTGACACATTTGATATATGTATATCTGATACATAAAGCAGAGGGTAAAAAGACTTGCAGTACTGTCATCCTTAAACAGATATACAATTTCCCTTTGTGGACATAGCATTAACTTTTAGTTCCTTTTTAAAAGCACTCTGAGGGCTACAGGTTTTGTATATTGCATTCCACCTTTCTCAAACTGCTCATTTCAGTTCAGGGCTACAGAATTCATTTCCATAAGCCTCCAGAGAGCTGCACTTTTCAGGGGTGGGTATCATTTTGATCTGAAACTTTCCATGTATATGTGTCCAGGGGGATTTCATTCCATCCTTTTGTGATTACTTCCAGTCCAGCCAAGAAGGTTTCTTAAAGCCTTGATTTGAAGACTAAGCCACAGAAAACAGCTACATTCTTGGGCAAATTATCCCAGGGTTTACTAAGATCATTAGTAAAAATGTCAAGTAATTGCAATTACTTCAACTCTGCATTTAGCAAGGTTTAACTCCTAATCATTTGTTATCCTTCTGCCTTCCTCTGCTGGATTAAAAAGCAATTTATTTGCAGATATCTCTTTTCTGTATATGCATAAGGAGAGCATGAACAACGTGTGGCTGTGCCTTCCACATAGTTAATTCCCCACCTCCCTTTCAGTATGATCATATCCAGCCGTCACATCACTTTTTGAACCCTTTGCAATCCTTTTGAAAAGCCTGATGTGTACAGCATAAATCACATTATTGACACTACATATGACTTCCCAGCTTTTCATTGGGCTGCTGGCAGGCTTTCTCCTTGCTGCAATAACACACCAAAAGCCTATTTCCAGGGGCTTATATACAGTGACCTTTAGGTCTCTAACTGAATAGCCACCTTCGAGCATATTGTTGTTTATCTTATGGATGTTTTATGTCATTATTTTTTCTTCTTGCTGTATTACCTTGCACTGGCCCTTTAAAATATATGTTCAGTTTACTAGGAGTCCCCTGTTGGCCTGTATAAATTATTTGCTTTCCAAGAAATTCTGATGTCAAATATTTCCAGCAGTCATTTCAAGTTTATTCCTCACCTTGAACAAAGATACGATCAAACATCAGCCTTGAGAATAATCCCCATGGTTGCATGTTTTCTTGTGTGCTAGATCCTCCCACAACTGCCTTACAATCTATCATCTTCACTGATCTGCCACCCTTTGATACACTTAAGGCAGATTCTGTAGCATGCTGCTTCTTTAATCAGGTTGGGAAAGCAAAGCAAAGTCCTCACAGAAGCTTTCAGCATATCTATAATTGGATAGGATAGACAGCAAAGCTAATATGGAAATCTGTTTCTTTCCTCTGCTGTCATGTACTGAGTGTGTTTTCCTTGGAATCATTAGAATTGTGCAGATGAGTGATGTTTTGCCTCTGTGTGGTTTCAAATTATTACCAAACCAAGAAAATTGAGGTAATTTAGAATTTTTAATTAAGTTACCCTAAACTAAATAGTTGGCTTCAGCACTGTAGGGTCACTTCTTTTTAAAATCTTTGCAATGAAACTGGATGAAACATTGAAACGAAAACCTCATTTTTAATTACAGCATGCTTAAAACGTCACGATGAAACAGTGTAATTTTTAATGACATTTTTTCCTCGTCAAGATTAATAAACCAGCAGGCTTGACACTAATTTAAGTGGAAAATGTTACCCACCCTTACTCCACAGAATTCCAGTTTTGTGAGCCTTGTGAGAGGTACAGTCCCCTTACCTCCCGGTGGATATAGGATATGATACTTTGGGAAAGACTGAGCATTTTTGCCCTCATGTTAATATGAGCACAGGTATTCAGCATTCTCCCCTACCTCTGGGGCAAACCACTGGCCACAAAACACAAACTGGGAACGCATATTAGCAAAACCACTACTAATGTTTATCAGTGCATTTGAAAATTTACATAAAAATGAAGAAAATAATATAGAAAGAAAGTTTTTTTCTTCAAAATATTAATTTCAAGGAAAGTAGAAGGTGCACCTTCACCTCCAGACAATATAACTGAAGTCAAATCCAGTGTGTTATCACGGACATGTAACAGCATCCCTGCCAATAAGCAAAATCTTGGACAACAGTTAAAGTAGTATGAAGGTCTTGGATATTTTTAGGTGCTACTCATCAACTGCAATTAAGCGATGCTTTACACTGAAGGTGCACAGCACACTGAAGCCAGTGTGAATCAGCTAGAGACCAGGTGCTGGCAGCAAAGCTGTGCCAGTTTACGTCAGCTCAATAGAATGGTGTCATTTACACCATGAAGGGAGAGCAAAGGACATGACCCTGCCTTTACCCTTGTCTCTGTAGGTATTTTTGTACCTTTTCTCTTTTTATTTTCATTGCTGGTGCCCATTCACGGGAAATAGATATGACTCTAATTTTAGTACAATAGTAAACAACCTGATCTCTTTAAAAACTACAAATTAACGAACAGTCATGCCCATATGATGTTTGAGGAAAGAATATACTGACAGACATGAGGACCTGAAAGACAAATTGGTTGAAAAGTGAAGAAAAATTAGATTTCACTGAGGAACTCCCAGAAAATAAAAAACAAGGTAAGGGGAAAGACAAGGCAGAAATAATGAGGTTTAAAATAATAATTCTTAAACAGCAGAGCTGTTATTGAGACTGCTGGAGAAACACACTTCTCACAGGGCTAGATTTTATCCAGACAGTGTCCATTTGGTGGGAGGAAAGAAAAAGCTGAGGTCGGAGAACACCAGGGAGCTGGGATGCGTGAAGGAAAGAGTTAAGGCTGGAGTCACCCTCTCTGAAGTGCTCTGTGATGCTGTGCAGTGTTTCAGCCCCCACAGCCTTCCTCCTCCTCCCTCCCTGTGTCAGAGTGGGGAGGAGGCGGGTTCTGCTGAGCTGTTAAATCCTGAGTGAAGTTTCCCCCATTTCCAGTGGCCACCGTTGTCTGAGGCTGGTTCGGAGCAGGGCTGGGGTTGCCCTGACATTTCTGGGACCGCGGCCAGCCAAGAAGAAAAAAAGACGAGTGTTTTACAGTTTGCTTTTGTCAAAGTGTGGAGAAAGGGGAAAGGGAAGCGTCCTTTCTTTTTTTTTCAGCATCACATTCCTGTGTTTTTCTTCAGCCTGGAAAATATATTAGTGCTGGTGCTTTCCTCTCTGGAAACAAAGGAGCTAAACGGGACTGAGGAAGCAAGGAGTGGGAAGGAGGTTTGGGAAGTTTAAAAGAGAGAGACTTGGAGCAGCCAGGAGTTCCCTTTTCTTAAATGAAATCCCTGCCTGTGTGGGTAACCGGTACAGCAAAAATCCAGACCTGCAGGTAAATGGAGAAGCAGAGATCACAAAGGAAATTTCCGCTAACCTCATCCTGCCTGTCAAGAAGGTGAAGAAGAAAGTTAAAAGACACACAACAGGCTCTGGGACCTGTTGGGCTGCGTAAAGATAAATCCCTGAACAACAGTAAAGCTGTATGGCATTGGTCTCCTTTTAAAGGAAAAAGACGTGAAAACTCTTCTCTGGCAGGGGAACTTCCCTGAGAGTGTAAGTTTCAAGTCAAATTCTTGTCTTTCTGCTCTACGTACGGGACCCTTTCTCTGTGTGTCTTTGCATGTGTGTATAGTGAGAGTGTGAGAGAAACAGAGAGAAAGAAGGATGCAGATCGCGGTGTCATTTTAGACAGACAGTATCATGTTACAGAGGGATGATCTCATTTTTTCATAAAGTGATCCATTCTGTGGTTTTCCAAAAATAACTGTAAAATGTACAAAGCCACTAGGGCAGGACTGAGGTGTAATCAAGCACTTAATCACACAAAATAGCCAGCCTATGCTTTGCATTTTTTATCCCTTGTGCAAGGTATCATCATAGTGTTAACATCTAATTTTTCTCTTTCTCCTCCCCTCCCAACACAGATTGCACAATGAACTGGAGGCCAGCTCTCAGCTTAGCCCTGCTGTGGGCAGCATGGTTAGTGTGTGGCTCTGAGAAGACAGAGAGGCTAGTGGAAAGAGGGAGCCATGGAGTTAGGAAAGTGCCCCTGGCTTACAGGGCTTCAAGCAGCCTCCTGAGAAGGTCTGGAACATCCCTGAGGAATTCAAGCCCAAATCCTGAACACCCTGTCACCAGGAGGGATTCTTCAGCACCTCCAAAGCCACCTGCCAATCTCCTGAAAGGGGAAGCACGTTCCCAGGCCAGGGGCACAGGGACCAGAATGAGATTGGTACAGAGACTCACAGCTGCAGCCAAATACTCCAAGTCCGAGATGATTAAGGACGAAGGGATATCCTCTGCCTCCCAGTCACGAGTGGTGCGTTTCCCTTCAGGGTCAAGTTCTCCCAATGTCCTGGCCAGTTTTGCAGGGAAAAATCGGGTGTGGGTCATTTCTGCCCCCCATGCCTCTGAGGGCTACTACCGGCTCATGATGAGCCTGCTGAAAAATGACGTTTACTGTGAATTGGCTGAGAGGCACATCCAGCAGATTGTGTTGTTCCATGAAGAAGGGGAAGAAGGGGGAAAAGTTAGAAGGATAACCAATGAAGGAAAAATCCTGGAACAGCCACTAGATCCTGCCCTCATCCCTAAGCTCATGAGCTTTCTGAAACTGGAGAAAGGGAAATTTGGCATGGTTCTGTTGAAGAAAACTCTGCAAGTGGAGGAAAGGTATCCTTATCCAGTCAGGCTAGAGGCCATGTACGAAGTCATTGATCAGAACCCCATCAGAAAAATTGAGAAGATGAGGCAGAAGGGCTTCATCCAGACTTGCAAAGCAGCTGGGGTGGAGGGGCAAGTGGTTGAGGAAGGCAATAATGGGGGCACCATGCAGCCTACCCCTGGCAGTGAACATGTCCAGGTGTCAGCAAGGAAGGAGGATACAAGGAAGAGCAATAATCAGTCAACAAGGACCAAAACAGTGAGGAAACCAATGACAACCACAGTGGCCACTCCTCTGCCTACAGTAAGGACCACTACCCTCCCTCCCACCACTACAACTACTCGTGCCACCACCCGCGCTGTGACAACAGCCAGCCAGTCTACAACAACTACAGCCCTCCCCAGCACACAGAGGACCTGGACCATGAAGTCACATTCCACCACAGAGTACCACAGGCTGCCAATAGCCCCTGATGCCACCACGCCACGAGTCACAGCCTCTGAGGACTTCTACTCTCCAGCATGGAAAACGAACCGCAGGGACAGGCAGCGTGGCCAGCCAGAGAAACAACCGGCAGCCACACGGAAACCAAACAAGGCTGTCCGCTATGACACTTTCACAGAAGTCCCAACAGCTCCCTCAGTGCACTATACAAAGGCAAATGTGGGTAGATTTAAAGATAACAGAACTGACAGAAAGGACTATAACCACAGGGACCTGAATGTCACACCTGGGCAACACAAACCAACTAAGACTAAACCACCAAAAAAGAAGACCCAAGAAAAGATACTCAGTAATGAGTATGAAGACAAATATGACCCAAGCAAGCCTGCTACTTCCCATTTAGAGGAACAGTTTGCAGCAGGAAATATTCCCCCAAAGAAAGGAAAAGAATCAAAGAAGCATGAGCGAATGGATAAACCTGAGAAGAAGAAGAAGAAGGACAGACCTGATAAGCAGCAGAAGAGTGAGAAGCAGTCCAAGAAGGCCAAAGCTGAGAAAAAGAGCAAGCAGGACAAAGAACGCAGCAAGAAGAAGAAAGGAAGCAGGACTGAGAATGAGGATTTTCCCAAACCCAACAAGAAGACTTTCCTACAGCCTCCAAGGAAATCAGCAACCAGCCTCCTGGAATATTTTGAAGGCAAGAGGCGGCTCATTGTAAGTAACTCATTCATTTGAAGCTTATTACCTAAATGAAGTCATATCTCCCTCCTAGTAGGAATATGTGAAATTTTAAGTTTATAGTGTTTTTTTATTACTCTTCTTTGATGCTTCTGTCTGAAGAGGTAAAATTTGTAGGCCCAAATGATCATTTTCAACAGCTTTCACAGCCTAGCATCAGAAATCTTATATGCAATATAAAAATCAGTCATCCAGAGATTAGGCTAAAACCTCTTCCCAGCCACTTCCACAAGCCACCATATAGCCATCAGATTATCTTGTTTCCAGTGGATATGTAGGCGTCATGATCTGTATCATTATGATCAATAAAATGAGGTTCCAGTGTGGATTACATCCATTCATCACCTTGGGGTACTTGCCAAAGTTACCACATTTCAGAGCTCTGCATGTCCCACCAGCTGGCACAGCTGCTTCATATTGGTGCTGGTGTCCTAAAGCTGGAAGCAAGCCAGGTGGCTTGGCAATACTAGTGCATGTCTGACTGAGGACATGCACAAAGGCTTGTGATCAAATGCCCTGAGGGATGGGGAATTTGGGATTAAGATCTGATGGAAATTTGGCATTCAGATCTCCTAGACATCTTCAGAGATCCCATGCAAACTTTATTTTGGTTTGTTTTTTTCTCCTGCTGTTTGTATTAAACTGTAACACGCCAGGAAGTTTTCAAGCATGAGAACTTCAGCATGGTCTGGAGTTACTTGTCCCCAGGTTTAATAGTGTTGTATGTTTTTCCAACTACTTATCATAAAAACAACTTCACCTGGGACAGGAAACAGTTCTAGTTGTAGTACAAATGTTTTTCCTGGCAGATGACACATATCCTGAAGGGTACACTTTGGAAAACAGTTCTTTAAAAATATTATTGTGGGAGCTGGTTTCTTGCAATTATCCTACTGCAAGCTGGCCTGTTTCACAGTTATTGTCCAATAGTCATTGTCACAACCACCTTTGACTTTCATGGTCCATATTCCAATACAAATAGCTAAGGTGCCAAGCTAAGATGCCAAGTTAAGATTTCAACCATCGGAATTTAATGAATCATTCTGCTGATGATTCATGGGCCTGAAAACAAGGCAACTTTCTTCTCCCCCTCCCCATTCTTCCAGCTCTAGGGACTGTGCAGAGCTAGCACTGAAAGTGGAAAAAAGCCATATGTTTGAAAAATTTGAACTTGACTGAGTTTTGCAAATAATGCCTATTAGTCAGTTGTTAACTAATATTTAGCCAAAACAAAAGCTCAGAAACTGTGCAGAAGTTGGGATCCTTGAAATTTGGTCTCAATGTTGTGGCTTCCAAGAATATATGTAACACCGGGACAAGTATGAACAAATTTGAAAATAAAAGAGCCAAAAGTAAAGCTCACAGATGTCAGGCTGTTAATTCATAACACCACCACAGTCCTGGCAACTTAAAGTATTGCCTGAAATTTGAACCTTCTTACACTAGGCCGCCTCACAGCTGGATCTCCAAGAAAAGAGTTGCACAATCTCAGGTTATCAGGCCAGAACTCACTAAAGACAAACGATTATCCCATGTTGCACTTCACTTTTCCAGAACCTAATAACATCCTCAACCTCTGAAGTTTCCTGAAGAATAGGTTTGGTTTGGTTATTAGTAAAAGCAGGGGCTGAACTCAACTTTCTCTTTGGCATGCATGGCACATGTGGAAAAGAAAGAGCTTCTCAAACTTCTTTGAATGTACACATGTGCCTGTTTGCATCCCTTCCTATCAAACTGTTCAGTTCCCTTATGGGAACAGTCCATACAATTAACTCTGTCATTCATGAGTCTCCAAACTCCCTCTCTAGAGAATTAGCCCACATTGCTACAGAAGCAGCTCTACCCAAGTTGTTCCCCATTGCTTTGCTGTACTTTTGTCTTTCAGACTGGCTCCCAAGGACATTGTTTCAGTCCTTTTCCAAAGATCTTTCATGAGGGACATGTGGTTTTAAGTTCTACATCATTAACAATTTCAGATTTCAGTGTGAATTTCAAATATCTGGAATTTTGAAGGCTATTCTGGGTTAATTTCAATTAATGACAAATATAGGTCCCAGGTGGAGAAATAGAAAAAAATGTATGGGTTTTGAGTCCTATAGCCTCACTTCTCTATAGTGGGGCTTTTATTGCAGTCTTACTAATGTTGAGAAATTTCAGCCTAGTGAGTTTGGGTTTTTTGTTTACTTGTCTGTGGTAATGAAATGCTGACTGACAGTTTATATGTAACACTCCATATATACCCACATGCATGTATATGCATATGCACGCACACGCGCGCATGCATGCAAACGGGGAACAGGAAGATGATCAGAGGACTGGAGCACCTCTCCTATGGAGGCAGGATCAAAGACTTGGGGTTGTTCACCCTGAAGAAAAAAAGGCTACAGAGAGATGTCATAGAAGCCTTCCAGTACCTAAAGAGAGCTTATAAAGAAAGAAGGAAGCTGCTAGTTGTGGATGCTCTGTTCCTGTAAGTGTCCAAGGCCAGGCTGGATGGGGCTTTAAATAACCTGATCCGGTGGAAGGTGTCCCTGCCCCTGGCAGGAGGGTTGGAAAAAGATGATCTTGAAGTTCTCTTCCCACCCAAACCGTCCTGTGATTCTATGATGCAAACACTGATAGAGACAGAGTATATACAGCCTGGGTTAAAACAGTCCTGGCACAAAGCTTTGATTGGAAGTTTGCTTTGTTCTACAAGGTTTGATGAAGTGGATCAGATTCAGGCTTGACTCTGCATTGCAGCTTGTGACCTCCAAAACTAGGAGGAGACAATACAAACCAATGGTCTGTTTTTCATCTCAGCCCTCAAACCCTTCTCATGATCCTTTTATTCACTTGAAACATTTTAATATGCAATTTAAAGGCAATGTGTCACATGCTGTAGTGCAGAAATCAGATCCTCTTTGTGTCTGTCACTCTCATTCACCTTCATGTCCCAATGCTGTAGTCATGCCAGGGGCCTTTGCAGAAATGAGAGGCAGATTTTATAAGCCCAGAAATGTTTCTACATTGATGAACTGGATTTATAAAGAGTGTGCCATAAAAATTAGCCTTCAGGCCCCACAAACTACAGAAGGCAGCTAGAAAATTATTACTCCTGTTACAAATTAAAGCACAAATTTGTAATTGAAGGATTTTGGTGATTGTGACCGTAAATCATAAAACTGTTGTCCAGATTCCAGCTCCCTTTGTATTTGGGGGATCAGTGGCAGGTGCTTGATTGCAGTCCGCTGCTGCCAGTTAGCATGATTACATTGCTAGAGCTGCAGCATTCCTAGGCACCTTCTGCTGGAAACTGCTGCATAGCACCATTGAATGTCGTTACACACACCCCTGCCCTGGAATATTTTCATCTCAGTCACTGATGAAGGATCTAAGCCGTGTGCTCTAAACTTTTTAAAAACTAAATCCTTAGAAGGCTTTGAAATAAGTACTGTAAAATGTAGAGTTTTTTATACATTTTTGTTGTTGTAATTGTTCCTCTTCACCCACAGCTGTACCTTCAGGCAAATATAAGTCCCGTAAGACATCAAAGTGGCTTAGAGCAAAGAAAAGCAAAATCAGTCATTTTCAGATGAGGTCAGAGTGGCCTTAGCAAGTCTTCAAGGTCTTCTTAGATGGCCATCAGTTACATAAGTATCCACATAGCCCTAGTTGTACTCACTCCTTGGCAGTCAAAACAGCCAAGGGCGCCCCGCCTGGATGATGGGATGAGGGCAGAGCAGTTGCCATGTTCCCAGGGCTCCCACTGTGAGTGAGTAGAGGAAATTCTAGATTCATAGCACCACTGAAGGCTGTGAGGGAGACCTGATGGGACTGGCAGGGCAAGGGATCAAAGGAGAATACACAGCCTTCTGTAAAATCTAGTGGTATTTCTTCTACCAGCATTGTGGTAGAAGGAGCAGAGGAGCTGTGGAACCAGCTGTACATGCTTCCAAAGGTTTTCCTGGGGCTGGTTGAATGTCTTTGGGTCAGGCCTGGGCATGAAGGTACACTCCAAACACAAATAAATAACAGCTTTTTGGGAAAGAGAGCCCAGTTTGCAGACAGTGACTAGTTCTCCTTCACTAAAACAACCATCTGCTTCATTCCTTATACTAAACAAGCTCTTTTGTCTCTGCCACCAACCAGCTGATCACAACCCCCAAGGCGGACAACACCATGTACGTACAGCAGCGAGATGAGTACCTGGAGAGCTTCTGCAAGATGGCAACGAGGAAGATCTCAGTCATCACAATTTTTGGCACCATGAACAACAGCAGCATGAAAATTGACCACTTCCAGCTAGGTTCTTTTTCTTTTAATACTTTCTTCCCATCTCATGGGCACAATACAGGCTGCAAAGGGAGAAATCGCCCCAGCTTGGGTTAAAATCTAAGACTATGCAGGACCTGCCAAGTAGCTCATTTAGACATATTTAGTGCCACCTTCTTTACATACAGAGTTTCCATGTAGACAGGTGACACTGGGCATCCATCTCTCTTAGGTAGCTTTGAAACAATTGCTGTCAGTGTTCAGGAGAAGCATCCTGGGGAAGCACCCTGGGGAAGAACCCACCAAAGCAAGTGAAAACTGGCCCTTTGAAGCAATAGTCGTTGGACAAAGACTTCAGGTTGCAGTCCAGCAAAGCACTTAAGCTTAGGTATCTCTTGAATCATCTGAACCATCTCATTCCTGTCTGCAGCTAAAGGTTAATACCACTGTGAATGCTTCGCTGGATGAAGCCGAAGAAATACAAATATTCTACAGTTCTATACTACAATTAGAATAAAAGTTTCTAATTTTGCTTATCAGTCCACCATATCCTTCCCCTTGAAGTTCATCTGGTTTTACCAAACCTTGGGAAAAGATGCATGATGGAACAGAAAGCTCAGGACCAGACCAGCTGCAGGGTGTTTCAGGGCTGGCATATAAATGGTCAGAAGATCACAGATTCATGTCTGGCTTCCAGCTGTGCCTCTGCTACTCTCAGAGGGACAGGATCTAGCAGGAGACCTAGCCATGTGTCCCTGAATGACAGTGAGTCACAAATCCTGCCAGACTGTCCATTTGTGCACCTCCTTGACAAATCTGGGGCAGTACAGGATTTTCCACATCAGGCCAAGGTTACTCAAGGTCACTTTTTGTGTACCTAGACCCATCTGCCTGTCAGTGGACTGTTTAGGATCATATTTAGCTCTCGTCTGGCTAATATTCAGATATTCACTCTGACATAGACCATACTCTTTCAGCCTGTTCCAAACTTAACCTACATCCAAACTTTCCCCAAACCACATAAGTGTATGTAACAGCTGAGTTCTCACAGGAGGAATTAAATTGTTGAAGAAAAACAGGAGACTTAGAAGAGTATAGGTTAAACCTTATATGAAGTTCACCTTACAGTTTTGCCCAAAAAACCAAATCCTGACCTTTATAGAAATACACACAGTGCAAATAAATAATACAAGCATCTTTCTGTTCTACCTCCCCTTCTCCTCTACCCTTCCTGTTTGTATGGCCTCTTCAAGGTTCATTCTCTGTGAGCATCAGAGGCAGCAAAAGCTCCTAAGAAACATTTTGTACACAGTATGTTGCTGTAGTGAGAAGCTTGAGCACCCAGCACGATGAGGTCTACTCGGAGTGCTGCATCTTGGGACGGAAATACAAATGACAACAACAGAAAAGTCCACAGAAAAGACTTTTAACTTGAGATTTCAAATGCATTTAGAAGTAGTGAATGAAAGAGCTCAGTGACACTGGTCGAGATTAGCTCACAGTGACACCAGAGAGTATTTCCCAGTTTCCCACTGGAATGACACAAAAGCTGAATGTCACTGCAGAGGTCTTCTCTTCAGCCCATGTTAGCAATGTGGTCTCTTTTCCCCAGCTCATGGGAACAGGGCTTTAGTCAACTAAACATCAACCCCTGGCTACCCAGCCTATAATCAAAGCTAATACCTAATCTATTAGGCCACTGTACTGCTAAAACAACCTGCTGGCCTTCTTCGTAACCTCATTGGAATTATTTCTAAAGATAACTCATCTTCCCAGCCTGTGTAGCTGCCAAAGATGTATAGAGAAACACTTCCCCACTCTTTAGAGAAAAAGAAAAGTGAACAAGGACTTTGCAGGTAGCAGCAGAGTCTCAGCTCCAGTGGTTCTTCATGCAGATCCCAGATTCCTTTATGAGGCAGAGGTTGGGGACCTCCAAATGACTTGTAAAGAGGCAATTAGATTAACAACTTCTTTTTTCTCCACAGAAATAATTTCCAACTTTGAAAGGCAGGTCAGCCTTGTGGCATTATTTTTTTCATTGATACAGAGTTTTCTGTATCACTCTGTAATTTAATTTTCTTCTTTTCATTGTAAGTTTTGAAAGAAAATCTCCTAACAAGGAAACTCTAAAGGGCTAAATTCATATTGAGACCTAGAGTTTAAAAGAGAAGGGTGCCATAGGTCAGCTGGTCTAAGGTACTCCTGTACCTGAGTTGTGTTCCATCACATTTCACAGTAACAACATTTGCATTTTTCTGTCTCCACCTAGGCCAATGAGATAGTCTTTGCTTTTAAACGTGAACTTTTGGTCTATGTTTTAATGGTCACACTTGCCATTAGTAATACATAAATTTCACTCATGAAGCACCTGATGCAGGATTTACATATATTTTATGAAGTGGATAACCAATTAGCACATCCAGCAACCCATCCAATCAAAAGCAGATAACATTGTTTGTTAATTCGTTACAAAACTTTCAACTGAGGTATATAAAACCATGGAAAATCATGTAAGTTATATATATATCACCTGATGAGTGTAACCAAATTGTAATATTTGCTGGCTTGGCTTTTTTTTGTAAGCAGTGGGTTCAAGGTGTGAAACGTAAAGATCAGATTCTAATTCAGACATTTTCCCAAAATTTTAATTCAGAAGTTTTATTCAGTCTATACACAGGATGGACCTACTGCAAAATTTGAATCAGATCAGTATGCTACTTAAAAGCTATGCGTGTTTAGAAAATTATTTAAATGATTTGTTGTATAACAACTCAAATCTTTCCTGTTGCTGTGTGCTCAATTTGAATCAATCAATCTCATCTCTATTTGCTGGCAAATAATTATGGAGCAAGGGACTGGAAAGTTGTACCTCTGGGACTGGAGAATTGTACCTCTGGATTCCACCTCTTGATGACCTGCTGCGTCTCTGACTTCAGGCAGGTCACTTTAAGCCATGGCTGGGATTTCTAAGTGAGGATATGAACATAACATTCATAGTGGTGTCACAGGGCATAGGCAAGCAGTGTTTGCAGGGAGCTCTTGGTGCCCAGGTGACATTTCCCTTGGTGCGTGATTTAGCCTGTCTTTAGCTTTCCAGGCCCACAATTGCATATGGAGGCTTGTTTCAGCACTGTTGCAGTTGTGCTGGATGCTACAGCTGAGGCTGAGCTGATGACACTGAGACTTTCAGGACTTGACTGCAATATACGCTGGTTCCATGGGAAGCAAGGAACCTCAGTACCTCCACTGGCTTGTCTTCAAATCTGTTTCCAGAAGTCTTTTTCTCATTGTTTCTGAATGTTTTCTTAGAGTGGACCACTGAGTAGGTACAAGGGGTACTCAAAATTAAGTTTTTGCCTGTCAGGCTGCTAGAATCAGCAAGCAGAAGGAGGAGGGAGTGCCAAAGTGAGGTATCTAGAGAGGTATGCTGCCAGCACTGCAGCCTTCAAGACATGTTAAACAGTTTCTGGTTTCTTGTAGTCACTAAATCTCTCATGTAAATTTTTAAGACTGGTAAGGTTAGCTCTAGTTTCCTGGCCAACCTCAAGCTGTTCTAGCTATACACTAGTGACCCAAATCACCTATGCTGTTTCATTTTCACATGGTGCACATTGTCAAAATTTCTATTTTCAATTACAGAAGTGGGTGAAATTTCAGGAGCAGGTGAAATGATTAGTACATGCATATACGCATATGAGCATATTGAAAAAATCTAAAAGATATTTCCAGGAAAAAGCAAGATTTTTCAGAAGAGTGTACAAATGATAAATACTGGAGTGCATGAGCCCTAGGATAGATTGATTTTCAAAGAATATTGGGATGGAAAACTTGGGATGGACAGTGAAAAGTCATAGTGCCACATGCATGGTCTGTAATACATTGAATATGCAGCAGGAAGAGAGCTTCTGAGAAATGAATTGTCCCCTTTCTTTTGAGGTGAAATTAAAGGCAGAGATTGTGTGGCATGTGTGATTCCATGACTACTTTTATTTCTCCTTTCCCTCACATTAAGATAATGAAAAGCCCATGAAAGTGATAGAAGATGAAGATCTTGTGGACCAGCAGCTCATCAGTGAGTTGAGGAAAGAGTATGGGATGACCTACAATGATTTCTTCATGGTCCTGACAGACACTGACATGAAGGTCAAGGTGAGGGTTTCAGCTCTTTGATCTCAGCTCTCTTGAAAGAAAATGCATTGGAAAAATATGAAAAAAAATTGAAAAATATAGGAAAATACACTACAGGCTTGCATGTGAGGCACATAAGAGACTGATGCAGGACCTGGTCGTTGCTGGAGAACAAGCAAAAGAACAGTAAGTGAAATTTTCAGAACTTAGGTAGCTATCTTCATTTTCTGCACTTAGAGGATCTCAGGAACTGTGTGTTTCTGCTGGAATGGTGAGGAACAGGACCTCCCCACAGCTGACAGGGTTTTAATGTAGTACCTGGCATTCTAAAACACACACTTTGGCTGCTCAACAGGTTGACACCACATTGCATAAGGAATATCCTCTACTTGAATAGCCTTACAAAAGAATATAATAACTGCAATGTCCTGGCCTTAACACATTGGGCAAATACTGAAAATATGCCACTTCCAAAGGCCAGTCTGACTGCAAAAACAATTATATTTTCCATAGTTTCTGAACTGGTTTAGGCCTTGTTGCCTGTGTGCAAATTAGAATACTTGGATCTCTAAATATTGTACGGTGCTGTGACACATGCAGAAAGGCTGCTAATATGACCTTCCTTATTTCCACCTGTCTTGTTTTTTTTTCTTAACAGCAATACTATGAAGTACCCATAGCAATGAAGTCTGTGTTTGATTTGATTGACACCTTCCAATCACGAATTAAAGACATGGAAAGACAGAAAAAAGAGGGCATTGTCTGCAAAGAAGATAAGAAGCAATCCCTTGAGAGTTTCTTATCCAGGTATCACCTTCTGCTCTTATCTGCTGCTAGTTCTACTAATTATTGTTGTAATGGAAAAATACCCATGGAACTATTTCTGGGATTTTTAAATATAGCTTTCTCAGTATTTACAGTGTTAAGCAAATACAGAGATGCAGCCAGAGCTGAATGCAGTCTTGTATAGAACACTGGAAGTCAGGAAGAATGTTTCCTGACTAACTGCACCTCCCTTGGACACTGATTTTCAGTGCCTCAGTTTCCCCATAATGACACGGAGGTAATAAAACTGATTTGCATTAGAAGAGCAAATAAGGATTAATTCACAGATGTTAGCTCAATGTTTTGAATGTATGAAGCACAGTGTTTATGTGTTTCCATCATCAACCATCCCAATCTCATTAATCCCATTCTAATCCCTTCCATGTAGTTCAAATCAGTAATTAATTCTCTCTGAATTCCTTCTTATCCTGCTTGAGATAACAGCTGTTTTTTGCCAGTATTAGTCATGCATATGATTAAAGGTCTTGCAGATGTCTTTTGCAAAATGTTGGAGGCCTTCTGCAGAAAGACAATTTTGTTTATGCAATCTCTATATGCCGTGTTATTACTCTACCTTGAGACCCAAATTCCAGGCAATAAATGTGCCTGGACTGTGGGCATTCAGACCCACAGAAGAGCTGTGCAGCTATAGCCCTCTCTCAATCATCACAGGGTAATTAACATGAAATTAGGGCTACCCCATCATTCTACACCTTACCTGTTACAACTGCATCCTCCTCACCCACTATCAGAATCCATGGGAGTACACTGTTGATGCCAGAAGGCTTTAAAAATAACTGAGGCAGCATGATGGATTATGATGAGGAGGAAAGGAGCAGCAAGTAAATTAATAGGTTGTTGGTTCATAAACATTTTAAAATTCAATGGCCACTTCAACAGAAAGAGAACCTTTAGCAAGATCCATCCCACCCACCTCACCACCTCCTGTTTAGGTCCCATTGATTCATCCTTGAGACCACCAAGAAGAACCACAGTTTGGAAACAGCTGATCAGCACAAGTAAGAGCTTGTATACTGGGAAGGAACAGGCCCCAAATCCTTCTCTGCTTGGAAACAGCTCTAGTAATAAACACACATTAGAAAACTGGGCACAAAAAGTGCAGAATGCTGCATCTATAAACCGCACTGCTGCTGCACAGAATGCATTTGTTGTCTCTGAAAGAAGCATCAGGCTTTAAATATTGGGTGGACTTCTCTAGCCACATTAACTGGTCAGATTCCCAGTAAAATTAATTCCAGCTTTGTCCAAGAACATGTTCCCAGTTGAACAAGAGCCCTGGCATCATCTCCCTGGTGTTGCTCCTTGTAGAGATCAGTTATAATAATGTAAATATTGTTCTCAACAAGCCTGCCTGGTGTTAAAGGAGACCACGAGAGCCAGAGCCAGCTTGAGTAATGCTTAAAAGCCACATGTAGAAGGAGGAGAATCTTGAGTTTGGGGGTGAGTTCCCTCCTACGACCTAGACACTGGCTGTGCTGCTGTCTGGGCTCACACTTGAGAACAGGATGCAAAACAGGTAGAAGAGGAAGAAAGGATCCACACAGGGAAGGGTCCGGCAGATTTGTCAGGGGTATTGGTCCATGGCTTATGATGTCAGAAATAAAGCAGAAATCTGTACATTAGTGTTGGTGAACTAACAGCTGTGAAGGACCAACTGAATTAATTTCTAAGATGGAGTCCCAGGTAAGCACACCAAGTGCTCCTGGTGCAGGGGAATAAACAGCTTGAGTGGCTTTCAACACTTTTCAGTTCTGTGTAACTCCAAAGGAGATGTTAAAAAAAAATGAGAAAGCAATAGAAAAGTATCTTAAAGCAACTCAGTTTTTCCCTAGGCAAAATATGATCCAATGACTACATTCTCACTCACTGTTCACAGGTAACCAGGTGCTTTTCTACACAAAGTAGCACAAAGATTATTTTGTTCCCCATTTTCAGAATAATGACACAACATTTCCCTTCTTTTCTTCACATCACGTATGTGATCCTTAATGCCTCTCATTCCTATCCAGTTATCTGTACACACACATTCATGTCTCTTTGCTGTTCTCCCTGAGAAAGATGAAAATAGAAGAGGTTTGCTTTTCAAGCATTTACTTTTCTAACTGTAAAAAAGAAAACCAGTACCAATCAACAAGCAAAGACATCAGTACGCCCTGCTCTTTTAACAACTTCTCTGACTTTGAGCAAGTCCCACCATATCTTCAGATTCTCTTAAGTGAAGCAGAATTGACCCTTTGCATTAGCCTTCATTTTGAGATCTTCACGTGGTACAGCAGAAAAGCAGGCTATTATTATAACAGAGTAACATCTGCATCCATTTAAAAGATCATTTCCTGCTGTAAAAATATCTCTGCAGCTTTGCAAATTCCTACAAATCTGGTTTATTTAAGTTAAGTGGAGAAGTACCTATATTCCAAAAACAAGTTGTTGAGAGAGCATTAAAAATCCATAGAGCTTGAATTTGTAAAGATTTCAAGTGTCCTTATGGCACTGCCTTTCCTTGACAGGAAAGGAAGGAGATCCTTGTGCAAAATCTTGGGTAGACGGTGCAGTCCCTATTAAAGAAAGATTCCAAGATTTATCTTATTGCCCAATGCATACCTTATATAGCCACAGGCTGACACACTTACAAGCGAGCTCAGATTTAAAGCCATGTTAAAGGTATTTTGAGCAAACGCGGTGCAGGAAAGAAAAAAGAGGTCAGTGATTATTTACACAGAAGTATGAGTTATGTCTGAAATGAAGATACACCCTAATTCTCAGACAGCCCTTGGACTGCAAAATAACTGTGCAGTTCCAGCAGTGGTGAATGACGTAAAAGCTAAATGCCTAGTGAGGAATTCCACAGGAATCTTTCTCTCTTGAATATACACTTCTCAGCATTGCTGTAACTACTGAAGGGGGCTTTGAGCAAAGATCGTAAACTTTGCAGTGCTTGTTTGGTGAAGCAGCAGCACTGCAGGTGTTTCTTTGAAAGTTTTGAAGCTGTAAAATTCAAAACAAACTTTATCTTCTCCCAGTGATGGACAGAACTGGGAAGATTTCCCATCCAGCTGTTACTCAGAAGTTGTGAGAGATACGACATATCTCAGCCTACAGAGAACAGAAATGCTGAGAAGACTTCAGTCACATGTCATGACCATGCCTGGCCACACTCTCTTTTCAGGTTCCGATGGAGAAGGAGGCTGGTGGTGATCTCTGCTCCAAGTGATGAAGATTGGGCTTATTCCCAGCAGCTTGCTGCTCTCAGTGGACAAGCCTGCAATTTTGGTGAGTCAAAAGGAATTATATTCTCGCTCCCCCAAACCACATCCTTCCTGGTGGTGTGATGGATTCCTTTGCTCAAGTTTGAACCTGGACAGTCTGAGGAGTCTGACAACTGAAAACTTTCCTCCAGATCCAAATGGAAGATTGTGCTAAGCAGGTAGTACAGCACACTGACACCTAAAACAGCTAAACAAAGTGTTCCCTGGAATCATTTATGAAACTTTACTGTACGTTACTACTGTAGCAGAAAATGCTAGCACTCCAAAGCTTCTCTTCAGGCTTGTACTTCAGGAGAGTAATAGTTGTTTGGTTTGTTTTGTTTTTTATACTGCACAAATTAGCAACACAAGGAAAATGCTTTGGTAAGGGCAGATCCTTTAAGACCCAACTCAGAACTGGGCCAGGCATCAGGGAGATGCATGGACATCAGGGTTTTTTTCTTTTCCTTACTGCTTCATTGCCAAAATCTGTAAAAATATTAATAGAAGCCACTTTAATCCAATAAAGGCCCTCCCAAACTAGGTACTTCAGACACCCATAACTAGGTACTTAAGATCCAACTAACACAGTCAGTGGAGAGAGAGGGGCTCCTCCAGGAGACAACTAAGGGCAAGACCCAGAGGCACTCTTCTGTCTTCTTGTCATGAAGTGCAGAGAGCCTTACTTCTTAAGTTCCTCGCAATGCACACACCATACAGGGTCTAGACTTGACTCCTTCAAGAGAATGAAACAGGTCCCTTTCTAAAGCTGCTATTTCAATGCATTTCAATTACACCAGAAGGGAGACCTTCACAGTATGGTTGTTTATTCATAATCACCTAGCTTTCATTCAGAGCATCAGCATCACCTCATTTGGAAAGTACCAAAGTAAACTGTGACATGGACCACTGCAAAATGCTTTCTGAAGAATAAAATGTAATCAAAACAGTTGAGTATCCCCACCCTTTGGTAGGGACAGCTTGAACACAATCCAGTGAGTTTCTAAAGCATTTGCCAATGGGTGTTTTAACTAAGTGGTTTGTTTCCAAGCATCTTACCTCCAAGTTGTAAAAGCAGTTACATCAAAGATTTTGTAGATTGTACTGATTCATGTTATATGAACAGTTTCTGCTGTCCCTAAGGTCTTTCTTCAAAGCAGAGGCAACAGTCCAAGCCTCTGTGCAGAACAAATGGAAGAAGTGAGTATCTGCCACAAGCTATTCCCTGCAGTCATTCAGAGTTTAACTGGCATAGGTTGTATCGCCTCTAAATAATTCGTTGCTGTGTGTATGATAAGTAAAAGCTTTACTAGTGAAGAAAACAGTGTAGGAAGATTCTGGATTTGGAGAACGGCCTCTGAAATTTACTGGCGTATCTGATGGTTGTATCCCTATGCTACAGAACCACACCACCATGCTGCTGTCCTTGGAACAGCTTTATGCAACTGATACCACACTTACTCAACACATCAGCTTATCCTTACATTTGGGACAGATGATGTGACTGGCAGGGATTCCATAGAAATCAGTAACTCTTTCTCCTGGAGGGCTGGGTGAGACTGGGCCTAAATTTAGCAAGCACAGACCCAGCTGATTAAACTGAAATCGGCCCAAGGATAAGCAGAAAGGTCTGGTCTGACCCAAAACCTTCTTCATTTCCTCCACAGGTCTGCGCCACATAACTATCCTCAAATTGCTAGGAGTTGGAGAAGATATTGGAGGTGTCTTAGAGTTGTATCCAATTAATGGTAAGTGACTGTTTCCAGTTTCTTCAGTACTACCCATGAAGGGCATCATACAGTGCTGAGTGCCTCTTTGCTGTAATTTCTTTAGAGGGATGAAAATGACTGTTTTTCTCTTTTGTTTTGTTTCTTTTGAGAAATAAGATGACACAAAAGCAAACAAAAAGCTTTCTCAGTGTTTCTGTGCTAAACATTGTATAGCTTCTTTAGGACAGGAAAGCACAAATACGTGAAAGTCATCTCACATTTTGATTTCCCACCTAAGCTTACAGTCCCCAGTACACTCCTCTGCCAGTCTTGCTGTCAAAGACAGGGATGTCTGTGCCTTTTACATGCTCAAGAGTTAGCAGGACTAATAGAACCCATACTCAGCAGATTCTCCTCTATGGATCCTTCATTAATATTCATAGAGTGCCTTGGAGTGAATAGGACCTCTTAAAGATGATCTAGTTCCAGTCCTCTGCCATGGGCTGGGACACCTTTCACTTCATCGGGTTGCTCAAAGCTCTATCTAACCTATCCTTGAACACTTCCAGAGACAGGGCATCCATCTGGGCAACCTGCTCCTGTGTCACAGCACCTGTATCCTAAAAAACCTCTTCCTTATATCTAACCTAAATCTACCCTCTTTCTGTGTAAAATTTGTACTCCTTGTTCTGTCTCCGGGCCCTGGTAAAACATCTTCCTCTATCTTTCTTATAAGCTCTCTTTATTATTCCACTTGCCTCCCAGCAGGCTACTCCTCCAGATAGATATCCTTAAGAGAGTGGGGACTTTTCAAATGCTGCGGGTTCCTCTATTACCTAATCCAAACAACTGCCTCTATCAGTGGAGGAACAAAGACAGAAAGAAGCTTATTTATCCCATCTGTGCTCCAACTGCTCTGTGCATGAAAGCATTCTAGTCCTTCTACAGCACTTCTACATTAAGTCCATGTATGAGAAAAAATGAAAGTCCATGTATGAGAAAAAAACAGAGGAAGCTGATGTCAGACTTCTTCCATCAACACTCTTGCAGCCTCCACTGATTTTTCACTGGAGGCTTCACAACTTTGTTTATAGCTCCTATTTGTTAAGATCAACAGGTCTTTGTCTAATTTCCCCTTGAATTGATGTTGACTCCTAGCACGTGTGCTCCTGTGAGAACTTCTACAGAGGTACTTCTTATTCGTCCTGAACATGGCCCCTATATCTTTGTTTGATTCCTTTTATTTCTTGTGTGGGGAAAAAGGTGAACATTTAATCCCTATCCATCCCTGCAGTAACACTGACAATTCTTCCCCAACCCATTTATGTGAGAGAGTGCAGTCGTTACTTAGTTGGACACAGAATCATACGCAGTTTATTCCAAACTGTGATCAACTTTGTCAGTTTCCTCAATTTTCTCCCCAGGTCTACCATAGTCTTTTGAGGTGAGAGAAACAGGATTTCGTGCAGTGTTCAAGATGCACACAAATAATAGGTTTCCATAGTAGAATAATAATACGGTTCTGTTATTATTTTCCTCATGGTTTGTAGTATCTGGTTTTGCTCTTGGCCATTAGCGAGCACTGAACTAGCCTTCCACAAAACTCTTTTTCATAGCTGTAAGAACTCACTGGCAAGTGGTAATGGTCAATCTTCACCATTTCTTTTGTGAAGTCAGAAAAATTTTTACCAAGGGGATCACTTCGATCTGAGTAGAATTTCTTCTATAATTTTATTAACCAGTCACACAGTCTTAAAGGATCTTCTGCAATGCTTCACAATCATCCCCCACTCTTACCACTATAAGTATCTTCACACCCTCAGTATACTGCCTAACCTCCGTGCTCACACCTTGTGTGCGTCATTTACAAATACATGGGATAGCACCAGTCCCAGCACAACCATGGAACTTCACTGATGATCTCCCTCCACTCCAGGTGATCATTCACTCCCACCTTGCTCCTGCTTCAACCAAGCTGTGATCATTCACTCCCACATTGCTTCTGCTTCAACCAAGCTATCAAAGGACCTTCTGAAGCCTTCTGAAAACTCATATAGCCTGTATCAGCCAGGCCACCCTTAACCATCTGCTTGCTGACCTCTTTCAGAGAACCTCAAGTCTGTAAGGCAGGGTGCCACCATGTAAGAGGCCTGTTGCCAAGCCAACTATGTATATATGTGCCCACTGATCTTAGTTGTCTTACAGCTTCTACTCATTTACCCAACACAGACTTCACACTTAAAAGCCTGGAGTTCACCAGATTTAACCTAGAAAATATACTTCGAAGAGGAAATGACATCTACCACATCCCATACCTCACATATGAGAGTTCAAGAATGAGGCTCTACTGGCTCTATATCCAGCAATTCTTCTGTCACACTTCAGTTCCTGTGATTTCTTTCACTGTTACTGTTGTTCACATATGCCTTCTGCAATACATAAACTGGTGACCCAAGCTGCAAAGAAGTCAAAGAAGCTCACAGATTTTGGGTGACAAAAAGATGTACCACACTGCAGTAGCTTCAGCCTAGAGAGTAAGGACAAGTTTACTAAACCTAAAAAAGCTGTTAAAAATACATCCTTAGTTCACAGTAGAGCAATTTCCTTTCAGATCCAGGAAATGGATCTGAACTTGCAAATTACAAAAATCTTATATTGCCAACTCTTGGGCTGTATCCTATCTCATGTTGCTAACTTTTTTACCTACAAATCATCATCATCACCTAAAAAATATATTAATGCTGATTTTATGTGATCACTTTCTAGGAAGCTCAACTGTAGACCGAGAAGACATCCCGGCTAATTTGGTGAAAGACATTCGAAATTATTTCCAAATTAGCCCGGAATATTTCTCCATGCTTCTAGTGGGGAAAGATGGCAACGTCAAATCCTGGTATCCTTCTCCAATGTGGTCTATGGCGATTGTGTATGACCTGATTGATTCCATGCAGCTCCGGCGCCAGGAAATGACAATCCAGCAGTCGCTGGGCATGCAGTGCCCCGACGATGAGTATGGCGGGTATGGCTACCACAGCTACCACCAGGGCTACCAGGAAGGTTACCAAGATGACTACCGTCACCACGGAAGTTACCACCATGGATATCCATACTGAACAGAGCGACTTAGCCTCTGACCGCCCCCATGTCTCTCTTCCAATAGCTATCCAAGCAATAGGTGGCCAGTTGCAGAAAATCTTCTCAGGCCACCTAAATATCCATGCCTCGTTCTTCTACTGTTCAATCAAGGGACTTTGGTCATTTGCCTTCTCAAAAAACGCAGAAGCCTTTACAGTGAAGCAATTCAAACCAGTAGTATTGAAGCTTTAAATAATAAAGACTCCTTTATATTTTTAAACCTTTATAAACAAAGGCCATCAGCAGGCGCTGTTTGTATTAAAACCAAACAAAAAATCCCCACAGCCCCAGTCCATGGGCACTACAGTAGGGCAGGAAACAAACTGTCCAACAATGTGCTTTTTAGTACTTTTTCTAAGGAGAAAAAAACAAGTATATTTATTGGAAAATGAGATTTCATTATGCTTATGAAGAGAAACAAAGAACCACACTTTGGGTCTCTCACAGAGAAGGAAAATTTAAGAAAGAAGCATGGGGCATGCTCTTTAATAATAACAACAATAGTAATAAAATGATTTTGAAACACCTTGTTTAAAAAGACAGCATCCCTTCTACAGTGCATTAACATTGTAATTAGCTGACTTTATGAATGAAAATAAGATTTACGGCTATGGCAGAACTTGTTCCAATACAATACAATGTAAAGTTCTTAACTAAAAAGCTTACTGCATGGCTATTTATTCTTTCAATTGGGGTCCCTGTTCTCTTAGTTCCTGCCCACCTCACTGTTAAATACAAATTAATGAGAGCTAAGTAGAAACACCAACCAGGGTTAGTACTGTCTGAAATACAGAAATCCAAAAAGCATTATTTTCATCAGAAAAAGAAATCTCATTCACATATATTTTCAATGAGTTGTAACTAGCTCTCTATAATAATGCTTTTAATTAAACTATTACTCTAAATTTCAAATTTTCTTTTACCTCTTCTTCTCATACCCTCCCCTATAAAAGTGATCTGGATTAAATGTTTATAAAAATATTTGAGATTAATTTAATCTGCTAAACCATCTCTATTTCTGCCACACTTACAGAAATGTTTTTTTCTCCCTTCTCATTGATATCTTTGGGCATTGGAGCTGTTGCACCACCCTACCCTACTGAAACCAGTGGCAGGAACTGCATGCATAGCCATGGTTTCAACACCATTGGGGCTAGATTTCTAAACATTGATGATGCAGCAGAAAGATTATGGAATATCTTTAAGTGAAGATACCATGTCAGCCTTTATAATGGCACATTTGTCACTTCTGATGTCAAAGGTGTGCCTGACCAGTCACATTTCTTTTTATAATCCACGATGTGGGTTCCCATCACACATAGATGCACACAACAGGGCACTCGTGCTGGGTATTGCCATCACAGCAGTAGCACAGCCAACAGGGAGAAGCTACAGCTCAAAGCTGGCCAGAGCATGCTCTGCATTTTGACTTTTAGCATTTTCCTGATTTCTTTTTTTTCCCAGATGAAAACAAAACTGGCTAAAGCAACAAGTTCACTCAAAACCAGATGCTTACTTAAGAAACTGAAGTCACAAAAGGTCAGGCATTACTTGCCCTTCTGAATGTCAGGAAGGCAGACAGATGGTCCCAAGGCCTTAGCTTTATAAACCTGGTCACCCTCTGGAGCAGGCTGCCCTCCCTATCACAAGGTCTAGTCAGTGCTGGGTACAGCTCCTGACTTACCTTTCTCAGGTGACTCGAGCAAACTGGGAGAAGGCATTTGACAATGATTTTGAGAGGACTGCTGCCTGCAGAGCTTCTGAGCTCTCAGTGACGACAGCACTTCCACAGCTGAAAACAGTGCTCAGCGAAATTCAAAAAACCAAAAAGAATCACAGGATGGAAGGGTTTCTAGAAGAAAATGGAGTGTCCTGTAGCTCACTTTTAGAAAACAAGAGCTTATTGCATCACTGTATCAAGGTCAGTTGCCTAACTTTCCTTGCCTAAAGCAAAAGCAGAGGAAAGTATACCAGACATTTAACAGGCACCTCCTGTAGACAGAAAGAAAAATGTCCTTGGGGCATTTTCTTTCAGGTGTTCATTTAAACTTTCCTGTAATCTTGTTTTCATTTTAAGTCTTTAAATGAAAGCCCTTTTAACTCACACTACAAATCACATAAATTAAATGTCCTGTGCTGAGAGGGTTAACTCACAAAAAAAAGAGTGCAGCACCTGATCCAAATGGCCTTTTCTTTATACCCCTGTCTGAAACTCAAAGTTAAATTGTGCAAGTACCAAACCCAGACCAGGCATTCAGTGGGAGTTGCATTAAAAAGACAATTCCAAACAAGTTGTCCACTTATCAAGGGAGGTGGGGACGGGCTCTTAACCAAAACTACACATCCAGATATTCACAGAATTTGTAGAAGTCTCTGTATTATTCTACCTTCTGGTGCCTATTTCTGCCTTCATCACAAAATGACTCAAAATCACTAGAAACTTTTAGCAATGATTTAAAATCCTGATTTTGCAACCTTCTTTTCCCTATGGAAAACTAAAAGCAAAGCCAGAAGGAACACAAAGCCAAAATATTCTTTCAACGACAACACGTAGTTATCTTGCAGGCTATAAGCATTCAGGAGTTACATTTCTCTAAATGAAGACTTCATTTGGCAAAACAAATCAAATCCAGATCACTGGATCTGTCCCTGCAGCATCACTCCGAGGACAGACTTACCGAGATTAAAGTCCTATTTTGACATACCTTAGTGGGAAGATTCTACATGATAAAGAAAAGCTTTTATCTTGTGTTTATTTATGGCATTTGATTCAGCTCCAAGATGGCTGTTTTCATCCACAGTCTGTCTTTGAAGCTGCTACATTCACAAAATAGCTGAAATTAACCAAAATAAATACTTCTTTAATTGACTTGTTACAAGCAAAAGAAACACGAACACACCTTTCTTCCTGGGATGTTTTGTGAACTATTTCCTCAAACCTGGAGGAAGGAACATAACACCCTCAGCAGCAATTAAGTTCAAATGTTTGTGAATCTGGGCTCCAAATCAAAGCTTAGAATGAGCACTCTGCCTAATGTATTCATTAAAGACTACGTGCCAAAGTAATGCTGCTCTCCAAAACCATCCTCATAAATTTCCCTATTGTAATTTTGGGCAAATATAAGTTAAGCTTTCCAACATGGAATGGTTTCCATATAACAGAAATACTTAATCAAGTGGGATTTCACATGATATATCTGAAACATATAACTCTATAGAATTGCTCCCCCTTGCTCACCAGGGCTGCTCTCCAGCTGACAATTGTTCACAGTCACGTCCTCTAACAAATCTCACCTACACAATAAATTTTACCATGGCCATGGATAGTACAGCTGCAAAGATTTGCATGTTATGCTTTGAGTTACTATTTACCCTATTTTACTGCTAAGTGGATGCAAATCCTTACCCATTTTCAGACATCAGTTAACATTCCTGTCGCTGCAAAGGGGATATACAGTTCTCCTTCATTATAATAAGAAACCTGCCTGGCCATCCAACATAATCTCTCTGAGACCTCCAGCCTGAAGACAACAGAAAGATTTCTACATGTTAGACAGAACCCCAAATCCCCAGCATGAGTAAAAACTTGGATCAACAGTTATATAACCAATACCTTTGTGCAATCTAAGACTTTGGCAAATAAGTCAAGGATGATAGCACTGGTGAAATTTACAGAAAGAAAAATCATTAAGCAGGACAAGAGTTGAAAGCAAGAACTAAATGCACATTATAATAGCTGAAGATCAGTCATTTCCATATTTCATGTCTCTTAATGCAGATATTTCAGGCACAAAGGTCAAACATGGTTTTTAAGACATCCATCTTTGGTTTGATGCACTGTCTTTAGAAGTATGATCATGGCTGATGTCTATGCTCTCACTCGATGCAAGGCAAAGCTCTTTGGAAGTTCATGTAAACAGTTACTGCTTACATAAATGCAAAGCAATCTAAAGCTAACAGTACTTTCACTCTTGAAAATACCTGCTGAAGTTGGTAGCTGTGACTGAAAAAGGCAACAAACTCAAGCAGGTATATATTGCAAAGCTGTATGCAATGAAAAAAAAGTCTTCTTGCCACTAAGTCTTCGACAGTTTGGGTATTTTTTTAAAGTTTCATTCCCCAAAATAAAACCTCAAAAAACAATGAGAGCAACTCAAATTTACACTGAAATATGCCTTCTATTGATTCTCTACAGATGCAAACAACTAGGATTCCTCATGTTGAAATGGCCTACTATACAAGCACAATGAAATTAGATGCAAACATATTTTCAACAACATTAAATTAATGTTGTACAGTTAATACATACTAGAAAAAAATGCTGAAAAAAAAAGAATAGAAATTTTAGATTCATAGTTTATAACTTGATAGTCATGGGCCACACATGAAAACAGGCTGCCTCTCTTGATGGATCAATGACAGGAGGTATGTTAATATAGCAATAAGCCATCAATACAGTACACATAAGCTTTATACCCAGAGCCTGGACAGGATGGTAGAGGGGAACAAAGGCAGGACTGTCTTCAGTGCAGAGAAATGCATCACTTACTGCTTACTATACACTCTGGTATGAGGCTCTGACACTGAACTCATTGCTTATCTTCTTAAGAATTCTTCTGACAGTATCTTTCAACTATGAAAGACACGTTTTTGAAAGGAGGAAATTATAAACCAACATCTTTTCCACTGCTCTGAGAGAAGAGGCTTTAGGAACATACCAGGAATCCCTTATCAGCATCCCTGTTCCCGTGCCTGTTTCAAAATTCTCTGAATAATTTGGAACCTATTTTTCATCTCAGTCAAAATACAATCCAGCAGATGCCTCAACAGAAATTCTGAGATCACTATGCCTGGCACTCCACAGAATGACTTCTCTCTCTACAAAATGAATGCAAGACCTTATCAGTCTGCCAGGGTAGAGCAACACCAGATGATATTGCCACCTGCACTCTCTTGCTCAGTGCTCCAGATGTTGAAGGGCATTACTATAGTTGTATAACATTTGTTTTCAAGAGTGGGCTCAGTGCAAACTAAGCCTCTACATAAAGCCTTTCTAAATACACACAAAAAAAAGATGATGCATTCATACTGTACAATAAACTTTTGTTTTATTCAAGCTCTTTCAAAGTTAGGCCACGTAAGTTGCATGTAAAATTCACCAGCTGCTACAAAAGCATTCCAGATTTCCATTTCCCCAGACACTGGGAGGCAGGCACAAAGGAATACAACTCTCCATATATACAGCTTGAATATTGTCCTCATACGTATTTGACATCCAGCCCCAAAACAGTTCCAAATAGTCTGTCAGTAGGGAAAAAAGACCCTTCCCTATGTTAATAAAAGATTAACTCTCTCTCACTATGAGTAATAGCACTCCTCTGAGCCAGCCTCATGTTAGAGGGAATCTTCATCTGTATCGATGTCACTGCTTGGTTTGTTCAACCTCTCGAATTCTTCTCCATCCTACAGGAACCAGAAGCAAAAGAGGACAAAGTGAGGAAAAGTCATCTTGTTATTAACACCACCAAAAAAAAAAAGTAAAGTTTATTCTGAAGGCATCACTTAAAGCAAAATCAAGACCCTGTAATTTAAATCTCTTACTAGTGTGTTATATTGTTTAGGAAATACATAGTCATAAAAAACATTCCCTTGCATCTTTAACACTTTTTAGTGACTCACTGCCTAGAACAGCTTATAGCCCATTCTTCCATATAATCACAAAAGGCTGCTAGAAGGTCTCCCTGGAGCCTTCTCTTCTCCAGGATGAACATCCCCAAATCTCTCAGCCTGTCTCCATAGGAGAGGGGCTCCAGCCCTCTGATCATCTTCTCCTGGGCTCGCTCCAGCAGATCTAAGTCCCCAGAGCCGGACACAGTACTACAGGTGGGGTGTCACAAGAGCAGAGGGGCAGAATCACCCACCTTGACCTGTTGGCCATTCTGCTTTTGATGCAGCCCAAGATATAGCTGGCTTTGCATGCTCACATAGTGCTATTCCTTTCTACAACAGCTGCTTAGTTGTAAGTGCTAAAATAGATGACACCTGGCATACCAAAAATATATGAATTTGTTATTTATTGCTCATTAAACAACAAGCTAAAAAGGCACCATGCGGAATTTCTGAGAAACATCTCTTCCAAGGTCAGCGTTTGTCGGAACGCGGTGGGGACAGCGCTCTCTGCTGGTTACAATGTGCATCCACGGCCCGTCCGTACCCGCGGGCTGCCGCACACAAACATTAACCCTTCCCACCAGGCGACTGCTCAGCTCCGCTGAATGACAGCTCTAAGAGCAAGCCGCCCCCGACACGTTCTAGGTAACTACATCACTATTCAACTCAGAACAAAAAACACTAGCAGGCCTGGAAGAAACACATTGCAAGAAAAAAAAACCAAACCACGTTAAAACTCTGTTTAAACATTACCTTTTTGTCTTCAGCTATCTTTGACTGTTACGGTAGAAGGAACCTTAACATCAAATGTGTTAACTTCCTCATTATGTGGCCTAAGCTACATAGACTTACCAGTTCTACTTAGGTGCAATTATTTCCCAGGCATCAATTCCAATTTCTGAATGCCTTGGGCAAGTACATTCTCTTGGTTATAAAGCTTTCAAGAAAAGATTTGTACAAAGCTGAAGTTGCTCATAGGACTGTTTACAGTCACAGCAGGAAAGCAATGCTTACCTAAGCTTCACGACATTCAAAAAGTGGCATGTGGAAAGCGATACCCAAGATTTTAAGAAATAATGCAGAGCTTTGGTGTTGAGGGATGAGTCCAGTCACACGTTGATTCTTTCAAACATTTCATAGCATAAAGAGAGGTGAAACAAAAGAGAAACCATAGGAGACGAGTACTGGAAAGCCTTACCCCACTTGACCTCTCCCATGCATCTCCTTTGATGAGTTTTCCCCTTTCCCGCAGAGCGGCATATTCCAGGCCTCTTGCTTTACTGGCATTATAAATGAATATGGAGAGAAGCACTACAGGAGCTTCCAAAAAGAACTCTAGAGAAGGCCTGAAGTCAAAGATGATGAAAGACACAGTGGTGATGATGACAGTGTTGATCTGAGCAGTCATAACATGGAACATGTTGTCTCGGAACTTCAAGATGAAGGCTACAGACAGCCCCAGGAAAGCAGTGACAAATATTAGAGCCACGGAGAAGATGTTGTGCCCATAAAAGAAGCCACAGTTCCCTATCTGCCTCCGGTCCTTAGCCTGTAGCGCCAGCATGAGCCCATTGAACAGCACCCCAAAGGCATAGAGTTTGCTGTTCTGCGTGAAGATGCTTTCCCCAAGCTGATCCACATCTTTCAGCATCTTTTCATTGTAGATGTTAGCCAGCGCAGACACAAAACACTGCACTAGAATAAGCAGATGGCCCAGGCTGAGGCGGAGAGGCTTCAATGCTCCTGCCATGGTACTGGTCACATTCCACTGGAAGCTGTGAAGGAAGCCTGGTGGTGCGCAGTTGCCCTTTTCCACACATGGCTCCTCAGGTCCAGTAGAGAGAAGGCAGTGGTTAGATGGCCTAAAAAACATACTGTGATGAAGTCCATGTGCAGCCAAGCTGTGCGGATGGCCTCCAGTTCCTCGAGTCAGGGCAACGATGGACAGGAATAAAATCACCAGAGACGCCCACTGTACCCAAGAGAGTCTTCGCCTAGCACACAAAAAAGCCACTAAATTTAGAAACACAGCGGCATAAATTAAATGACAGAACATCCAGATCTATAAAACAAATAAAAGACATCATGTCACAGATAAGGAGACAGACAGGTGTAAAGAGAAGTCTTTTCAGAAAACAGTAAAATGCCAAAATGCAACACACTTTTCTATGGCAAAGGCGGCCGAGTCTGACAATCAAAGAAGCACAAAATGAAGTATTCTGAAGAAATAAGGAAAAAGAAGGTCTTTCAAGATCACGTCATCTCTAGATACTGATTGCCTAACAACTCAAAAGCAACTCTTATCTCCATGGGAACAAAGGTCTGATGAATAAAGTAAAAAATCACAGACATCCAAATAATTACCACCTTTCTTTGGAAAATTTTCACTACACTGCTCTTTCCCCCCATGATTTGGAGCCCTTTTCTAGTATTTTATAATGGTAACTCTTATAAGTCTACAAATGTAATTTATAAGAGTATTACTATTATTTACACTGTTTTTCCACTCAAATAAAGCCTGTTTATCTTGGTGAAAAATCAAACATTTGGAAGATTAAGTCAACTGTGACACCACAAGAGACACAAAACTAAAATGAGAAAAAGCATTTCGAGTCAGACTATCAGGCACTGTTTTGGTACATTAACACTTACAGGAAAGGCTCATTTGTGCCATATTCAGCACAAGCAACTTATAGAGTGTAAAAAGTTAATACACCTTTCCCTAACAGTCTTTTTTGAATCTAAATCATGCTATAAAGAGCACCAATTTGGCAAAGTGGAACACATAGTCTGGCTTTTGTCACATGAATAATGAAGGGACACATAATTACTTTTCAAAACACACTATGCAGTTGACCAGAAACACATCAGGACTGGCACCAAACACACCTCTATCTTCCACTCTTATGTATCTCATGCCCTCTTACTAGACCACATTTACACTCAATTAAGAACTGCAACAGACTAGTAAGAAGTACTGGTAAACATGAAATAAGAGATGTAATGGATGAACGAAAGCTTTCTTCTTATCATTCAATGACTATATAATCATGATTTCAACTGCTTTCTACTAGAGTTGATCAAATGTGTAGACATATTAAAGGACTCCTAATAACCTATTATTTCCTACACCTTCTTTTGTAGAAAACAAAACCATCTCTCCAAGCTGGTACAGCCACAAGAAAAGAGAATTACTGTTCCCATCAGACAAAGAGAGAAAATGTAGCTTAACTTGATCAAAGATAGGAAGATTTAAATTTCATTTACTTTAGCAAATACTACTTACTTTAGCACTATCCTGAAGAGAAGAGCTGTTGTTATAATGACAAAATTTGAGAAGAGTACAGCCATTGCCTTGAAAGAGAAGGAGAAGAACAAAGTTATATTCCAGACACACTGTGGACACCAAAAACCTACAGACTTCAAGTGTTCAACTTCCTGCAAGGTGCCAGAGTGAAAAGCACTGGTACCAAATCTTCCTCACCTAAGTGATACAACAGCACACCCGTAAAATGATATTCAAGTCCCATTTCAAAATCTCAAGGAAACCACAGAGCCAAAGCTTCACTGCAATGAGGAAAGCTGTACTGAAATGAAGATGTGAGGAAAACAATGCAACAGAAAACTTACTTAATAGAGAACAGTTTAGTTTTCTGTCAGATCAGTTCCCCAGCCAGGCTGATCAGTCAGCTGCAAAAACAGCTGCATTGGCACAAAGGAGGAAGTTGCTCCAAAATGAGAATAAGCAAACAACAAAGCAAGGTGAGGCTGCTCCAGCCTGCAGTGCCGTTTGCAGTGTTCATGAAATTCTGCACTTGGACAAGACACTTGCAGAGAACAAACTTCGTGTATGTCAAGTGTATTTGCTGTAGAGTTTATCAAAGATAAGGAGGTGCTTGGCTTGATTTTTCAAGACTGCCACTGTACTAAAAAAAAAAATCATCTATTTCAAAGTGCAACTGAAGACAACTCTAAAGCTTCTGTTTAATTTGGGAATAACTATATTATAACATCAGTGCTCTAATCCACAGCCATGATCCCAAGCTGCAAACTCCTTGTGGCAAGGATTGTCTCTTTTGTCTCTGTATTAGACACTCTACACTGGACCAAGAAGAGGCTCTTTTAGGTACTCCAGTTACCAATAAAGATCAGAATCCATCAGCACCAGTAGGAAAAAAATTCCTCTTTTTGAGGGTGGGGGTGTTTTGCAAACTGTGTATTATTCGGGACTGCCCTGTATAGTCAGTACATGTACAAAAGATCCAGGCATCCGAAGGTTTTGGTCCAACTGAGCCTCAGAGTGAACTCACCTTTTTAGACAATTTTACACAAAAACATATATGGATTCAGGAGTACAAAACACAGACTTTATCTTGAATTTTCTCATCATTTCCACATTCCCAATTCTGCTAGAGCAGAGTCTTTTTTACTCACCAGAGGAAAAGCACAGACTCTTTTCCCACTATCTTCATCCCACTCTATCCCAACATACTGTCTGCTGAACAATAATTCTAATGAAACAGCACAACACAGGGTCTCAAGTAAGCTGAAGACTTACTGACAATGAGATATCTGCCTAAGAAAACACATCTTAATTTTCCACTTTGCAAAATTAAAACTTAGTAAATATTCATGTTAGGTGAACACTGGGGAAGGAGAAAAATATTGAATGAACAAGGAAACCTGGCAGAAATAACTGAAAAAAAAAAAGTCTTTATGCAAAACGTAGAAGTGCTCCACGCACACTCTGGTTTTGCTTTACAGTCCATCCAACATCTCTGGTAACAAAATATGATCAAAATCTTTAAAAGGATAGTTAAAAAAATTAATTTTGAGTGGCTTTGTTCTCTGAAACCTCAAGAGACCTCTGTCCCAGATGAAAAGGAATGTGAATATCAAAGTTCCCCATGCCACTAATCTGCACATGAAAAGCAAAGTCTCAAAAGGTAAGTCCCTAGGAAATTTAGCCACTAAAAAGTATCCACAGCTATAGTTGAAGTTTCAAGCAAAAAAATCTCACCAAAACAACTCTGTACTTCCAGCAACTGCTCACCCAGGTACTACTTAGGCCCAAAACTACTTTGTATTTAAAGTCACATGACCAGGTTCAGTCAGGCATGGTCATCTTCCTTTTGAGCATCTTCACCTTTTCACGTTCATGGTCTTGTACACTACCAAGATATTCTATCTTAGAGATATTTAGTTCTCTCTTTTAATACGTATTTATCATAATAATGTTACAGTTTCAGCTAACCATCATAGGATTTCTCCAATTAAAAGATGCTAAAAGTTCTGAGGGGAGAGAGACAATGTATCTCTGTGTGTGTGTGTATGTAAAACAAAAGCTGTGCATATTACAAAGGATTACCTTAACTGAACCAAAGGAAATTGCTTTAAAGAGAAATAGCATTTATGTAACCTCCTACACATCAGGCTTCGCTTTCACAAATATTACAGCTGAATTTCCTTCCTAAAACTAAAAACCATAACGACCCACAGAACAAACAAAAAACAAAACAAAAAAACAAACCCAACCCCAATCACCCCCACCACCACCAATAAAAAAAAATCCACCAACAAAAAAACCCCATACAACAAACCACAGAACCAAGCAGCTGTGCATGCTATTTTAAGATATCTGACTCTTGATTTTATCAGGTTTTTTCAGCTGAGTCCTGTTCTAGACTCTGAACTGGTCTGTCCCTGACAGAAAGGTACACCAAAGAGAACAATATTTTAAAGAGAAATTCTGATAGAGAAGGCAGAAAACCATTTATTTTTAATGTTCAACAGGGGCAGCCACAGTATTTTATAGCAAGCACAAACCATCTGTTTCCATCTCACTGCAAACACAGATTCTGATCCAAAAAGTATCATAATACAAAAATAAAAGCAAGCACAAAACCTGTACAATTTCCTGAGCATATGCAGGTTCATCCAAAAGGACAAGGGTAGCTAGAAGAAAGTACCAACTAAATTTTGTACCTAAACATAGCTAACAAATGCAAAAATTAGGTCAGGTTTCTTCCTCCCCTCCTCAGTTTCTCTTACACTTATTCCCTTTGTGAGGTTACATTTACTCACTTTATGCCACATGCATGGAGTGGTAAAAGCCCCATAGAAAAGTGCAGCTCAAATAATAGCAAGAGAAACAAATGGACTGAAAGAGAAACACAGAGTTGAAGAAGGCAAAGGAGAAAAGGTACAAAAAACCCACCCACTTCTTAAGCACTTCACTCTATTTCTAAATCACTTTGGATGGAGAAAACATAAAGACTCTTCTCTGCTGAAAGCTGTACAACACTGATCAGTGGGCAAGAGAATGGGAAGGTCTGGGTGGTCAGGTAACAGATTATTCTTTCACCTGCCAGTGTTAAAACAGCAGACAGCCTCAGTTACAATCTTGCCGTGCCAGTGTTACCATGGTAGATAGCCCAAGAGCAGTATTACCCACTAAGACATTGGAAGTCATGTTATTCAGTATAAGTATACTTACTGGCTGGAGGTAGGACAGTACATAGAAGACAATCAAATTATCCAGAAAGTAAAGAAAGGCAGGAATGGACCATTTCATGGAATCCCATACATTCTTCCAGGAAAAACATTCAGAGAGATGATCCATGCAACCCTTTTCTGAAAGGAAAAGAAATCAGTACGAAAGACATCATTCTCATTATTGAAGAATGTAACAGAATGTTACACACTGTTCTCTTTTCAGGAACACCATTAGACTGAAAACACTTGGGTTCCACAGTTCTCTGGCAACACAGAAACCTGTGTTCCAAGACCGAACACACAACTGGAGCAGCAGTCCTGTGTCTGTGGTGTTCACCTCCTTGCTTCAGCAGAGAAAAACGTCACAGAACCTGCTACATCCATCAGAGCATTTGTCCACTGGGAGCAAAAATTCAATTGTCAACCATTCTTTGAGGGCCAAAAAGCACCCCAGAGTCCCCACAAAATAGCAACATCTTTATTGGGTGTGACTTTCTGTTGATTGTTGATCAAATCTACAACAGGAACAATGACACAGACAATGGATCCCTTCATAGAGCATCCAAAGGTCAGCCAGTTAAGCCAGAAGTACAAAATAAACCAGAACTCAGTATCTGTAGACCACAGCACGTGATCTGGGTAAGAAGAGAACATATAGGAAGAAAGAAGAAAGGACAAAGCACAAAGAATGACATTTACTTAGGTATTCAGGACACAAACTTTAGGAGGAAGACTGTGACAAACTTCAGACTACTCCAGAGCTGGTGGCAAAAGCACTTTATTAGCACAGAGTTAAAACTACCCAATGTTATCTAATCCTCTCCTGAAGCACCAACACATTGATTTCAACAAAACTCAGACATCTGGATTAAAAAAAAAAAAAAAGAAAGAAAGAAAACCAGAAAACATGCAGTCAGCAGTAGGCAATGATGGCAAACACTGATAGAATATATTTACTGTCTTAGGTAAGTCTGTACTAAACGGTGGAGGTGAAAATTTTATTAGCTTGCCAGAGCCATGACTGTTTCCTGGAGAAGCAGAGAAAACGAACAGTTCAATTTAACGTGAACCTCCAGCACCTGACACCCTCTTCCAGTTTAAATATTTGTTCTCTGCCACTTTGAAGTGCTATGAAGTTAATCTCTCATAGTTTTTATGTAAAGACAGAAAAGAAAGAAAAAACAAAAATCACCTGCAATGCAAAACCTGTGGCAAGTGGAGAGTGTCATCTATCATTAAAAAAAATGTATTTGTAGGACAGCAAATCTTAGAAAGTCAATATATTTTACTTATTTTAAACATAGGTACTTACCTTTTTTCCTCTTCCAGAGTGCCAACACCACACAGAGGACCAGTTTTACTACTTCAGAACACATGTTCACTGTCGTAGGAAGGTAATCATACTTGTTATCTGTGGGATTCAGCAAATCAGAGAGTACACGATCAGTTTCTGTCTCCTGTATTCATTATTAGAACAAGAACCTATTTTAACCACTCCAATTGCAATTTTAGTCACAAAAGGCTTCGTCAGAACTTCTGTTATAAATGTTTCAATATTTGTGATATACAACTTCCTGAATGGCCTCTTTCTGAGTTGAAATCTTTCCTCATTTGGTCCCAGTTCACAGCAGAACTTTTTTGGAAGAACTTAAGAACATCACTGTTTTTAAAAAAAATTAAAACGGGAATGTTTTCCCCAAAGAGCAATATGGTATTTTTTAACTCCCACAAAAAAATGGCTTCCAGGATGACATAACCTTCTTTTAGAACTGGCAATACCAGCCAGTTTCAGCACACCCACTAGGATACCACTTCTCTCCTAAGCCTGTTGCAAGAAAAACATTTCAATCAAATAATCTACTGTCAATAGTGCTTACACAACAATTTAGTCTTCAAAGCATCAGGTATAACATAAATCACCTGCCTCATCTTTTAAGGGTAGATGATACACCTTGCAACCCAAGTTATACCATGATGGTAGACCACTGGAGAGACAGAAATTTTCCAGTGCAGAAACACATGTCCCTATAAATATAATAGGATGTTTATGCAAAGAACTCTGCAGGTGGAGAAGTAGGGGTTTGGGGCATGTTTTACCCCAAACATCAACATGCTTTCTTATTCAAGGTACATCATGGGTACTGCCCAACAGTACCTTCATTGGCAGAATACTTCATCAGGAGGATTCGACTTGAGCCCAATGCAATGAACACTCCTCCAAGCAGAAAGGTCTGGCTGGTTGTCTTGGAGCAAACAGCAAATCGACTACACCACTCCAACTTCATTCTGCTGCCTCACCGTCAGTGCCCTTCGGATGGCAGGATAAAAAAACCACTGTAAACAGTACTTCCAGAAACTGGTTACACTGGGCAAAATAAGTGCATTTTACTGCTTTGTGTACATTTATACAAAGATGCTTACATCATAGAACAAGCCATGATCTTGTTCTACAGACTATTGTTTACTAACTTAAAAAAAAAAAAATCATCGAGTTCAACCTATGACCGAACACCGCCACGTCAACTAGACCATGGCACCAAGTACCACGTCCAGTCTTTCCTTAAAACACCTCCAGGGATGGTAACTCCATCACCTCTCCTGAGCAACCTATTCCAATGGATAATCATCCTTACTGGGGAGAAATTCTTCCTGATGTCCAACCTAAACCTCCCGTGGCACAGCTTAAGACTGTCCTCTTGTCCTGTTGCTGGTTGCCTGGGAGAAGAGGCTGACCCCCACCTNCACCCCAGCGAACCGGGTCCCGAGAGGCTGCAGCAGTACGGTCCCCCTCACTCATCCCCGCCGCCCATAGCCGGGCTCCCCCCGAGCCCCGCCCGAGGTCCCGCACGAGGTCCCTTCAGGGCCCACTNGAGAAGGATATGCTACAAGGACCACGAAAGGGGGATAAACAATGAACACACAGGGACTCTGAAGGTTGCACAAGGAGGCTGGTTCCTAAGAAGCCTCCATCTACGGCATACGGATTAGCTAAAAGGATTATATATTTCACATGCTTATTTTTCTTTAATATATTTTTAAGTGCTCTTCCTCCTAATCCCGGCAAGGAGAAGCGCTACAGCAGCGGAGCGAGACCAAGCCCTCAGAGCTGACCTGGCGCCGGCTCGTTCCCAGGGGCGGGGGAGGCACGGGGCAGCCGGAGGCGAGCACCGGAGCC